>JAEAOA010001978.1:0-490000 GCA_016746295.1 Potamilus streckersoni
AAAATTGATTTACTTTGCAACATGCCACGATGAATTTGCGTGAGATATATGTACATTATGACATTATAGGTTTCTTTCTTTCTTTCTTTCTTTCTTTCTTTCTTTCTTTCTTTCTTTCTTTCTTTCTTTCTTTGCTATTTGCACCTGTACATTGCCTGCTTCGGTGGTAAGATATATTGGTAGATATACTGGGTAAGAATGAGAAGTCATCCAAAGATAGAAACTTATATTTGATAAATTATCCGTTGAGAGGGCTGCCGTTGAATAAAATTACTTACTGTTATTGGAATCGTAACAAATCATCTCATGTGTGTACTTACTGTGAGGATGAATAGTTTAGAAGTGGCGAATAGTTTGGAAATTGAGAGGTTTGGTGGGGCAGTCCCGATTAATAATAGCAGGAGATGGGGGATGACGCACCCAAGATGGAGACGGTATTGCTCTGTTTTCTTCTCTTTATTTTCTACTTAAACAGTCGCAAGAATTTAAAATGTAAGCAATGATACACTTTCCAGATCATGCCTCAGAAATAAAAAAGTTTCAACTCCATTGTAACAAGATGTAATTATTCTAAATTAGCATCAAAGTCAAAACAGCTGTTGCTCTTTGTGACACAACTGCCTTTATGTTGTACATATTTGTCTGTTTTATCCTCAGAGTTACCAAATAAATTATATTCCTCTGTAATATTAATAGACAAAATGAAAAATCCCCTACTGAAACTCGCTAATAAAAACAATAGATTTTTAAAACTATGAAGCTGTAATGGATATTGCTTAAGTTTAGGTTGCGATAATTTACATTTGTATACGTATCCTCTCGGTACGATCATTGCTGTAGAAGGGAACGAGGTCAGAGGGTTCAAAAGTTTTATTCTCTAGTTACTTTGATCTTTCTAGCATGACTCCAGTAGGCCTACTTATTTGGTTTGGACTGGATTTTTGAAACTTTCAAAAAATATTTCACCGGCAGATTCATTGCTCTCTCTCTCTCTCTCTCTCTCTCTCTCTCTCTCTCTCTCTCTCTCTCTCTCTCTCTCTCTCTCTCTCTCTCTCTCTCTCTCTCTCTCTCTCTCTCTCTCTCTCTCTCTCTCTCTCTCTCTCTCTCTCTTTTAAAAGTTTGGCATCACTTTGTACACCGGCTTTATCTAAGAACTAACTGGCAAACCTTCTTTGCAAAATATTGTTGTCAACTTAACTAATTCTGATATCTCGGCGGGTAGATGTGTGCGATACAGCAGCACAGACTGAATATCTAAATCGAACACCAGACAAGCCATGCAATATTAAAGAGGTATGTAATAAAAATGCTTTAATTGAATTACCTTCGTTCATTTAAAACTACACAAAACTGCTTTGTATTTATACATTTACTCACTTTAAGGTGCCGGTTGACATGTTCTTGTATTTGGCGTATTCTTCCAATTGTTCCAAGAAATCATGAATACCTATTTAAAATTACTCTCCGAAAAGATTGAAATGCATTCTGTACCTTTTATGAACTAATAGTTTAACAGATAATGAAGATATGGTTGAAGTTTTGTATAAAAGAATCAGTATTAAATCACACACACACACACACATGCATACATGCGTACGTACGTACATACCTACCTACATTCATGGTGGTGGTGGTGGTGCTTAACGCCATTTTTCAGCACACGATAGGCTATACATGGCGGCCAGTATTAATGGTGGAGGAAGAAACCGGGAAATCATCGGAAAGAACCACCGACCCACGAGAAGCTACTGGCAAGCTTTCTCACATATCCACATTCGCCGAATCTTAGACTCGAACACACGCAGACAGCGGTGAGATGGCAGTGATCCGTAACGGACAGCGCTTTAGACCACTCGGCCACTCGGGGCCCCTACCTACATTCATACCTACTTACCTATATATATATATATAATATATAATATATATATATATATATATATATATATATATATATATATATATATATATATATATATATATATATATATATATTACTCTAATAATTTTTAACAGTAAACAATTTCTCGGATAACTCTTACACCCAAAAATACGTACAGATCATGAAATGGATCCGAAACAACTCTACAGAAATCAATCCGACATTATGAAACATTGTACCGAGGAACACCACATAAACTAGGAGCCGACTAGGGCTCAGTGGTAACCGTGCGCCACACTGAAGAGCAGAAAATGTTAGAATCCTGCCCATACCAAACATGATGGACACCGTTGCTGTACTTGGACAATGTACTTTACCTCAGCTGCCTCCGTATGACATAACTATTCAGGCTTTAATCTTCTATATAAAAACCTACTAAACCAAACAAAACTTAGCGAAAAAGGATATATAAGATAATTTAAATAATTGATTATGGAATATGTTTAATTAGAGGAAATAATTTCAGCTGGAACCATGGTTGTTCGAAATGAATTTCATATTTGTCCTTTTTACATGATGTTCGAAAACAATATAACGGTGAATAATGTAATAGGAGAGCAAATTCTGGAAGTTTAAATTTAAGAATTAAAAACTTCAGTTCCTAACGAGAAATGAAAGTCAAAGAAAAACGATCTTGGCGACTGTACATTTTCATGGATAATAACATTAAATTTATTGTTAAATTGACAAATCAAAATCCTTAAGTATAAAGAGTTATGTATATAAAAAGTGAAGTGGACAGCAGAACTTTAAAGAGAAACCATTTTAAACGAATATTCGTATACAAAATTATTTAATAGATGCAAAACAGTGAAGCAATCTGAGGAAAGTGACCTTTGTATAAACGCAGACATAATCTCTGAGATGCGCCGGTTGACTTAACAGGAAGATAAATTAACTAAGGTGGGAACACCAGTCTCATGTCACACCAGGACTCATGTCACACCAGGACTCAGGTCACAATTATTACTTCCGATTCAGTTCCCACGAATGTAATCGTATTATTAGAGCATTTTTCCTCTCTAATTTTAATTGTAATAGGAGAGATAGATTTTGGCATTTTTTGGTAATTATTTAAAGTAATTGTCTATTCTTTAGAATACAAGGATTATGACTTGGTTGTCTGTGTATATATTGGCGAGAGTGCACAGTGAGTAATGCTGATCCGGAAAGGAATTATGTGACCAGTTTCAAGTTGCTTTGTTTACAGTCTAACCTCTCAAAAGATATCAGACAAGCTGTGACAAGAACTGCATGTGAGTTTATATTTGAAGGCACTTTGGATTAACATATGATTTGTTAGGATTTGGACACTGTGGAAAGTTTAGTACTAAAAAACAAATGTAGAAATCATATAAAATAACATAATTGTAATCCGAGTCCGCTAGCAGTCATATAACAACTGAATGTTTGTCTTTATCTTGCTTATCAGATAAGCAAACCTTTTGAAGCATGGAGCAATAACTTGCAATTAATATAGTTATAACAAGTTTCATGATCGAATTTTTCCTTTAACTGGAGTTTGTTCTTAGAAAAGGTGGCTTTTGAACCACAAAATTCTTCGTACAATGAAAACATTATGTATTAACAATCTCCAAACTTTATAAATATACCTCAACAAAAGGGATTGTGTTGCAATTGCAACTAATATAGACGTCAAATAAAAGCTACGTTTTTCGAATTTCCATGGGATTTTTTTTTTTTTAAATTTATATCGATAATTTATATTGAGCACGTTAGAGTAGTCTGTCGATTTATGCTGGAAATAAATTTTGTAATAAAATACTAACATTGTAGGTATTTTTTAAGGAGGTATTCAGCTATGACACAAAAGAAAACGTTACTTTTATTCAAAATCGAAAATTGGTTTCGAGCTTATAATTTGCTTGGGTTTATTTTTTTTTTATTTATTTATTTTTTAGTTTAGTTTGTTTTGCTGGGAAAATATTGTGTACGGAGAGCTTTGAGAGAAAGCTAAATGGCGTATACGTCAATTACGATTGCGCTCACTATTAACCCCAAACAATCACTGGAATTTTTGTGCACAGACAATGCGTCATGTAGGGATGTGAATTTTAATCAAAGAGAATGTAGTGAAGGGTGCCAGCAAACTTAACTATGCCACAAAACTGAATAAAATAAAATACAAAATGAACCAGTGATCATAAAGAAATATCGCGCAAAACTTAAGTTCATTGCAAAATATTATTCATTAATGTCTTACTGTAAAGTCAGGAGTGATTCAGACTCTCTCTCTCTCTCTCTCTCTCTCTCTCTCTCTCTCTCTCTCTCTCTCTCTCTCTCTCTCTCTCTCTCTCTCTCTCTCTCTCTCTCTCTCTCTCTCTCTCTCAAAAACAATATGGAAGAGAGATAAGTAAATTTAATACAAAATGTATATAACAGACCCGAACCCACACTGGTTTACTTTGCTCCAACTCTTTATATTTTTTGCAAGTTACTCTTTATATCTATATGTCTGTTAGCTGTATAGCAGGCAGGCTGGTTGACTATCTATCTATCTATCTATCTATCTATCTATCTATCTATCTATCTATCTATCTATCTATCTATCTATCTATCTATCTGTCTGTCTGTCTGTCTGTTTGTCTGTCTGTCTGTCTATCTATCTATCTATCTATCTATCTATTACTTGGATTAAAATACTATATTATGCATTGCATAATAGCCCTTTACAGATGCTACCCTTTACATATACTATCCATCGCAGCTCATCGCACCTCTTTCTATAAAGGTCACCCAGCGAACATCATCCCACCTGTTTTCCATATAGTAAAGATTATACGCCTTGTATTACTTATTACACATATGAACGGTGTTATTGATATAGGACCTCTATTCCAAATATGTTTTTTTAATCTCAATTTTCCATCTCATCTACAGCTATTACATGTACATGTACCCCATCTCTGCCAAGGGAAAATTCACATTACAAGTAGAGAAACCCAGATAGGTCAATAAAAGCAAAACCTTACGTTGCCACCAAATTGGATACTTATTCGTTATTTCTTATTCTTGACTGAATAAGGCATAATTCAGCAACTTATTCCTTTACCACGTCTCGTTGGCTAATTATTCCTTATTCCCAAAATAATAAATAATATGTTATCACTTACTATTTGCCAGTTTTTAAAAAACATAAAATATATCAAATCTGTTTACTCTTCAGGGCATTCTAACCCAACTGGAGAAATACGAGTGTTAATTTTCGTATCGGCTACATAAAACCGGATCCAGAGAAATAAGGTTTAATTGAAAATTTTCAAACATATGAACCCTTAATTAAAGTAATTTCATCTCACCCCTCTTTAACAGTTTCGACTTAAAAATCTCTTCCAAAAGTAGGAAAAGTTTACAGAAATTTCGTTGAATCGATTGGGAGAAATAGGGCTAATGATATGGAATCTTTAACAAAGCCACTTAAGGTAATTACCTTTTCAGACCATTTATAACCCCTACTGTCGACCCCAAAGAAGGATATATATAAGTATTTACTAGGTCGTCATGCGAGTGTGTCTGCTACGCACAAGCTTGTATAACACCGATTCGGTGCCATCACTATTTGTGATGCGTGCTTAGTCGTGACGGTATATGGGCTGGTACGTGCAGGCAAGGCGATGGGTGCAGATTACTAGCGGACCGGGGTTAGAAACTCGGTAGAGTACGACTTTAATTTCTCTAACCTGTATGATAGTATTGTTTGTATTAAACTATTATTTATGCCCACTACTATCAAGATTCTACTACAGAATCCAGGGCAAGGTCTGTTCTGTCTTATATATATATATATATATATATATATATATATATATATATATATATATATATATATATATATATATATATATATTCTCAAGGAGAGAATGTAGTAAACCAAATGTATAAAACACACAAATATAATATCCACATCAACGGATGAGAAGAAATAAAAAACACAAATATACTATCCACACCAACGGATGAGAAGAAAAAACACAAATATACCCTTTATACCAATGAAACGAGCAAGCGTAAACCACACCAATATACTATCACACCAACTAAACGAGGAATCATAAATCGCACAATATACTATTTCATCAATGAATGAGCTTGCATAAAACACTTATATACAATTCATACCAATGAACGCACATGCAAGCACATACTCAAACGTACGAGCGCACACAAACACGAGATTGCTTGTTATAGCTGTCGCAAAAAGACTATAAAATCGTTTTACCATGCCAAAACCGTTATCATTGGTGATACAAAAGATTCCTTGGAAGGAGATCCATGACCATATTCAAACAGTGGAGGATTGCCATTGTCTTTTACGAGAACTGTGTCCATTGAATTGAGGACGAGTATCGTGTGTGTCTTAGTGACTGGCTTTCTGGGATTTCGTTTACCGTCCGATGATTTGTGGACACTTTACGAACAGTACGTACCACTTCAAAAAAAATGAAAGTCATTCCTATAAATGCTCACAAGAAACTCATTCTCCTGAAAAAATTGCGCTTTCATCTGGATACTTCTCAACCTTTACGGAAACACAAGATTCGTCAACTTTTAGGTACCGAAGAGGTGTATGAGGATGTGTGTGTAGCTTGTGACTTACACCCTCACTGGACAGATGTACGTGACTGGAAAAGTGTGGGTTTTGAGGCTTGGACTAAAGAAGTGGCTAACTATGCCCGACATTTGTAATCCTAAAACATTAAAACTTTCCGTGAAAAGAGTCACCTTTAATCCTGTGTTAGTGACAATACCAGAGAAAGAAGTACAGTCTGTCACGGAGGAAAACCATTCTCTTCAGGACAGGACAGACCTTGACATTCCTGAAAGGCCATTCCAGGAGAACCTTTGTGTGACAGTAACAAACCATGTACAAACGTTTTAGAACATTACTCACTGTTCCTAGGACATTACATTTGCATGACAAAAAATGTTGTAAAGTAGAAACTTGTTTATATTCCACGATAGTTGTGTTGATGTGTCTTTTACCCATGTACTTAACCATTTGGCTATTATGTATTTATGTCTTTCGTGTTATTTCATTTTAAAGTTTGCAATAAACGTGCCCTGAAAAAAGTATAAAAACTCTTGTCTTGTTTGTCTTCGTGTTACAAGAAAGGTGACATTCCTGACACTACTATGGCTACCTCTACTGTCTCTGCTCCCTCTTCCTCCACTTTCAAAGTCATTGACGAACATTTAGATCGTGCTAGTTGGGAAGCCTTGTATCTTCGACATCCTTTTAACATGCTTATTGCTGGACCTAGCGGTTCAGGCAAAACCGAATTTGTCAAACGTTTGATCGAACATAAACATCATTTGATCGATCATTCACCTCAATGTATCGTGTGGTGTTACAAAGAGTGGCAATCCGCGTACAGCCTTCTACGAGAAAGTCAAGGTGAATCCATTGTGTTTGTGGAAGGCATTCCGGTAGAAGACGACGGTATCGTGTCTGACCCTAGTCAAACCCATTTGGTTATTTTAATGACATGTTAGGAGAAGACGAAGAAGAAATTAAACTGTGGTTTACACGCAAAGGGCATCATCGTAATGCCAGTGTCATTTACATTACTCAAAATTTGTTTCAACAAAGTAAAGCCCATCGTACTATCAGTCTCAATGCTCATTACGTGGTCTTGTTTAAAAGTCCTAGAGATAAATCGCAAGTGCAAGTCTTAGCCAAACAATTAGGAACACCTTGGCTAACTCATGCGTACGAAGATGCCACTCAAACTTCACACGCCTATTTACTCGTGGATTTGAAACCCACTACCCCCGATTATTTGCGATTTCGTACCCATCTGTTTCACCACTGGTGTTAAGACGGAAGACCTGTCGTGTACTCATCCCCGTCGTCTACTTAACCATGACCAGCAAAGAAAAAATAGTATAAAAACCTTGGTTACTTGGATTCTGTCTCACACATCGTTAACATGACGTCTTTTTAGTCTCATCTTCCCATTAAGTTGATTCGTGCCTTGTATGGCATTAGTCCCGAGAAAAATCCACAAACACGTGCTCGTGTCTTAGAAGCCAGTCTCAAAGAAGTCTTACGATGGTTTACGGTGACAGCACGTCAATTACTGCAAGGCATCATTCAGATTCCACATCAAACCAAACGTTTTTTAACAGAAACAAAAAAGCCTTGACGCAACTAGCTGATCCTCGCATTGACACTCAAACCAAAAAGCAAATCATTTTGAAACCTGGAGGTAGTGGTTCACTAGGAGGTGTCATCATTCGTTCCCTCCTAAAATGGGATTCCAATGCACCCAAACTTGTCCCCAAGAAACAAGTCACTCCCAAACGTACCCAGAAGAAAAAGAGCCGCGGTAGGAAAACCAAGTCACGACCTCAGAAAAAGAAAATGAGCCGCGGTACCAAAACCAAGTCACCACCTCAGAAAACGAAAAAGAAAAGTCCACCGAAAACAGTTTCAACCTACAAGAGAGCGTCTCCAAAAATGTCTTCTTCAGCAGTAATACCCTTTTCCTCTTTAGCAGCAGTGGCTGCTGATCACAAAGTACCTGCCCCCAAAATCAAAGTCCAAGAGAGAACAGGTGTGTTACAAAGTTTACGGGATTTGTCCAACCAAGAATTAGTTCGATTTAGCCCTTTGCGAACTCCTCCACGACGTGTGTTGCCTGTCATCCAGTTGATACGACGTAAAGACAATCAGTGACGACGCATTCCAGTATAAAAAGATCTATGGTCCATTTTAACATTAGTGGTTTTTGTGTGCTGCTAATCACCTCAAGATGGCACCACCAAGAAGTGCACACCATCACCATCGTCGTTCTTCTGTGCAAAAAGGAAAAGGAAAACGAAAACGTCAGTCACGTCATCCTAAGAAACGCTTAGTTCAGCATCGACGACACCTACAGAAAAGACACAGTCGTTCAAAGAAAAAAAGAAGTCACCAAAGAGGAGGTTTCTTCAGTCCTTTTTTTGTTTACAGAAATATTGACAACATGTTGGGAAAGCTTGACCAATTTGTAAAAGAGAGACAACAAAAAAATTGATCAGGGACAAAGGCGATATTGATAAGGGCTAACAAGGACGAACTATGAAGTTAAGTGGCTGTCGTGTACCCAAAGATGTATCGTTCTCCTGTTCCAAAAGGAAACAAGACAGTTTCGTTGTTCTAAAAAAGGATAAAATGTCATATACCCAAGTGATTGACGTTAGTGTACTTTTTGGTGTCTGCCCTGGAAACAATTCACAAAAAAATGTCACCCTCCAAAACCCATTCCTCTTCTACTCCTAAAGGAAAGAAAAGAAAAGGACTACCTCCTCGTTTAGTCAAACATTGGGACATGTTGTCTGTCCTGTCCAAAGCTCCTTCACCCATGCGAAAAAAACTCATTCAAACCGCCTCGAAGGATGTCATTGATACCGTGTGAGAATGTTGTCTGAATGTCTTGAAAGGCACGATTCCTTTGTCTGCACATCAGAAAAAAATGCTTAGCCAAACATCGACACGTTCTTCGTCAAATGGTCCAAAAGAAAACTCATATTCGTCAAAAGAAAAAGATGTTGGTGCAACGCGGAGGAATTGCTATTTTACCCCTGTTAGCACCCTTGCTGGGAAACATAGCACAACCCTTGTTGCAAGGAGTAATGGGAACACGTGGAACTATCCTGGGAGGACAAAGATAAAAGGAGAACACTGGAGTCAAAAGATCCCAGACGTGATTCTTGAAATCTAATGGAAAGACGAAAACTGACTTTAGTCACTTATAAACGATGGATGAAATACCATCGTTGGCAAGAACAACGGACCCCACAATTACCTCCCAATCCTCATTTGACCGAAATGTCCCAGTTACAACACGAATTGCAATCGTTGATGGATCGTAGCGATTTGTCCGAAAGGTAAAAATCTCAACGGTACGGTCAATTGTTGCAACGACTGCAACTATTTCACCAAAAAGCTTTAGACGAAACAGCTGTACCTTCTTTGAAAGATTTGAAAGCCTTGATGAAAAGTCCATCACCACTTACCTCAGCGGTTAAAGCAGAAGCAACCCCACACATACCTGAAGAAGAAGAGGTACGAGAAGTCTTTCAAACACCATCAGCAGCTCCCCTTCCTAGTAAAATTGCAACGTCCTTGTTGACCCCTTTCCCTACACCTCAACGAGAAGAACTTAAAGCTTGGGTTCAAAAGATGATGTCCACTCCTTCTTCGACAGAAGAAAAAAAGAAAGAAGGGAAAACAGAAGTGAAAAAGACAAGAAAACCAAAGAAATTCCCTTACCACCATTACCACCTCCAACACCATTAGCAAAACTACCCTCCACTTCGACTCCTGTGGCACATCGAACACGTAAAGCTGTTTGCAAACCACCCTATCGCTCCATAACGAAAAGCATCAGCGAAGATTGGATCACTTATTAAAAAACAAATCAAAAAAGAAAAAAGAAAAAATGGAGAAGGTCTTAGCTAGCATTTACTACGATCCATCTCATCCAGCTGGCTACCGAGGTGTTCCAAAATTGTATCGTGCTGCCAAAACAAAACTGAAAAGTGTCCGTTTACCTCCAGTGCAACGATGGTTACAAGAACAAGCTACGTACACCTTACACAAACCCATTCGACGAAAATTTTCAAGAAGTCGCACCCAAGTGGAAGGTATCGATCATCAATGGCAGGCGGATTTAGCCGATGTCTCTCATTTGGCCACCTACAATCGTGGCTACAAATATTTGTTTTGTGTCATCGACGTCTTTTCTAAATTTGCTTGGGTCGTGCCTTTGACTTCCAAATCGAGCAGTGAATTAGTGCGAGCCTTGACACTGGTGTTGAAACAAAGTGGTCGTCACCCTCTTCGATGGCAAACCGACAAAGGTACCGAATTTCTAAACCAAGCTTTCCAAAAAGAATTGAAGAAACGTGACATTCATTTTTTTACCACCGAGAATCTCGAAACTAAAGCCAGTATCGTGGAACGTTTTCAACGCACTTTGAAAGAATGCATGTGGAAATATTTTACGCATCAACACACTCTCAAGTACATCGACGTCTTACCACACCTCGTTCAATCGTACAACCAATCTTGCCATCGGAGCATTGGGCGTGCCCCTCAAGACGTGACTCCAGACAACGAAGTGACCGTCTTCAAGCGTCTGTTTGGTACGGCTCCGTCAATCACTGGTTCCAAGAAAGGTAGACAGTTAGCCGCAGGAGATTGGGTACACATTGGCAAAACAAAACGTACTTTCGACAAAGGTTACTTGCCCAACTGGACCACTCAATTGTTTCGTGTCACTGAACGAGTGCGTGGTCGTTATCCTCCCGTCTATAAATTGGAAGACATGAACGAAGAAGTGTTAAAAAGAACGTTTTACTTACCCGAGTTACAACGTGTGACCAAAAAAGAAGACGACGTGTACGAAATCGAAAGCATTCTCGATCGAAGAACACGAAAGGTGGGAAAACGACGTGTCAAAGAAGCCAAAGTACATTGGAAAGGATATCCGTCAAGTTTTGACTCTAGGATTGACGCTTCTCAAATCATTGACTATAAAAAGAAGTGACCATCTTGGTCTTCAACACAGCCTCAGTTCCTACTGTGAACGCTCCTTCCCCCAGTTCTTCTCTGCAAGATCTACAAAAGCAACCCTTGTGGGTGTGATGTGGAGAACGTGTGCCTAAAACGCAAAACGTCTTTTTCTCCCAAATCTTTGTGGTGTATTGTGTCATCGGTGCAGCCATTGCCAATCTAAGTTTACAACAAGGAGACAAACAATTGTGGACCATTTTATTCAGCAGTTGCATTGGTTACCTTCTTCCCAATCCGTCCCTAAAATATTCCTCTAACGGAAACAACAACAACAACGGAAGTCTGGTGTCCAACGTCAGTTCCAACATACATCCTAACCATCCTCTTTTAGACACTCCTCTGACCTCCAGTGACTCCTCGGACACTAGAACTGTGGAATTATGAACAACCAATTTTACTTAACCTTACACAGTGACAGTTCCATGGAGGTGTTTCCCAAAAACACTTTGTGCTGTTACACGGCCAAATTACCTCATATCTTTCAATTTGATGACGAAGCCCATTGGGAAGTGGCTTTGGTAGAAATGATTCACCCTACACAAATCAAAAACATCGTTGAATCTCAAAACACTGTGTCCATAGAAGTTGAAGACTATCAAGTGCAACAAGTCATGGATGAACGTAGTGATAAAGTTGACTTTCCGAAAACAAAGAATCCTGCCACTAATCGAACCACTTACATGTTGAAAATTCTTCAGGTTATTATTTTAGCGGTCAACATTTGGTGAATACCCTTGCTGACAGGTTCAATGCCATATTTGAAAAAGCATTGCAGAAAACTAAAATAAGTGTCAAGATTGAATACCACAAAATAGCTCGTCGCCTCTTGATGAAATTTTCACATGACAACGTCTTGGCCATTACATTTTGTCCTGAATTGTATCACATTTTAGGTGGAAACCCAGAAATGATCAAGAATTATCCAACCAAAATGCCAACCATAGGTAACAATTTGGATTTTGCCAAACATTTTCATTTCCCTATAGTAATGAACCAAGGACTGAATTTGATTTTTGTGTACTCCGATGTAGTGGAGTACAACGTAGTGGGACACACCTCTGTACCGTTACTGCGTGTCATTCCTTTCAAAGTGGATTCTCCCACGGCTGCTGACGAAGAAGGTGGAAACACCTATCACTTTCACAGCGAATTTGTACATCCTCACTATTTACCTGTCAGTAAGTCGTATTTTGACACTATCAACATAACTATAAAAGGAGATCTGGGACAAAATATTCCATTCATACAAGGGAAAGTCACTGTGAAACTCCATTTTCGAAAAAGAGTACTCTAAAAGACTTCTTGTCAGTCATGTATCCTGTGTACCAAGGAGTCACTCGACAACGAGGGCATGGTTTAGGGGATATGCTCAAATCGGCCTTTCGTACTGTGGTTCCCGTGTTAAAACCCATGGTGACACGGGGATTGCACGCCCTGAAAGATGCTGCGTTGACACACGGTAAAGAATTTCTCCACGATGTCATCATTGACAAACAAAACCCCAAAAAAGCTTTCTTACGAGTAGGCAAAAATGTTTTGCTTCAAACAGGCAAAGATATTTTGGGTCAACGAGAAAATCCTATAAATGCCCCGTTTGCTGAGGAGTCAGGCATTCCTGCTTCTCTGAGGTTCCAACAAGGACAAGGCAGAAAAAGACGACGGAAACACACTTTCAAAGGACTTCATACTCTCAAAGCTAGAAAGACTAAGAAAAGAAAAAGTGTTCGAGACTTAGACGTTTTTGATTATTAAATTGTAAAAAACAAAAGAAAATGATGCACCGAGAATCTTGTGCCTGTTCCAAGTCGGAACTGGATCTGTTTGCCATGCCACCCACTATGATGACCATGCAAGAATCCCAATGGGTCGAATTTCATCCCGATCCCTCTTTGACGGATTCCGCTCCCATCGAGTTTGAAATCAAAGGACAACCCGAAGATTAGATTGATCTGAATAGCAGTTACTTGTATCTGAAAGTCAAAGTGCAAAAATCCGACGGTACCAATCCGGAAGCCGATACCAAAGTAGCTCCCGTCAACAATTTCATGCATTCCTTGTTTAGCGAAGTGGATTTGTTCTTGAATAACAAACTGATCAGCATTAGCATGGATACTTATCCTTACCGAGCGTACCTAGAAAATCTCTTGACGTACGGGAAAGAGGCCAAGAACACTCATCTGGATGTTTGCTTGATTTGGAATCCTGACACACAAGAAAAGTTCGACGAACTAGATGAAGACAATAAAGGATTTGTTGCTCGTCAAAAGAAACTCGTGATAACCCATAATATAGAACTGATGGATCGTTTGCATTTGGACATGTGGTTGCAGGAGAAGTATTTGCTGAACGGAGTAGATATTCGTCTGAGATTGAATCGTAGCATTACGGCTTTCCACTTGATGGTTGAAGAAAATGTCAACTACAAAACCAAAATTCAAGAAGCCAGACTTTACGTGCGTCGCGTAGAAGTGTTACCTAAAGCGGGAAACGACATCAGTCTCACTTTGAGAAGAACCACTGCCAAGTATCCGATACGACGTGTAGAAGTGAAAACATTCACTATTGCTACTGGACTCCGATCCAAGATCGAAGATCATCTATTCCAAGGCCAGTTACCCAAACGTTTAATCGTTGGCATCGTTAGCAATGCAGCCTTTAACGGAGCCAACAATGAAAATCCTTTTGAGTTTAACCACTACAAAGTGTTCAAAATTGAAGTCAGTCGCGATGGCAAGACTCTGTGTACCAGACCCTTTGAACCTAACTTTGACCAGAAGAATTACTTGAGATCGTACTTGTCCCTGTACGAAGCTACCGGTCAACTAGGAACCAACACCAGTCACGGCATTTCGTACGACGATTATGCTGGAGGATACACTTTGTGGGCCTTTGATTTCACTCCAGACCAAGGCAATGACGAGGGACATTTCCACCCTATAAAATCCGGTCAACTGCGTGTGGAACTTCAGTTTGCAGAACCTCTACCCCACACGGTAAACGTCATCCTGTATGCTGAATTCGATAATACCATAGAAATCAACAGTTGGAGAGAAGTTACTCTAGACTATTAGACACTATGGAGGACACTTATCCTTCTTTGAAAGTGGAAGAATCCATGGAATGGGAGGATACCGTGAAAACCAATTTCAAAGACGAAGACAACGAGAACGAGGTCGTGAAGTCAAGATGGCCAGAACAAGAACAACATTTAGTCTCCTGTTTTGCTAAACACTTGGCAGATAAAATTGCGGAATTGGTCAAGAAAGATTGCTATGGATGTCAAAACGTTCATCCCAGTCAAATTCAACACGATAAATGTCTCATGATGAGTCAAGAAGAAAAATTGGACGAGTATCTGGACGAAGCTTGGAGTCTCTTCGAAGAAGAAACCGTGTTGCATGAGTGGTATAAAGGCTTGTGTGATTATTCCTGTCCTCAACTGACTACTCGAGAGATCTATCACATCGAAGCTCTCTTAGCCCAGAGTTGGGAAACCAGGCGAAGAAATGGTTACTTGTCAGAACTTTTCATGCAAAAAGTCAGAATTGAATTGATTACTTATCATCACCTGTGAAGAAAAAAAAAGAGAGAAACAAAACAACCAGAAAAATGGATACCTGGGAACTTTATTACCTTTTGAATAACAGTTCGTATACTGCTTCTTGGAATCCTGTGGTGTGTGCTAAAGATGAACTCCCACATCGCAAAACTCAAGACCACCAAACTTATGTCATCAACACAGACGACAGTCATCTTCCAGGAACTCACTGGGTAGCCGTGTACTTTCGTCAAGTCAATTGTGTGGAGTATTTTGATTCGTATGGATTACCACCTTTGGAAGACGATATCATTGACTTTATGAGAAGAAATGCCCAGACGACACGATTCAATAATGTGAAGTTACAAAGCAACGATTCCATGGTGTGTGGACAATATTGTGTGTATTTTCTTCATCATCGCAGTCTGGGACATTCTTTAGAACATTTAGTCACTATTTTGATCGTGACTCTTCTAGAAGTGATGAAAAAGTAGATTGATGGTTTTGTGACCGTTATGTTTATCTTTTGTCTTTAGCTAGAAAACGTAGTGTACATCACTGTCCTCATGATATGAATCAATGGAAATCTCACAGGATTTCACAACGTTGTCAACCTTGTCAAAAAAATTTGTATTTTAAATTGAAATGTTGTTTGTTCCTTGTTAATTCTATTCATTGTTAGTTGAAAAAAAAATTGTTGTATTTTGAAGAAAAACGTGTCTGTTGTTTGTTTAGTTATAAAAAAAACCCACAGTTTGAACATATGCTCTTTGACTTTTTCTCTATCCCTCCTCATGACATGAGCTATCCTCACGTTTCAATAACTAAAACTCAGTAGGGATGTTTGTACCATATAAAGCGAACGGGTCTCCAGTCTGACCATTCACTGTTGACTCGTCAACCTACGAAGATGCCTTCTAGACTAGCTAAACTCAACGAAGATTACGTTCAATTACATCGTGTCAGGTTAAACCTGATACCGAAGCCTGAAGAGATAGAGAATGTCAGAATGCTCTCTATATCCCAAGACCTCATAGAGAATGTCTTTAGAGAGGAAATTGAGAAAGAAAATAAAGAATGGACTGAGAAATACAGACTTCAAAAGAGGCAAAGAGAAGAGCAGCAACAGCAGCAGCAACAACAACAATATCAGCAACAAGAACCAGACAAAGGATTTGTGGACTGTCGAATAGACACCAAAGACTTCTTTTTCTCTTTTCGCAGAAGCAGACCTTATCGTGTAGGAAAACCTGCTGTCAGAGGTAGTTGCAATCTTAGTAAAATTCAACAAAGATTGCCATTACTCTTCGTAAAAAAAAAACAATCAGCCCTTTTCAGGGCTACCCAAGACTCTCGAAAAGATATACTTCTTTCATTTGCCAAAAAAATTTTAACTTTTAGAAGTGTGAATATAAACACTTCAATTTTTAGGGGGTCAGTAAAACAAACGAAACAAACAAAACCCACCCTTTTTCTCTCTGTCTTGTCAACAACATTCAAAAAATTCTGACTGTGTTCGTAAGTCAAAAAAGTTAACGTAAGAACTTCTTTTAAGTCTGCGCGTTTCATATCATGGTAAAAAAATTAGCGGATGTTTTCCATCACGTCCGTCCTCCAAGGATATAAACGTGAGCATACGTCAGTCTAGCTACCATTGTGGACTCGTCAACATTTTAAAAAATGAGTAGTAGTAGACTACAAAAACTCTCGGAACTCCAAATGCATCTGGAACATGCCAGACGTCTCCTGGACGAACTGACTATGGAGGCTTACAAAAAAGAAGTGAAACTTAAGGAAGAGGAGGATACAAAGAAGAAAGAAGAGGAGATAGATGACCAGCGAAGATCCTGTTACACCCTAAGATAAAACTTGTGTGTGTGAGGTGCTACCTGAGGTGAGGACACCTCCAGCAGCAGCAGCAGCAGTTGCACCGCAGATACCAAGACCTCAGGAAATGAGTCCAGTTATTCATCTCCGACTCTGACCCAGAAGACAAGAGATACTGCATGTCTTCACTATTCCACAAACGGAGAAGTGGGATAGTGAAGCCACTCAAGCTCCGTTTGCTTTGCTTGTCAGAACAATAAATTGGGAGAATGACTGGAGCCGACGATGTGTGTGCGGTGCTCGTCCTGGAAGATGTCAGCATTAGCCACGTGTCATTGGAGTTCAATATAAACAGCTCTTTTCAGGTCTAACCAAATCTCTAGAAAAGGAATACTATTCAATTTGCCAATTTGCTAATTTGTGTGAATATAGTGAAGTGTAACTATAAACACTCACTTCAATAAAGATGTGTGTGTGTTTGCATGCGCGTTCGTTGATGAAATGGTATAGGGTGTGTTTTGTTCTTCTCTTTCGTTGATGAGATGGTAGATTTTGTGTTTTTTGCTGCTCATTTCGTTGATGAGATGGTCTATTTTGGGTTTTATGCTTCTCTTTCGTTGATGAGATGGTATAGGGTGTGTTTTTGTAATTCTCTTTCGTTGATGAGATAGTATATGGTGTGTTTTTGTGCTTCTCTTTCGTTGATGAGATGGTCTATTTTGGATTTTGTGCTTCTTCTTTCGTTGATGAGATGGTATAGGGTGTGTTTTGTGCTTCTCTTTCGTTGATGAGATGGTATAGGGTGTATTTTGTTCTTCTCTTTCGTTGATGAGATGGTATATTTTGTGTTTTGTGCTGCTCCTTTCGTTGATAAGATGGTATAGAGTGTGTTTTGTGCTTCTCTTTCGTTGATGAGATGGTATATTTTGGATTTTGTGCTTCTTCTTTCGTTGATGAGATGCTATATGATATGTTTTGTGCTTCTCTTTCGTTGATGAGATGGTATATTTTGGATTTTGTGCTTCTTCTTTCGTTGATGAGATGCTATATGATATGTTTTGTGCTTCTCTTTCGTTGATGAGATGGTATATTTTGGGGATTTGTTCTGCTCCTTTCGTTGATAAGATGGTATAGGGTGTGTTCTGTTCTTCTCTTTCGTTGATGCGATGGTAAAAAAAAGCTTTTTTAGTTGTTGTATAATTTGTGTTTAACTCACGAAAACATTATTTTCGGTTGCATGTGTCCATTAATGAGACGTTACCATATCTGTTCCATTCCTATTGTTCCCATACAAACTTCCCGTTAGTGTCCCAGGGTGTGCCATTTAACGCTATAAATCTTGACTCTATAGTACAAAGTAGGGTCAGTTATTGCTAATATTAACGCTATAAAATTTGACGCTCTATTTAAAAAAGTAGGGTCCCATAATGCTAATTACTATAGATGTAATATTATCGCTTAGTTTAATTTTTATTTACAATTTTTCAGTTTCCACGAAGGTCGGTATGAGTTTAGATAATTTCAGTACTACTTTAAGCCTTGGTAACATTTTAAAAAATTATCTATGGATTATTTTCAGTCTCCGCTAAAGCCATGTGCAATTTCAGAATTTAGTGCTACACTTCGTCTTCAACTATTTCTAACAACGAATACATCTGACTAGTTTCCAGTTTCCATTCAAGTCCGCTATTTTTTTAAAATTTAGTGGAATATTTTAAGTCAAGGCAATCTGAATACAATCTTCCAGAGTTTTTTCTCAGTGTCTACTATGGTTTGGGAGATTTTGGTAATCTTAGTTCTACTTTTAGACTAAGCATATATAACAGGGTTCCTGCAGACTTAACAAAAACAAATTCCATGACTTTTCCAAACCTTTTCCAGGGCCATTTCATAAAACTCAAGGACCGCGCTATCTTGCATTGTCAAGTAAATGAACATAAAGAATAACATCTTTTAATTTAAAATAAGAAATAAGCTAACAACAAATATATTTAATATGTACTTTTTAAATTTACATGGGCTAGCACACTTTGACTTTATGTAGTAATTCATGTCATATTCCAATGATCAATGTAATTTGTATTGAAAAGAAAAAAAGGAAACAATTCTTAGTAGTCTTTGTATGTGTTCCTATTTACAATATTAACAAAATACATTACTTTCCAGTTGCTTTCTTTTATTTAGTGAACTACACCTGAAATCATGTGATACTTCCATTAGGAGAACTTACTCTTATTATATGAATTGAGACCATTTATCGATTGTAATTTTATCATTTTATTTAATCGGTTCTCGGTGCTCTATAAAATTTAAAGTAATCAATATCTTTAACTCCATTGTCACAAAGTCCATGACTTTTCCAAAACTTTTCAAGGTTTTGACAAATTCCATAACTTTTCAAGGCCCTTGAAATTTATTTTCTAAATTCCAAAATTTTTTCCAGGATTCCATGACCTGCAGGAACCCTGATATACTTTAATCTACTGCGATAAGTTCAGTCTCCGTCATATTCTGGAACAATTTCGTATGTTTAGCGTTACTTTTAGTCACAGTCACTTGAATATTAATGTTTCAGATTTTTTTAATTTCCACTATAGTATTGGACAATGTCGTAATTTTTGTATTAATTTTAGTCTAAACCAATGTAAATTAATGTTCATGACATGTTTAGTCTCAGTTAAGTTCTGGGACAATTTCGTCATTTTAGCGTTACTTTTAGTCACATCCATTTTGGTGTTAGTCTTTTCTTTGATTAAAACTATTTATAGCATCATTATAAATATGCAAATTTATTAACACCAGCAACATATTTCAAGTCTATGTAATGCTTTATATATAACTCTAAATTTTATAGTAATATATGTCGGTCTCTATATCTCTATTTTATAGGTCCCTCCCTAGAATCGTAGTGCTAGCTGCGCGTATTTAGGACAACTAGGTCAGCTCCTTGCTACACTGTTACCAAGTGTTCAGTACCGTGATGTCATGCCACCTGGGACCATTTCTCTTGACGCTATACAGCCCCAGGGTGTGCTAATACAAAATTTCCCTTGACGCTATATTCCTTAAACTGTGCCATTTGACGCCAAAAATCTTGACGCTATAGTACCCCACGCTGGTTTTTAATGATAACTCCCATTGACGTTACGGTACCCCCTTCACTACTTATAACAAATGGTGCACCTTCCCCGAGCTCTATCATATCCTCAGTCTTAGTATATATCTAGAACCATGTGGTTGACGTTTATACAAGATTTAATATGACGTACATGTGATATACTTCAAGTTTCAAAGCACTTCTCCTGTGTTCTACATAACCGCACTCGAATTTAATTTGTATCATTTAGATATCGACATTAAAGGTGTGACATAAGGATTTAATAATATGGTAATAGCATTCAAAATTAGTGAAACTACTGCACGGGGATCGGTACTATGGGCATTGTAGTATTTACAGAGCACTGCATGGAGATCGGTACTATGGGCATTGTAGTACTTACAGAGCACTGCATGGGGATCTATAATATGGGCATTGTAGTACTTACAGAGCACTGAATGGAGATCGGTACTATGGGCATTGTAGTACTTACAGAGCATTGCATGGGGATCGGTACTATGGGCATTGTAGTACTTACAGAGCACTGCATGGAAATCGGTACTATGGGCATTGTGGTACTTACAGAGCACTGCATGGAGATCGGTACTATGGGCATTGTAGTATTTACAGAGCACTGCATGGGGATCGGTACTATGGGCATTGTAGTACTTACAGAGCACTGCATGGGGATCTATAATATGGGCATTGTAGTACTTACAGAGCACTGAATGGAGATCGGTACTATGGGCATTGTAGTACTTACAGAGCATTGCATGGGGATCGGTACTATGGGCATTGTAGTACTTACAGAGCACTGCATGGAGATCGGTACTACGGGCATTGTAGTACTTACAGAGCACTGCATGGGGATCGTTACTATAGGCATTGTAGTACTTATAGAGCACTGCATGGGGATCGTTACTATAGGCATTGTAGTACTTATAGAGCACTGCATGGGGATCGTTACTATAGGCATTGTAGTACTTACAGAGCACTGCATGGGGATCGTTACTATAGGCATTGTAGTACTTACAGAGCACTGCATGGGGATCGTTACTATAGGCATTGTAGTACTTACAGAGCACTGCATGGGGATCGTTACTATAGGCATTGTAGTACTTATAGAGCACTGCATGGGGATCGTTACTATAGGCATTGTAGTACTTACAGAGCACTGCATGGGGATCGTTACTATAGGCATTGTAGTACTTATAGAGCACTGCATGGGGATCGTTACTATAGGCATTGTAGTACTTATAGAGCACTGCATGGGGATCGTTACTATAGGCATTGTAGTACTTACAGAACACTGCATGGGGATCGTTACTATAGGCATTGTAGTACTTACAGAGCACTGCATGGGGATCGTTACTATAGGCATTGTAGTACTTACAGAGCACTGCATGGGGATCGTTACTATAGGCATTGTAGTACTTATAGAGCACTGCATGGGGATCGTTACTATAGGCATTGTAGTACTTACAGAGCACTGCGTGGGGATCGTTACTATAGGCATTGTAGTACTTATAGAGCACTGCATGGGGATCGTTATTATAGGCATTGTAGTACTTACAGAGCATAGCATCATTATGTTTAAGGAGCATCAAGAGAATTACAAATTAAATTTTCTTGTGATTTTCATTTTTTGCTTGATTCCAAATGTCAAAAAAAAGACAATTAAAATTGTCAAAAGGTGCAAGCTGCGTTTAAAGACGATGGGGCTCATGTGTCAGATAATTTCAACTACTTTCATTCAAAGTTCCTTGAAAACGTGGCACAACACTTGCTTTGGTTTATAGACCTTCAGTATTGAATGAGCCGTTGTTTTTGTGGGTTTTTTTTAAATAAATCTTTTGGAAAAATAATAGTTTAGATTAGAAATCGTTTTTAGCTTTCTCTTTGTCGTCAAAGCTGTTGACCACTTTTTTCAAGCCAATTTTCAAAGCTTGTACTAATTCTGAACTTGTTTTAGAAGTCAAGAGACCACCGAAGATGATTTTGAAGTTGTATTAATGACACAAAACAAATATTTCTTACGTCGTTTATACGAAACTCATGCAGGAGATATTTGTTAAATATGTTAGCCATCAATGATCAATTCCTGCTACCTTCGTTTGACTTCTTTGAAACTGACGTGGAATAAGTTTGTGCAACGTGTACTTAGATTGTTCTCGCAATCATTGTCGAATATGGTATAGATAACTCTTAGACAGCAGCATGCGCAAAGCTATAGTAAATCGCCGCCAAGCGTGTACCCAACCATATGTTAATATGTAATCCAAGAATATTAGTCATTTGCTAAAGAGGGGCCCCGAGTGGCCGAGTGGTCTAAAGCGCTTTCCGTTACGGATCACTGCCATTTCACCTCTGTCCGCGTGGGTTCCAGTCTAAGATTTGGCGAATGTGGATATGTGAGAAATCTTGGCAGTAGCTTATCGTGGGTCGGTGGTTCTTTCCAAGGATTTCCCGGTTTCTCCCTCCACCATTAACACTGGACGCCATGTATAGCCTATCGTGTGCTGAAAAATGGCGTTAAGTCCCATAACAACAACACCAATCATTGTTTATGTTCTATAGACAGAACATAAACATTTTAAGAATTCCAAATTTTCGGCAATATCACACTGCCTTCATCGACTGATGTTGATCACCTGACGTATAACATATAGAACAGGAAAGTGAATGAGGGGATAGAATTGAAACAGCGGTGGCCAACTTTAAACAGGGACAAAGAGATTGAATTACCATCCATCTACACCAGTCTCCTCGAATCACATGACCATTATAAATCACGTGATCAATATTAGTCGCTGATGAAGGCAGTATGATATTGCCGAAAATTTCGAATTCTTAAGACATGTATGCTCTGAATGCGGTGATTGCTAGTGATCATGAATTATCCAGAGAAAGAAAGCAACCCTTATCCAATGTTCGATGCTCTTGTGTTCATGTGGTAATTGGATTACGATAATTTAGGTCAGGGGTACCCAACATATTGCCGCAGGTTTTTATTATTGACACAAGTCTTTAGCAATATGAGTTCGAAATCTAAGTCGATTATGACCTTTGTGAAAGTTTGAGTTGTACATCCGACGAGAAATTAGATGTGGAAAGAGACTGAAACAAAACTCATCAGAAACTTAGTCCCTTCCCAGTGGCGTCGCTAGGGTTGGTGTCACCCAGTGCGGTAAACTCACGGTGTCACCCCTCCAGATTTCACCCACAAATTTATTCTTATTTTTTCAGCATGTAATAAGTCAACAGTATCAAAATGACAAGAACAAAAAACAAGTTAACTGAAGGTCAGCGTACACAAGTATTAAAAAACTGTAACAATGTTAAGTTATAGATAATAATACATTCTTTAAAACGTCTGCTCTGTAAAATTTGCAATTTTTCATTTGGTGTAACCCCTCTGAGATGGTGTCACCCGGTGCGGTCCGCAACACCCCCCCCCCGCACCCGCCTAGCTACGCCACTGTCCCTTTTTTTTACTTTTTCACTTCCTTCTGTCTTTTTACCTACGACTTTTGTTAGAGATTATGTCGATATTATGTTTTTGACTCTGGCATTTAACTAATATCTAATCGGTGTAGGTGAAGATTTCACTATGGTTGCAGAAATTTGGGCATAATTCTTTTAGTAGTTGTAGTTTAAAACTCTTGTCTTATTTCTTTCTTTTTCGTAGCTGGGGAAGTGTCTCTGGTCCTCTTTGCAGAAGCTTTTGATTTTTGATTTTATTTTCTTGTTTCTTTCTTTGGTTTGCATCAAATTCTTGAGTAGGATTGACGGTCTCATCTAAAGCTCTCTGGTTGAAGTTGAAATAAATGACCATATTGATGATTTTCTCCCCTTTTTCACAAGTATGCGTGATCCATCAACGACTGTAACCGTTATAGTAAATGTGTTATCTCTGTTAGATTATGACTGAACAGAGAGACCGGTGCGCATCATATCTTATTGTGCATTGACGGCATCAGGACACAGTGCTTATATCTTGTTGATGATTGTACTTCAAGTCCACTGTATTCTATAGAGACAGTAGATTCGTCGCTCAACTGAAAAATCCTCCAAACCTTCACACAGTAACATCCAGAGGGTAAAAGGATTCAGAATACCTTTTGCTATGACACCTTGATATCAACAGAAGATGTTTGCATTTATCATATCTACACTCTCATGGCGTGCACGCAATGTATTCAGTTCCCAAAAGAAACATTGCATTAAGAATTGCAACTTATTCCTCGCGCTACCTGTGCACATTTCCTTTTCATTTCAAATACAATTGCTAGAAGGCAGAGACCATGTTCTATAAAGTGGTCATCTGACAGAAAAGGCCAGATCTACATACATACAAGCAAAATTTCGGTTAATTATAATACAAGGATATGTCATTTCTTGTGTTCATTCATAGGTTTTTGAGTCTTCGTATTTTGTTATACTCAACAGTTGTGCCACGCGATTTGCCTTTGGTTGAGAAAGGTAGCGGCTTCTCCTACGCTTAATCTAAATGAACAGTGTTTTTTTTTTTTTGTTTTGTTTTTTTTTTTAAAATCATACAAATAGTGGGAAGCAAATTGTTCTGGCTAAGTTTTGCTCAACTAATTTTCATCTAGCCAACTTTGAAGACGTCATAAAAACATACTTTAAATTCCGATTATTAGTTCAAACAAGGTATTGCAAACTTGCTACTTGCTTTGTTTCGTTAGACAGAGGGTATGCATCTAATAGCCTTGAAAAGACTGAAAACGTTCTGTGAACATCCATGTAGCTCAGATGGTACAGAGAAACTACCAAACATTGTTGCAGGTCAATGCAAAAATATAACAATATAATCAGGAACAAAATCATTCTAGCTATATAAATATTCATGAGTTTGATTATGCCATCAAAAAGATGTAATCTATGAAAAGTTTAATTGCATCTTAAAACACAAAATAATGACAATTCGAAATCGTTGACATCTATAAACAAAGATTATGGCTATTATGGGTGAAAGTGCTGCATCGATCAATTTACTTTTCCAGGAACGTGAGACACCTTTTATAGAGTGCACTTCCTGCAGGATGCATTTATCTTTTCTTTTTTCATCACAATTAATACATCAACATCGATGATGGTCAGGTAGCTACTGACGTAATATGAGACAAGCACGATCAATTAGGCAAGTAAAAGAAGTTACATATTATAGCTTGACTGGATATAGGTTGCAAGGTTTTCTCCTCGGAATATATATATATATATATATATATATATATATATATATATATATATATATATATATATATATATATATATATATATATATATATATATAACAATCACTTATCCACTTGTAAACTCTCAAAAATTATAATCATATCTCCGGCATCATGATAGCATTCTGTTTGTGACTTGCAAATGGTCTGTTTTTCATAAAAAATATAACACATCTAGTCATTAAAGGATGTGTTTAATCGCAATTTGTTATATTATACAGTGATTCACGGTGACTATCTGATTAATTGAGTGTAGAAGTAATTGAACGATTAAGAAGTAATTGGTTGATTTAATTCGTTAGATTTTGGTTGAGTGACTAGTTTACGCAGCATTATAACACTCTTTTGATGCACATCCTTATAATACATTTTTCTTTCTTTCTTTCTGTCTGTCTGTCTGTCTGTATGTATGTATGTATCTGTCTTTATTACTTTAAGATGGTAACAGATTACCGCTTAGAAAACTATTATCTTAGCATTAATTTATTTTTTTTATCATGTCCAAATCTGAAAAGAATCAATAAATTATACCATACTAAGATGTCAAAAGCAGAATGTATCCGAGTTCCTTCCTCCAGATTGGTTTTGCCTATCGCTTTATTTCAGTGAACTAAGATCTCTCAGCTGTTGGATTGTAAATGTCACTGGAACATTCTGCTGTTTAATCTGTTTAAATGATACTATATCAAAACTAACAAACATTTTTCTGAATAATTGACTTCAAACAACGAAATTATTTCGAATCCACCTTTACTGTAATCGGGGTGTGTGGGTGAAATCTACTTATGTAAAGAACGAATATCATAATATTATTTGAATTAAATGCGACACAGAGAAGTACTGTCATGTAGAAGAAAGGTATGCGATCGGTGCATCTATCGATGGAAACGTTCGAAGGGCAGTGTTAGATGACCTGTTTGAAGTGCAACTGCATCAGACGGCTGCACCGTTGTATCACGCAATTCAGCGGGATAGTGCTTCCAACATCAGAGATTTGTAACGACAGGGTCAAGTGGGAGTTGTATGTCCTCCTTCCTGCTGGTTCGTTGCATATGGATACCGCGCTATGGTGTATGAGGACTAGCGTTCCTCCTCAAATTGAAGGTTGCGTCACTGATGTTGCAGGGGTAGACACTCCCCCCCCACAGATGTAGCACAGATGCCAGTAATATGCATTACCTCACCCTTCAGAGTCGCCACAACGGCAGGTAGCCCATGATCCAGGTCATTGCAACACTTCGAAGTCTCGCTCTCAGCTGCAAACATCTTCTGGGCGTGCAGATGCTTAAACAGCCGTTCGTCTAGGAGTACTGTTGAATATCTGAACAGTGCCCTAAGCAAGATGGAGGCCGATCCCGCTCCAACTTGGACGCACATTATTCTTAGCCAAGATGTGCGAAACAGCTAATAAACTCCGGTCGGGTCATCCTTCATAAGTTTTGGGCACTTTAGCGGCCCCCAATTGTAGATACGTACCAATGTGCCAGCAACATTGGAACTTTTCTTTATACTCTAGAAACATCCTCCTCGTAACGGCTGGCGACATCAACCACGCTCAGCGTACATCTTTGTACAGCGGTTTGTGCAGCCCGCACTTTTCACGGTTGTGGAAAAAAGACCAGTCGATGGGCATCTTGCACTCTTTAGAGTTTGAGACATCAAATTATGGCTGGGAGATTTCGCGCGATGCTGAAATGTAAATTTGCCACATAGCCTGTAGTTTGAGCCACACCTTGGCAACATTATGTGATGCTCTAGCCGCTTCTTTCAATTTTATTTTACCTCCTCCACGCCCTTCCAATAACATGGCGGTCTGTAATATATTGCCTCATGCTTAGTATCCATGCATTATATGACCTAAGAAGCTAAACCTTTGTGATTTCTTGTTTTCAAAACTCCAATTTATCAGCCAAAATTACCTTTTCATTGCAATCTGCTACGCACCTGACGACATCAACAAGCCTCTGGATTAAACAGTAAGAATCGGGTAATGGTGGTAACATTTTTAATAAATGTAAATTTCTTTCTTTGATTTTCTCACAGACAAACTGGCAATGCAGAAACAAATGAAAGAGGACTCATGATCTTGGCGTTTGCTGCCTATAAAAAATCTTGTGCTAGCCAACACATTCGGCTCTCACACAGCATCTAGGACATGGATCTGGCACAAAATCCAGATGGACAATATTACAACCATATTGACTACATCTTGGTGAGAAACAAAAACGATTATGTACAAGCAGATATTGGAAGTGACCAATATTTATTAAATAACATCGTTTCGTCCCCAACTGAAAATGATCTAGAGGTCTAATCAACCAAGAATCAGATTTGACCTTGATAAACTTGAAAGATCCAAAAGTCAAAGAAACCTTCCAAGCAATGATAGGTGATACATTTGCACCTTTGATAACCCAGGACAACAAGGAAAATGACCTAGAGTCTTTAACAACCACATTCAAAAGAGTTGTGACTATCACAGCTGGCGAGATAATTGGCAAATATCGTCGAATAAAGAAACCTTGGGTCACGACAGATGTCCTTGAACTATGCGGCAAAAGAAGAGAACTGTGAAAGAGAAAAAGTGATAATGAAGGAGCTAGAAAATATAGAGATAAACAGCATAATCAGGAAAAACATGAAAAAGTAAAATGAATCCTGGATAGAAAGACAATGCTGCAAAATTGAAGACAGTCTGAACAGAAATGACAGCAAAATGGAGTATCAACTGATGATAGATCTCACAACCCATAAACAAATGAAAACTACCACTATCAAAGATAAATCAGGAAAATGCTTCACAGAAGATCAAGAAATCCTCAAGTGATGGACAGAATTCTGTTCAGAATTGTACAATCATAAAAATCGAGGTGATTCAGCAGTAAAAAAATTGCCCTAAGGCAGAAGAAATCGATGACAACAATATTTTTCATGAAGAAGTAGAAATTGCAATTAGGTTGATAAAGAAAGGAAAGTCAGCCGACAATGATAGCATACCAACAGAGTTCATTCAAGCATGAAGAGAGGAGATAGTCACTATCCTAACAACACTCTGCAACAAGATATGGTAGACAAGAGAATGGCCACCACATGGACACAATCCTTGGTCATCATGCTCCCCAAGAAAGGAAACCTACAGCTATGCAAAAACTACGGATCCATCAATTTTATCAGTCAATCGAGCAAAGTCAAGTTGAAGATAATTCTCAACCAACTAATTCTCAACCAACTAAAGCCTGAAGCAGAGAAAATTATTGCTGAAGAGCATGCAGGCTTCTGAGCAGGAAGGAGCACCACAGAACAAATCTTCAATCACAGACTCATTGCGAGAAATACCTTTAGCATCAGAAGAATATTTACCACGTCTTTATATATTTCAAAAAGGCCTTTGATATGAAATTTCATGCAGCCTTATATGCAACTATGAGGAAGTGCAACATCAGCTCAGACCTGGTCTAGATTGTTAAGCACCTCTTTGGAAGAGCCACTACTGTTGTCCTCATCAATGTCAGCAGATGAGATTGGTTTGAACAACAGTTGGAGTCAGATAGGGATGTATACTGTCACATACATTCTTCAACATTTTTTCTGGAAAGGATCATGGAGGATGCCTTGCATGACCACAAGGGCAATGTCAGCATTGGAAATAGAACAATCTCCAACCTTCGCTTCGCAGATGATATTGATGGTTTAACATAAGATAAAAAAAAGGCTGACTTTATTGAGTGACTTGACACAACTTGCACAGCATACGGCATGGAGATTAGTGCTGAAAAAAAAAACAAATGACAAACAACACCAATGTCATCAGTGAAGAAATAAAGGTCAGTGGACAAAAGCTGGAAAGAGTCACAAGCTTTAAGTACTTGAGATCAATTATCACTGATACCAGAGCTCTTTGCAGGATTGCCCAGACAACAGCAGCAAAAACAAGTTTGAGACCAATAGGGAAAGATACCAACATTGTTTTTGGTTCCAAAATAAGGCTGATGCGCTCGATTGTCATATCCTTCTTTCTGCATGCTTGGGAAACATGAACACTCAAATCAGATCTACAAAGAAGGATTCAATTCAAACTTTTTAAATGAGATTATACAGCAAGATCTTGGGCATCTCATACATTGACCATGTAACCAACGAAGAAGTCCACAACAAGATGCAATGAGCAATAGGATCCTATGAAGACCTCTTGACCACTGTAAAAAATCGCAAACTGAAGTAGTACGGTCATGTCTCAAGATCATTTGGACTGGCAAAAACAATCTTGTAAGGCACAGTACAATGGTGCAGAAGAGGAGGCAGACATAAAAAGACGTAGGAAGACAACATTAAGGTGTGGAAAGGAATGGGATTTGGAGATTCCCAAAGGGCAGTAGAGAATAGAGAAAGATGGAGAGATTTGGTTGTAAAGTCGACAGTGGTGCCCCAACAATTCTTGGGTTAAGGAATTAATGATGATGATGATGATGATGATGATGATGATGATGATGATGATGATGATGATGACGACGACGACGACAACAACCACGACGATGAAATTTCTTTTTGCCTTTTATTTATTTTAAGGTACAAAAATTGCATTAAAATAGAGTCCACTTTTTTAAGTTGCAACAAATGTACAGTACAAAAATAATTCATTTTTTTTTTCTTTCATTGTATAACAAATGCATATTTTAAAAACAAAGTTGATCTGTTTACTTTCATAGTAAACACATTCCGAATTTAAAAATAAAGTTCATGTGTTTTTCTTTTCATGGTACAACAAATTCACATTTCATAAACAAAATTTGTGCCTTTTTGCATTACTTGTTATATAGGAAGAATAAAGGTTACTAGAGATATTCGTTTCGTTAAAGAATAATAATTTAACCGATTTCGGCATTCTTCGACAGTTCTCGCTGTTAAGCAAACATTTATGTTGGCAAAAACTGAGCAGCAGAGTAAGTATTAGTGTTAAAAAACATTAGACTATATACTGTTCAGCGTTGTCATCACGGGCTGCCACATATCTGAGATACTTTCTAATATTTGGCACCCTAGCGTCGCGGTCGAACTATAGTTACATGGCACTGAATATTCGGCGCCTATAAACTCCGAAATACACTAAAAAACCGAAATACTTAAAATGACATGTTCTCGGTGAATATATCGGTGTACCAACAGGAATTATGATTTGTTTTTGTTTGTTTACATAACAAAATAAAATATGATTGGAGCGATTTTGATATGGATTATTTTCTTTCTTTTTTTTTTTTACGCGCGTCAAACGGTCGTACTTTATTAACGGTTGATTTGTTTAAGTTTAGTCGTTCCGGAATGGAGGTATGAAAACAAACATGATTAACGACAGACTTTCGACTTATTATTTATCATACAAATACTTATTATTCGCAAAGAAGTCAACACTTTACCCCAAGAAGCCTCTTTTCCTTAAAATGAATCAGTCTTTTGGAAATCTAACATTCGATGTAATGAATTCAACATTCAACTTCAAAACCAATTTATTTTTTTTCTTGTCTTGGTGTATTAAATGAACTCCTTATTTCCGGATCCTTCTCATCACCTTTACAATCAACTGTGATATTAAAAAAAGTAGCAAAAACGTACGTTGCATTATTGCCAAAACTTGGGAAACTTTTTAAACGACAATTTAATAAAATGCTTTTTATTTTTCACAAATTGTATCATTAAAGTACATTTATAATCTTAAGTTGGAGAGTACTTATAGGTTACTGCATTTGTATAGGAAAATATGAATGAATTTTTCAAATGGTTATACTACACGACCTTGGGAGTGTAGTATATCCATCCGACAAAACGAGTTCCTATTTTCCCATAAAAATGCAGTAACCATTTTATTATATGCTCATTTTCTTATTCTTCCAAATGCTTAAATATATAAACAAAAATATACTACAATGAACAAGGTAACAGAATGTATGCTGTTTTCCAAACTAAATATGCAAGCATAGCTTTATCAATACACAACAGCATTATTATTTGCACATAACTCTTCCCAGACAGATTTGAAGTTGGTCATGCGCTAGACGTAAGTTTAGAAAGAAAATGGCATTTGGTCTACTTAACATTGAAATTTGGAGTAATGTTGTTAATGAATACCTATTGCAACAACTTTTCTATTTGATCTGGAATGAATATGTTTTGGTATTTTTGTCGATTTGATGCAATTTTGTGATTATGGTTTGGATTTATTTACATGAAGTAACTTACATCAGATTCCAGCAGCGTCTGCCAATTTAATCGTATTGAAGTGTGTTGATATCAGCATGCATGTTTCTGTTCTGTCATTGAATGTGGCAAAAATGTGAAGTCTTTCAATTGTAATTATAGAAAAGAGCTGTGGAATTTAATGTTTATTTCATTTTGAGTGTAGTAAGGAGGATTTAACTGCCTTTGGAATATACTCAGAATTACAGTAAATTTAAAATGTGTGAGCAGCTTTGAAAACCCATGACATGGCTCATGTAATTCGGATTTGCAGAACTACGAAAGTATATTTTGAGGAAATTCAGGATGTAAAATTGTATGTATATTTTTGCCATTTTTATTACCAGCTAAAGAAGACAGTTTATGTGTTAAAACTTGTGTGTTTCTGTGAAAACCCTGTCTGGCATCTATAGCTTGCCTAAATCTGAAACATAGTATCAAATGTGCCAAAGCTGCTACTATGTGTCAGTCTATGAAACATTTTGCTGCATAAACTCTAACCCTTGTATCACCTGATTACCGGTAGTTGTGTTAGTAATTTTTAGACTGTCACATCCTGCTTTTGTTAACTGTAACATTTTTTGATTGTGTAGAAAATTATAATCAAGATTCATTCTGTTTTATAATCACGATTCATTCTGTTTTATCTAATTTTATTACGTGACAAATTCAAAGAACAATCTGAATTATACTTGTGTAGAGTTTCATGGATGTTATATATACACCACTACCTCGATAACTCGCGCCCGGATAACTCGCGAACCCGCTTATAACGCAGTGTCCGGCATGGCTCCCGATTTTTTTCAAAGGAAATATATTTTAAAATGTGTTAAACGTGAAAATAAAATATGCGATAAGAATTGGTATATTATGTAAATTTTCACACACAAAAAATAATTATAAATCATTAATTTTTGTAAAAACAAAATGGGAATACGGTATTTTTGATCTTTTTTGCAAATGTAAATCTTCTTAGTAGAAATTTTGTGTCCGATAACTTAGCCAGTTTTTCAAATACAAAGAGATCTATACGAATAATTATGATACATTTAAATAATTATTATTTTGATAACTGGATTGTGTACGAAAAATGAAAAGAAAAAAGGTACGAAAAATTACATGAAATATGGTAGCTCATTATATCATCGGAAATGGTGATTATTGCCATAAAGATAGACTCCATATCATGAAATTTTCAAGTTCTAATTAGATGTCTCATATTATGTTTGGGGATTTTTGAGATAAAAAGTTGTTAATACTCTGTAAATAATCATTCTGGCAAAACAGGATCAACGAAATATTATGCTAAGAGGTGGCAATAGATAATAAAATAAACACAATAAATATCTTGCTATGTGAAATTCATATTCTAATCTTTTAATTTCGCTTCAGTGTGAACACTAGAATTGCAACATATTCTCTTCTATAAAAACATGAAAATAGTCAATCGTTCGTCATATCGAAACCCGTGAGTACTTCTGTGAGAACCTAAATAAATGCTGGCTTTGTTTTGATCAACAGCTCGGAAGTGTTTGTTGCATTAAACAAAAATCAATGAAAGGACACCTGTGTTGTTTTATCACTTTGAATATGACTTTTGTATCAAATCAAGCAAGGGAAGTACAATATAAAAAAATCAAAGGCAGCATGCCGATAGCAGCGTAAGTTCTTGAGGTCATTACCGTTCTCAAAATTCATTTTATTTGACCAGTTTTAAATGGTTTCACATTTTTATGTGCTATTTTTAAAATATTTTTTATCACTTTTGGAGATGCTAGGGCCAACATAGAATTAAACAAAATTCATTGTCGGGAGAAATACGCTCAGCGAATCATGAAGCCGCATGTAATTTATCCAAACCAGCTCAGAGAGAAAATCACCCGTGAACAATACACAGAGACGGCAGAGAAATCAAAAAGTAAAAAAAAAAATGAGCAGATGTTTTGAAAAAGTGAAGTGATATTTGTCAAACGTGTCACAAACTGCAAGTATTATCGTGTTCTAATTTACGTTATTTTAAATTTGTAGACCCATTAAATTGATGTTGGTAATGGCTAATCCTTGTTAAAAAAATCATTTTACTTCTACCGCAATCAAATTGACCTGTCCTTTGATCGACATTGTGTTTTTTTTTAAATGGGTGTCGATCTTGTGTATAAAAAATCTACTTTGGATCAAACAAGAATTTATCCAATTCAACACAATCATTTGTGACGCAGTACACAATTTGCAAAATCACACATGTGTTAAGTCAATGGAAAACGTGTGGATTATTGTTTTGATGATCTCCTCAATATCATGTAAGTTATCCTGAAATTAATGTTACTCTGTGATGACAAAAGTAAACAAAGTACACCGCTATGAAGAAATATTTAGCACGATTATTGAGTATTCAACACCAACATGCCATACCAATACACCCATCCCTTTTGCCTGTGTACGTCGATCCGTTTGTTTTGTTGTTTATTATAGGTCCCTCGATAACTTGTGAGATACCATAGAACAGAAGTGTTTTCCAGTGGGAGTCAGAGCGAAGGCTGTCAAATGCCTTTTTAAAGTCTATAAGTTCTTGTAGATGGTACTGTTCCATTCAGCTGTCTGCTGTAGTATCTGTCAGTGTGTGAAACTTTGGTCACTGCAGGATTAGAGCATCCACCTCGGATGCGGGAGGCTGTGGGTTTGATACTCAGTAGAGTCATACCAAAGACTTACAAAAAATGGTACTTTACAGCTGCCTCGCTTGGCGCTCAGCATTAAGAGGTTAGTGTTAGGACTGGTCAACCTGGTGTCAGGATAATATGACTGGGTGTGACATCATGCTACATGTCTGCGGCATGATGCCCCAGTGCTAGACATCACTATAAACTGCTACACTGCAGACATCATAGCGATATGACTGAAAGATTGTTAAAGTTACATTAAAAATCATAATCACATCACATCCTTTCTTAAAACCAGTGTGTTTTTTTATGACAAGATCATCAGCTGCGATGTTGATGCTATTAAAAATGATTTTGCTGAAGAACTTGCTGGTGATGGAAAGCAGGGAGATGCCTCTCCAGTTGTTATAGAAAACATTGCACTAATTTTATGGGAAAATGGGAATTAGTCTGAAAATGGGTGAAGATAAAATAGAGTTATATGTGGGTTTGGCTGGCCAAGAATGGTTGAATATGAAAGATAGACTTTAGTAAAAAGAATCTTTTGAGAGCTTATCTCAGTTAAAAGTGAAAAAAAAATAAGAGACATTGTTTATTGATGGAATTTCAGTCCTTTAACAGTTTTGAGTTTGGAATAGTCATTACTGAAATTAGCACCTGATTCTTTAGTGCAGAATTGAAAGCATATGTTTCAAACACTTGTAGGCCCAGAAAATACTTTACTCCTTTTCTTTACACAGTGCTCAGTTATCTTAAGGGAAGGTGTACCCAGGTTCTAATTGAAATATCCACTTTGGACACAACCTTGTCCTGGTAAAAGACAAAATATCAGAGCATGCCAGATACTCATGTACTTAAATGCCAGGCACTAATTTTTTTTTTGTTATGTTGATAAGTTTTCAGAGATTTATTAGTACTGATATTGCACCCATTTTTTAAAGAAAAATTGTTTTGAGCATTGTGTGTGCCACTATTTGGTTTGGAGGAAATCCTTCAGTGCCTATGGCTTAATGTTTCTCTTTAAAAAATATTTTGTGTAATACTAACAATAGAAGCAAACATGGTTTAAATAAAATTAGTAGCAGATAAAGATCTACAGGCCATTCAGTTCAATTTTGTATGTCAACATGCACAACTGAAATTAAGATAAATGTTTAGACCTGATAGTAGTTAGTTACCTTATGGTAATACTTGAAACAATAGTAGAAAACAGGAAAGTACCACAACAGTTCCACCTATAATGTTTCAGATGATAATATCAGTTCTCAAGTGATATGAAGAAATTTTACAAGATATGTATTTTTACAGTAACAAATTGGACCATAAATGGCAATGTTGCTGGAAGTTGTGAGTTTAAGTCACAGTCACATACAAAAATTTCTTTGAAGATGAACAGTGTTTGACTTAGAAAGATAAAACATTGTCAATGGTTTGTCATTATAGGTTACTTGGTGTTGTGGTAGATAATAACCTATCATGGACTATAATAACCTATCATGGACTGAACATACCAAACATATCAGTAACATAGTTAATTCAAGCTTATGGCTTCTCATTTGGAGAAGACACAGAAAACTATTTTATAACAGTTACATACTACCCTATTTTGATTACACTAATACAGTATGGGTAACTCAAATGATTAAAACATAGCAAAGCTCAAAAAAGAGCAATTGGGTTAATATCAGTCCAAACAGAAAGCAAGGAAAATTTAATTGGTAAGTTAAAAATAGAACCTACTGAAGACTGAATACAGTTGCATTAAGCCAAATTAATGTACAGGATATCCAGTTATAGTGCTCCTGAATATTTACAATCACTTTTCCAGTATAGGCTGCCTGTTTATCCATGTCAACCAAACAGTATCAAATTCCCAGACCAAATGAGGAATTATTCAAAAAAAGTTTCTAGTACTCTGTAACTTTGCTCTGGAATAGTATTCCAGTTGAGATTACAAATTCCCACTCTATTTCTTTCTTCCAAACCCAATATATCCACTTGCTTCAGAGATGTAGTTAAAATGAGAATGAAAATAACTGTATTTGTATTTATGAATGCCTCTAGGTATCATTAAATATACTACTCATCTATATTGTCACTAATTGAATATTGAATGTATATTGATTATGTGGGTTCAATATGTGTGGCAAATATTAATCTGGTGAAAGGAAAGAATGTAAATATATTTTGTCTATCAATATAAATGATATTATATATAGATTTGCATGTATGTATATGTGTGCATGTATGCATCAGTTTGTATGTATGTATGTATGTATGTATGTATGTATGTATGTATGTATGTATGTATGTATGTATGTATGTATGTATGTATATGTGTGTGTGTATGTATGTGTGTATGTATATATGTGTGTATGTATGTATAGGTTTGCATGTATGCATATATATGTGTTCATTTGTATATAAATAGTTCCTTTGATGATGACCTCAAGGTAGATTAGGTTTTCAGCTAATTGTGTTACCCTCTTTAAATAAAGTAATTACTACTACTACTACTACTACTACTACTATTATTATTATTATTATTATTATTATTATTATTATTATTATTATTATTATTATTATTATTATTATAGTTAAAAGGAAGAAATGATCTTATCTTGAATTCCTGGCAATTCTTGTTGCTAAGTAGAATGTCTTTTCAAGGGACTCTTGTTTACAGTATATATTTTTATGCTTCATTTCTTTGTACAGGTTAACTTTATTCTTTTTAAAATTTGCGACCTTTATTATTAAAGAGTAAGTTACATTTAACATTTTTAAACCATAATTTATACATTTGAAATAATTATTACCCAAGAGTTTGACAGCTCTGATGAGCTAAGTTGTTGGAACGTCTACCTTTGATGCGGGAGGTCGCAGGTTTGAACCCTGGCTGAGTCATACCAAAGACTTATAAAAATGGTATTTGCAGCTGCTTTGTTAGGCACTAAGAGCATTAAGAGGTTAGTGTTTGGAATGGGCGGCCTGGTATCAAGTTAGTGTTTGGAATGGGCGGCCTGGTATCAAGTTAGTGTTTGGAATGGGCGGCCTGGTATCAAGTTAGTGTTTGGAATGGGTGGCCTGGTATCAAGTTAGTGTTTGGAATGGGTGGCCTCAGTGTCAAGTTAGTGTTTGGAATGGGTGGCCTGGTGTCAAGTTAGTGTTTGGAATGGGCGGCCTGGTGTTAGCATATTATGACTGGGTGGGACATCATACTATATGTCTGCATGATGCCCCATTGTAAGACATCAGTATAAACTGCCATACTGCAATTCATTGTAGCGATATGACTGAAAAAATGTTAAATTCATGTTAAAAGTCCAAATTGTATATATGCACACACTAACACACACACCAATAAGTTCAAGACAAATTACAGTCTTTTCTAGCAGTTATGCATTAGTCATTATAAACTGTCTATAATTTTCTACTTTCCTGGAAAAAAATCCAAAAGTACTGACAGAAATTATACTTGCCTTCCATTTGAGTGAAATAATTTTTCTGTTCATAATGGACAGGTGGAAATGAAGTCAAACATACTGGATTTTGAAATGTTTTACAAAATGTTACATATTTCCAGATCATTAAAATTGCACTTTTTATGAGATGTCATTTTTATTATTTAACATTGCTCTTTGAGTAACTTATCTGGTATTTACAGACAAAGATGTGAAAGGAGAGGAAAATACTTATTGTTGGTAGCAGTAAAACATTTTGTTAGCTGAGAGTATTATCTGTGATTGAGCACTTATTTCTAGAAAAGGTAAGTGATCTACATTCTTTGCAAGTTGTCCTTTGGCCCACATAGGTGGAAAGAAAGACATTGTGGTCACTATTTCCAACTGTGACAGTTTCTGCAGTTGTTTTAAGGTCAAATATTATTCTGAGAAAATTATTTGGTGCTGGATTGTAGTAGACCATTTCATGGAGATTTTGGCGAACTTCGTAATTTGCTCGGAATTTTGATCATGTGGCGGGTGGTCAACTGACCGCAATATCCAATCGATAGCTGGTAGGCAAATAGTCTGGTCCCCTGCTTAGTATGCTCCCTAGTATAGTATAGCGGAGTGCATCACAGGGAGCATACTAAGCAGGGGACCAGACTAGTGGTCAAAACAAGGCGGAAAATTCAGCATTAGCATCAACTGTTCCAACTACTTCAGCTTCGTATATAGACTTGAAATATGCCTATTCAACAGCGATAATGCCACAGGTATTGACGAAATTTTATATTGGAACCATCCTGTCTTCAGTCTTGTTTTCTGGATTTTAGCCATACGAGAGAGTAGCTATGAGCTGTTTTACATCTGGACATGTTCATGCGAGTATGAAAACTGTGTTGTTAAAAATGTAATCCCTTTTTTTTACCATAACACCGCATTTCATAAATCAAGTTTCGTTTACCAATAAAAGGAATTTTTCGTATTAATCCGCATTATAACAAACCTGGAATATTTTTCGACGGTAAAGCTGCAGAAGTCCCAGGCATTTAGCAGGCAGGTAGTGGGCATTTCTTAATTTGTTTTAATTGTTGAAGTTCATCAGGCTGATTTATTGTTTTTACCACATGACCATGGTTACAAAATACGCGCTAACTGTAGTTGATATTGCGAGTCGATTTAAACAAGCAGAACCATTGAAAACAAAGTCAGCTTCTGAAGTCGCTTCTGCATTTGAAAGGATTTATCGACGAGGTCCTCTAAGATGGCCAAATCTATTACAAGTTGATCCTGGCAAAGAGTTTCAAGGTGCTGTTCTATCAACAATGAAAACTCATAGTGTTACAATACGACGGGGCATACTGCGTTACATCGTGATCAGGCAATTGTAGAACGATTTAATCGAACTCTTGCAGAACGGTTATTTGGATATCAATATGCAAAAGAATTCATCCAAGAAAAACGATCTCGTGAATGGGTCCAAGGTTACCGAGTGTAGTTGCAGCGTTAAATAACGAGATTACTCGAACTATTAATATGAAACCAAATATTGCAATAAAAAAAGAATATATCCCGAACAACCGCAGCGGGTTAGCACTCAGCCACTTCTCGGTGATGTTACTGTGAGATATTTATACGAACCAGGAGAGCTTGAAGGCGGTAAAAGAAGAGCTACTGATCCTATATGGAGTGTTACTACGCATAAAATTTCAACTATAACGCGATCAACTGGTAGACCTCCAATCTACAGATTGGATTCAACTGCACCTCAGCGTGGTTTTACACGCGAACAACTACAAGTCATTCCGGACGATACTCAATTACCGCCACATGGTCTTAACTAGCTCCGTTACGTCTATTACACTCAAGACAGGTCAACATCACATTGTTTCTGACATGACCAAGACTGTTATTTTTTCTGTCTACGGTGAATTGTCGAGGGTCTTTATCCGAATACTGCCAGTGCATTATACAATTGCAACTGGCGCAGTGATTATTTGTTGTTCTTTTAATGCGATTATTACTTCAGCATCAATATCAAATTCTCGTTGTTTTTTTTTGTCCTGCTGTTTGTAGCCAGAGAGTTTTTTATTAATGATGCTAATATCAGTGTTATCATCGTTTGCATTAAAATCATCATCGAAAACAATCCTTCGTAGTTGATTTATTTCGTCGTACTCTGGACACTGCGAGATAGACTAAATTTGACCATTCAATGCGATTATCAACTATCCAAACAATTGTATCCGTGATGGTCAATCCTTGTGACGAGTGTATTGTTGTTACATAACCAAGCGTCCATGGTGATTTATCAGCGCATAATGCATCTTCTACAGTATTGATATCAACTAGCACAATATCATTTAACACTAGAATCTGTTTCTCCGTCTGGCCTGGAATTTCAACTTCAATATTCTGCTTTCGTGTATCCAATGGTCTATAACACAACGGCACTGGAAACGTTGGGAATTTTTTCTTGTGTAGCTCAAACAACTTTTTCTGAAGTGCGTCTCTGACTATCTTCTACTTGCTACTACAAAATCATTTGGTTTCCATGTTTCCCAAAAATCATTCAAAGGTGTTTCAGAAATTATTTCACGCGCTACTTCACATTGAATTCTATCGGGTTGTAATCTAATTAGTTTTTTAAACTCACGTAACTGCTCATCGAGTGCTCTATAGTCAGTATCAATTTCTTCGTAATAATCAACAAATCCTTTTAACCAATTATGTGGACTTCTACCAACAAATGGTGGTGGTTGACCATGATCGCCGCACAATATAATTTTTGTATTATTTTGCAATAACCAATCAAGAAACATTTTTAATACATCTTCTGAAACAGTACATGCTTCATCCCAAATAATAACCGCTGGAATAAATTTCTCACCCATTCGCTCAGGAGTCCAAGCATCGCCCTTGTATCGAAAAAAAAACTATGATACGTGCAAGCTTCAACATTTCGTTGTTTGATCTCTCTCGCTAGTCTATGGTTGGTGTGAGTACAATCATGGACGTTCTCTCTCGATATAATTCTATCGCACGTGTTGTCTTTCCAGATCCACCACAACCGTTTAAATAAACTGTTTTATATCTACAAATTGGATCTGATATCGGTGGTGCTTTAGACATAGATTTTTCACTGATAGAATTATCGTTCTTCAGGTAACTGCTTTTAATCTCAACGTCTGCTGATTCAGAATAATCGCGTTGTATTTCTTGTTTAATTCGCCATGTTCCCAAGTCTCTTCGCTATTAGTAAATTTAGTTATCTCTTTGATATATTTTTTATCGACATACATTGAATCAATTGCAACTCTGACTGCTATACTAGGAAATCTATTTATCATTGCAAATAAATTGATAGATGCATAACCCAGCATAGAAGCTCTCAAATGTAGATATGCAGAGCTTTCTCCATCACTGTAAGTAACAATTCTACCTAACTTTGTTTTATTGGACAAAAGGCTGTTTTACAATTTGCGTATCTATTTTTCTCTACTGCATCTTTAATAACGAAGTCGTATTCGGCATCATCTATAATCAATCGTGAGGATTGTTTTTTAAAGTTAAATTTTTTTCACCCTGTGTAAATTTACCGATTATTCTTCGGCCGAGATCCTTTGCTTCATTATTTCGTTGATTAAATATCTTTTTTGACCATTCAATGATGTACTCCTCGTCAGCATCAATATGTTTTCTAGACTTATCGATTTTACTATCAAGACATTCTGGTTCTGGTAACCAGACATTGGTTTGTTTTCGATATGAGATAATCGCTTCGCTGACAATCAACGAAACTAACACTTTACAATCAATCATATATCGCAATAACACTATTGGTAACCACATCCTTTCAGCCATGTGTCTACCAATCCAAACATAACAACACGGATGAAGTCCTTCAGCGAATTCAAATGATACTACGCAAGCAAAACCGGTCAAATCAAAATCAGGCAGTGGTCCATTAATAGCAACGCGAGTCATTTCATGTGTGGGGTGTCCAAACCGTTTAAAATACTCACCAGCGAATCCATATCCTAGAAAACTTCCTGGATAACAGGCAACGATATCAACTGATATCATATTCTCACGATTGTACTTAACGTTCCATAGACCGCCATGATAATATTCCAACAGCTGGATTGAACATCCTGTAAAAACTCTTTTCGTGTTGGTTCCAATTATTTTTCTTTCTTGCAAAATGAGCTGCAACTGATGGAATTGTAAAACAATTTGTAAGTAACTGTTCGTAATCTTCGGATTTTTCATTAAAAACGCTAGCGTTTTCACTGAGACTTATTGCTAGATTTTTCATCCTATTATGTAGACTTTCAGTACGATATAATTCACCGTTAGGTTTCACAAATTGATTGAATTGACATTCTTCATCTTCAAAACTATGAAGTAGCCATACTGATACAGGGTCGTTTTTACACAAACTAGCAATAGCATCGAATAATCTTTCTTCAGTGAGAATACCATCCTTGATGAATTCTTCTGGGATATACTTCACTGTTCTGTCTCGCGGGAATATTGTAACCGCGGATGTCCATGCGTGCTTGTTATGATCAATAATTTTGATTGGAGCTCCGTTTTTATTGTATTTCGATTCGTATAATACTTCGCCAGTTATCGTTAAAACGGTTATCGGAATCTCAACGACTTTTCCAATCTAGCTATATCGGAAATAGTTGCTCCGTTCTCTTTCACTGTTAGCTCCCATTCATCTATTTTTTTATGTCTTAGATCGGTTAATTTATTCCCACGGAGTGCATTTGTAAAATGTTCTAAGACTCTTTGTGCCACACAGTTGAGTGGTTTTTCCGCTGACGTTGACTGTTTCATTGGTGCTAGTTTTCCAATGTCAGGGTTATTTAACGGATACATCCATAAACGACTGCTGTTTCTGGATACGCTTTTTCATAGTATGGTTTATCAATTCCAGTTAACAGCCCTGGTCTGGAAATAACGGCTAACAATGACTGATGTCCCATCTTTGAGAATTGGAACAAATTTGTCTCTTATAATATATTCGCCCGATTCTAATTTGATAATGAATTTCACTCGATAAAATACCGTTTATTGCCAAGTTGTGATAGTATCATAGCTGCTGTTTCATCATTCATTCTAGCATCAACAACACCATCAATTCTAAATGTTGACCAGGTGTGTGATGCATCATCCTGTTTAAACTCATGAACACAATCTCGTATTTTTCTAATCAGAATTCTATTAGTTATTCTCTCTTTTGGTACGTCTTCGAGAGTTCTATCAAGATTGAATTTAATATTTTTCCGAGGCTTGATTGCCGATAATCTCTTGAATTCTTCATTCATATAAATAAGACAAGTATTTAAATAGAAAAGTTTGTTTATATATAATGAATCACTGCAAATGGCTTATGATCGGATCAGTAACCCCATGCAATAAATCGTGTAGAGGTGAATTCTGTGGATATCTTACAGAGTGTCAGAAATAATTCGACAGGCCCGTCCCCATGCATAAATTGTGGGGTGGGTGTGAGAGGAAATCACAATTATGTATCAATTGTGGGGGTAAGCGGTTTAGAGAATTGAAACGTTATTATGATAAACGAATAAAAACGCCATCATTGACCCTAACCTGACTCTGACAAATAAAAAATCATAAAAACCCCACAATACTAAAATAATAGATTTATAATTAAAGCAAATATGAATTAGACAAATAGTATTATTATATATAAATGGAGCAAGAATTCAGACCACATCCAATACTCGTTAATTATGAAATATCTCGTAATGGTGTTGTTAGACACTGTAGACTAAAGAAACCAATTGGTTTTGTTAATAATCAGGGATACTTGCAATTTACTGCTGGAGGAAAGGGATATCTCTGTCATAGGGCAGTCTTTGAGTGTTATATGGGACGATTAAAGATGGCTGTGTTATTGATCACATTGATTCTAATATTCAAAATAACGCGATTTCCAATTTACAGTGTATTTCTCAAAGAGAGAATATAAAAAAAGGAAAGACAGGGACTTGTAAGTCAGTTGGAAAGAGACCAGTACAGTCATTTGATACAACGACGAATGAAGAAAGAGTTTTTCATTCAATGAATGCTGCGGGAAAATATTTTGAATATGTATGCCTTCAGTACGAAAAAGTTGCTGAAGGGATATGTCAAACAGCTATCTCAAAGAAAAATGGACATAGAATAAAGTTTTCTTATATACAATATAACACAAAATAATTACTATTTTGTTACGTATTTCCCATCATAACTGCTGATCGTCACGTGACTATCCTACTTTCGATATAGATTCCCGGATATTAAATTCGTCCGAGAAAACATGTGAAATTGGATTGAATTAATGATGTGTCTGATCTCATGTACGAATTTAATGGATAACTCTGTATACGTAATCAGGTATCTACGGATTTTGATTTTGTGTTATTGTTCTTGTTTCTAAAAATGACTGTTATTGTACCGGAACAAACTATACAGGGTAGACAATTTATTTGACAGAGATCCAGGCCAGGGTTCTATTAATAGATTTTTTAAAAATCCCAATTACAAAGACGGCGTTAACAGCGTTTGTATGAAAATGAAAATTACTTTAAAATTACAAATTAGTGAGGTCAAAATAGTAAAACGCGCTACATATAGTTTAGTTTTTTTTAGTGTGGCTATGTGTAATAAAATTCAGAAAAATATCATTCTCGATTCAAGAAATAGCAGGTCCTGAATTGACAGGGATCCCCATTACGGAGTTATCTTGTCATGTAAATCCATTATTATTACGATTATTTAATCGTAATATTATAGAAATTAATAAAAAAATTGCTATTATTTAACAGTTGTATTTCTTGTTTTAATGTTTTATTTAAATACTTAGCTTCCATTGAAATTACTACACAGTATTCATTATGAAATGCTAGGAAAATAAATACACACCTACACATTGACACTGCAGTATTAGTTCACCTTATATATAATATGAGCCGTAATAAGTTTGGGGCTTTAAAACGAAGCCCACTTTGCCAATTAAAACTCCCACGCCATTGACATGGTGTGGTTGAATTTTTTCAACTGCAACCAGGGTTAATTTCTTGGGTTGCTTTTGATTGGCAAGGTGGGTGTAGGTCCGCCCCGTCGTTTCATGTTTGTATCGTCCTGTACTGTCCCTATCATACCATCCTATCATTTCATTGTATATATACCATCCTATCATATAACCATCCTATCATATAACCATCCTATATAATCGCATTGTAAATACTCATTCATTGTATATAACCATCCTATATAATCGCATTGTAAATATTCATTCATTGAATCGCATTGTAAATATTCATTCATTGAATCGCATTGTATATATCCTATATAATCGCATTGTATATATGTAATGTATTGTTCAATGTTTGTAAAGAAATCACTTGGATTTCACGTCTAATACCCATATAACCCGCCCTTGAACTCGATTGGGGGGTTAGGGTATTGTATAAGTCTTTAATGTATGTGCCCTTTCTTGCCTCGAAACTCGAATGAGGAAGAGACGGGCATTGTATATGTTTTTTTTTTTGTATATAAAAATATTTTAAAGATACAAATACATTAGTAATAATAATAAATGGAATTTCAAGATATTACATCTATCATCACAGAAATATCAAATTTAAGAAATCAAGGAATCGTACTTTCTGAATTTTTGAATGAAGACAGACTTTTGAATGAATTTGAACAAATTGTGATATACAATTGAACGTGGAAGATATGTTCTACCTAAAATGTATTCACTGATAAAAAGAATCCAAAAAGCGGTTAATGCTTCTTTGTATAACAATGATATTAATTTATTCATTCGGCTATTTAGTATAGTTGAAGCCATTAGAAAGAAACTCGGGGAACAGTACCAGTTCGGTCAGAGATTGCTTTGAAAGTGAAATCTATAAGACGTTTGATTGATGCAAGCATTGAAACCGACAATTGAAAAATCGTTAGCATTTCCAATAATGACATCAGAAGCATTAACTACCAGACTAGCCCGTGAGAGGTTAGCATTACTGAAAAAGTTTATACCAATTCGAGATAACGTGCGAGATAAACTACAACTTAGACAGCAAGCGCAGACTGACTTTTCTATTGGAAGCGAACAACTTTTTGCCCCTGTAACTAAAGCCACTAAGGATATGAAACTTGCAACAGAACGTGCTATATACGGCGACATCCCTAAAGAGGGAGCAGTACCTATTATTGATGTATTAGGAAAGATTGCTACAGAAACTGAAAAAACTCACGAGGGAATAAAACAGCTTTCAGGTGAGTTACAAACTCAGCGAGAAATACAACAAATGGGTAATATTGATACTGATGATAACCCCGTTGAAGATGCTAGTGTTTCCGTTAAAAAAAGTGTTCCTTTTAACGAGAAATTCACTGATGAAGCTATAGAAGAAATCAGACAAATTCAATTGTTGAAAAATGAAGACTATATAAAATTTGGTAAATTCGCTATAAAAAGTTATTATAACAGAAGGGAATTTTTAAAAGATGAGTATAAAAAAAACACAATAAAACGAGATGACTGGGTGGATTGGTTATTTAAAATTAATAAAAATGAACCCGGAAAATTAAAAAAGGATACATTGGAATACAGAGCTTTTAAAATGGGAGTTGATGCGTATGGTATAGAACAACAACAACTAAAAGAACAACGAAAAGAACAACAACAAGGTCGAGGTCGAGGTCGAGGTCGAGGTCGAGGTCGAGGTCGAAGTCGACAATCTCCAGAAATTCAAAACGTTTCCGAATCAGAAAGTACTTCAGGAGAGGGTTATGGAAGTTCTCATCATGATTCTCATATGTGTCCTAGTAATATCATTAATGATATATCACGACTTGAGGTTCTTATGGGAGGTAAGCGAGCTGGAAATAACTCAGTCGAAATAACTAATGAAGCATTTGATATTTGCAGACGATTATTCCAAGGTGGGATAATTGATATTCATACGTGCGAGAACTCTGGATGAGTTAATGGACGGAATTCGGGGAATTTAGTGATTGAAATTGTATTTAGAAATTACAAAGTCATTTCAAATAAGATGATAGTACACTATAATCACAATAAACCAACAAACGTGTATGTAGTGAACTCAAGATTGCCCGTTTATAAGGCATACTACGGTGACGGCCTTGGAAATATCCATGGCTGGTTTATTCACAAGAATAGCCCCAAAAGTAGCACCAATTGCTAAACAATTAGCGATGAAAGCCATTGATGTTATTCGTAATAAGGGAATTAACGCTGTTGGAGATCTTGCAGGAACGGCCTTTTCTACCGCAAAGAATAGAATAACGTCATTGGTGAAATCTAGATTCGGACGAAAACCACCACCACCGCTACCTTCAACAACAATGATGCCTGCAAATGTCAGTAAAGTGATAAATAACGCAGTGGAACAAAAACTAGCATCATTAGCAATGACTTCACCAGATAGTAGTAATATTGCAAGTATGATAGCGGGAAGCGGTCTTGGAGGAAATCGAAAAAGAAAATGATTTAGAAAAACGATACGTTTTAGTATAAATGGCATTTAAAAAAATTGCTGATCCAGCGTTTGATATGGCAGCACCGGTGAATAAAGATGATTCTAAAATTAACTATCAGTATTATGCCTATCCTGCAAGAGAGCCTAATCAAAAGGGGAGAGTTGAACTTCAAGTTCAAGATACAAGTAGATACTTTTTGCCGTGTGAGGCGTTTATTGAAGTAGAAGGAAAGCTTGTAACAAATGTTGCAGCTGATACACCATATGGGAATGACCAAAATATCCGAGTTGGTTTCGTAAATAATGGCATTATGGCGCTATTTAACAGTGCAAGATATATCATTGATGGAAAAGAAATTGAATCAATAGAACAAGATGTTGATATTGCAACAACAATAATCGGACTTGCGAGATATTCTGATGATTATACAAGGTCGGCTGGTCCGTCTATGATGTTTGCTAAGGATACTTCTGAACATGCTGACCATATTCAGTTTATTAAAGTACGAACTGCGCAAGCTACTGCATTGGCTGATCAACAACTCGCAGCTAATCTAGACCGTGAAGGCCAGCCAGCCGCTGAATTCGACATTTTAAAAAAGGTCAATGGTAATTTCAATCTAGGATTTGCAACACGAAAAGGAGCATTAAAAGGAGAGCATCGACGATTTTCATGTGCAATTCCGTTACATCATATATTCGGATTCTGTAGAAATGTCAGAAAAGTCATCTATGGAGCAAAGCATACAGTCGTGTTAGTGCGAAAAGAAAATGACAATGATGCAATTTGGCATGCTGATGGTGTTGATGATGGTAAAGTCATTTTAAAGAAATTGACTTTATGGATGCCCGTCTTGACACCAGCAGTTACAATAGAGCAAGAATTACTATCGTTTATGGACACAGGTGGAAAATCATTGCTAAGTTGGCTAACAACAACGACTGATACGAAGCAGGATAATGTAAATGGCACATTTACATGGCACTTAGCATCAAAACAAGGTGTTTCAGCTCCACGTCATATCTTTATAGCGTTACAGGATGCAAATCGAGTAGGTCGTCAATTATCTAGTCATATGATATTTAATCAATTAGGAGTAAGTGAAGTTTCGTTGAGAATAAACGGACAACAAGAACCAGCAGAGATTGTACATCTTAATTATGAAAACAACAACATAGCTCGTGTATATCATAGAATATTGTCGTATATGGGTCGTGATCAAAATGTTGATACTGGTTTGCAAATATCGCAAATTGATTTTGAAAAACACTATCCGATTTATTACTTTTTCATTGGAACATCTTGACATGATGAGACAATCTGTTGTTGATATATACTTCCAAGCTCGGGTACAACGCCCTGCTGGTATAGCCGATTATAGAGCAGTTGCTGTCATTCTCAGTGATAAATCAATGTTGTTAGAAGGAGTTGGCGGACGAATGAGACTTATTGATGCACCAGTGGAAAACATGTAGTTAGGATTTTCACAATAAGATCAATTGAAAGTGTAAATTACATTTTAGAATAGAATGACATATAGTATTGTTAATGTCCAGTTGACTGATGGTCAGGTCAAGAAATTGAAATCAAAGTCGGCTAAAGAATGTGGAACTACAATAACGTTGAAACCCACTCAAATGTCCGGTGGTGCACATAAATTATCACTGACAGATCGTCAAATAAAACATTTCAATGATGCGCTAAAGAACAAACGAGGAGTTCAAATTGATTTTTCGAAAGCAGCAATCGCCAGTATGATAAAATCGGGTGGAATATTCCCGCTGTTAGCTGCTATTCCAGCATTGATTGCAGCGATCAACAGCTCGGAAGTGTTTGTTGCATTAAACAAAAATCAATGAAAGGACACCTGTGTTGTTTTATCACTTTGAATATGACTTTTGTATCAAATCAAGCAAGGGAAGTACAATATAAAAAAATCAAAGGCAGCATGCCGATAGCAGCGTAAGTTCTTGAGGTCATTACCGTTCTCAAAATTCATTTTATTTGACCAGTTTTAAATGGTTTCACATTTTTATGTGCTATTTTTAAAATATTTTTTATCACTTTTGGAGATGCTAGGGCCAACATAGAATTAAACAAAATTCATTGTCGGGAGAAATACGCTCAGCGAATCATGAAGCCGCATGTAATTTATCCAAACCAGCTCAGAGAGAAAATCACCCGTGAACAATACACAGAGACGGCAGAGAAATCAAAAAGTAAAAAAAAAAATGAGCAGATGTTTTGAAAAAGTGAAGTGATATTTGTCAAACGTGTCACAAACTGCAAGTATTATCGTGTTCTAATTTACGTTATTTTAAATTTGTAGACCCATTAAATTGATGTTGGTAATGGCTAATCCTTGTTAAAAAAATCATTTTACTTCTACCGCAATCAAATTGACCTGTCCTTTGATCGACATTGTGTTTTTTTTTAAATGGGTGTCGATCTTGTGTATAAAAAATCTACTTTGGATCAAACAAGAATTTATCCAATTCAACACAATCATTTGTGACGCAGTACACAATTTGCAAAATCACACATGTGTTAAGTCAATGGAAAACGTGTGGATTATTGTTTTGATGATCTCCTCAATATCATGTAAGTTATCCTGAAATTAATGTTACTCTGTGATGACAAAAGTAAACAAAGTACACCGCTATGAAGAAATATTTAGCACGATTATTGAGTATTCAACACCAACATGCCATACCAATACACCCATCCCTTTTGCCTGTGTACGTCGATCCGTTTGTTTTGTTGTTTATTATAGGTCCCTCGATAACTTGTGAGATACCATAGAACAGAAGTGTTTTCCAGTGGGAGTCAGAGCGAAGGCTGTCAAATGCCTTTTTAAAGTCTATAAGTTCTTGTAGATGGTACTGTTCCATTCAGCTGTCTGCTGTAGTATCTGTCAGTGTGTGAAACTTTGGTCACTGCAGGATTAGAGCATCCACCTCGGATGCGGGAGGCTGTGGGTTTGATACTCAGTAGAGTCATACCAAAGACTTACAAAAAATGGTACTTTACAGCTGCCTCGCTTGGCGCTCAGCATTAAGAGGTTAGTGTTAGGACTGGTCAACCTGGTGTCAGGATAATATGACTGGGTGTGACATCATGCTACATGTCTGCGGCATGATGCCCCAGTGCTAGACATCACTATAAACTGCTACACTGCAGACATCATAGCGATATGACTGAAAGATTGTTAAAGTTACATTAAAAATCATAATCACATCACATCCTTTCTTAAAACCAGTGTGTTTTTTTATGACAAGATCATCAGCTGCGATGTTGATGCTATTAAAAATGATTTTGCTGAAGAACTTGCTGGTGATGGAAAGCAGGGAGATGCCTCTCCAGTTGTTATAGAAAACATTGCACTAATTTTATGGGAAAATGGGAATTAGTCTGAAAATGGGTGAAGATAAAATAGAGTTATATGTGGGTTTGGCTGGCCAAGAATGGTTGAATATGAAAGATAGACTTTAGTAAAAAGAATCTTTTGAGAGCTTATCTCAGTTAAAAGTGAAAAAAAAATAAGAGACATTGTTTATTGATGGAATTTCAGTCCTTTAACAGTTTTGAGTTTGGAATAGTCATTACTGAAATTAGCACCTGATTCTTTAGTGCAGAATTGAAAGCATATGTTTCAAACACTTGTAGGCCCAGAAAATACTTTACTCCTTTTCTTTACACAGTGCTCAGTTATCTTAAGGGAAGGTGTACCCAGGTTCTAATTGAAATATCCACTTTGGACACAACCTTGTCCTGGTAAAAGACAAAATATCAGAGCATGCCAGATACTCATGTACTTAAATGCCAGGCACTAATTTTTTTTTTGTTATGTTGATAAGTTTTCAGAGATTTATTAGTACTGATATTGCACCCATTTTTTAAAGAAAAATTGTTTTGAGCATTGTGTGTGCCACTATTTGGTTTGGAGGAAATCCTTCAGTGCCTATGGCTTAATGTTTCTCTTTAAAAAATATTTTGTGTAATACTAACAATAGAAGCAAACATGGTTTAAATAAAATTAGTAGCAGATAAAGATCTACAGGCCATTCAGTTCAATTTTGTATGTCAACATGCACAACTGAAATTAAGATAAATGTTTAGACCTGATAGTAGTTAGTTACCTTATGGTAATACTTGAAACAATAGTAGAAAACAGGAAAGTACCACAACAGTTCCACCTATAATGTTTCAGATGATAATATCAGTTCTCAAGTGATATGAAGAAATTTTACAAGATATGTATTTTTACAGTAACAAATTGGACCATAAATGGCAATGTTGCTGGAAGTTGTGAGTTTAAGTCACAGTCACATACAAAAATTTCTTTGAAGATGAACAGTGTTTGACTTAGAAAGATAAAACATTGTCAATGGTTTGTCATTATAGGTTACTTGGTGTTGTGGTAGATAATAACCTATCATGGACTATAATAACCTATCATGGACTGAACATACCAAACATATCAGTAACATAGTTAATTCAAGCTTATGGCTTCTCATTTGGAGAAGACACAGAAAACTATTTTATAACAGTTACATACTACCCTATTTTGATTACACTAATACAGTATGGGTAACTCAAATGATTAAAACATAGCAAAGCTCAAAAAAGAGCAATTGGGTTAATATCAGTCCAAACAGAAAGCAAGGAAAATTTAATTGGTAAGTTAAAAATAGAACCTACTGAAGACTGAATACAGTTGCATTAAGCCAAATTAATGTACAGGATATCCAGTTATAGTGCTCCTGAATATTTACAATCACTTTTCCAGTATAGGCTGCCTGTTTATCCATGTCAACCAAACAGTATCAAATTCCCAGACCAAATGAGGAATTATTCAAAAAAAGTTTCTAGTACTCTGTAACTTTGCTCTGGAATAGTATTCCAGTTGAGATTACAAATTCCCACTCTATTTCTTTCTTCCAAACCCAATATATCCACTTGCTTCAGAGATGTAGTTAAAATGAGAATGAAAATAACTGTATTTGTATTTATGAATGCCTCTAGGTATCATTAAATATACTACTCATCTATATTGTCACTAATTGAATATTGCATGTATATTGATTATGTGGGTTCAATATGTGTGGCAAATATTAATCTGGTGAAAGGAAAGAATGTAAATATATTTTGTCTATCAATATAAATGATATTATATATAGATTTGCATGTATGTATATGTGTGCATGTATGCATCAGTTTGTATGTATGTATGTATGTATGTATGTATGTATGTATGTATGTATGTATGTATGTATGTATGTATGTATGTATGTATATGTGTGTGTGTATGTATGTGTGTATGTATATATGTGTGTATGTATGTATAGGTTTGCATGTATGCATATATATGTGTTCATTTGTATATAAATAGTTCCTTTGATGATGACCTCAAGGTAGATTAGGTTTTCAGCTAATTGTGTTACCCTCTTTAAATAAAGTAATTACTACTACTACTACTACTACTACTATTATTATTATTATTATTATTATTATTATTATTATTATTATTATTATTATTATTATTATTATTATTATAGTTAAAAGGAAGAAATGATCTTATCTTGAATTCCTGGCAATTCTTGTTGCTAAGTAGAATGTCTTTTCAAGGGACTCTTGTTTACAGTATATATTTTTATGCTTCATTTCTTTGTACAGGTTAACTTTATTCTTTTTAAAATTTGCGACCTTTATTATTAAAGAGTAAGTTACATTTAACATTTTTAAACCATAATTTATACATTTGAAATAATTATTACCCAAGAGTTTGACAGCTCTGATGAGCTAAGTTGTTGGAACGTCTACCTTTGATGCGGGAGGTCGCAGGTTTGAACCCTGGCTGAGTCATACCAAAGACTTATAAAAATGGTATTTGCAGCTGCTTTGTTAGGCACTAAGAGCATTAAGAGGTTAGTGTTTGGAATGGGCGGCCTGGTATCAAGTTAGTGTTTGGAATGGGTGGCCTGGTATCAAGTTAGTGTTTGGAATGGGCGGCCTGGTATCAAGTTAGTGTTTGGAATGGGTGGCCTGGTATCAAGTTAGTGTTTGGAATGGGTGGCCTCAGTGTCAAGTTAGTGTTTGGAATGGGTGGCCTGGTGTCAAGTTAGTGTTTGGAATGGGCGGCCTGGTGTTAGCATATTATGACTGGGTGGGACATCATACTATATGTCTGCATGATGCCCCATTGTAAGACATCAGTATAAACTGCCATACTGCAATTCATTGTAGCGATATGACTGAAAAAATGTTAAATTCATGTTAAAAGTCCAAATTGTATATATGCACACACTAACACACACACCAATAAGTTCAAGACAAATTACAGTCTTTTCTAGCAGTTATGCATTAGTCATTATAAACTGTCTATAATTTTCTACTTTCCTGGAAAAAAATCCAAAAGTACTGACAGAAATTATACTTGCCTTCCATTTGAGTGAAATAATTTTTCTGTTCATAATGGACAGGTGGAAATGAAGTCAAACATACTGGATTTTGAAATGTTTTACAAAATGTTACATATTTCCAGATCATTAAAATTGCACTTTTTATGAGATGTCATTTTTATTATTTAACATTGCTCTTTGAGTAACTTATCTGGTATTTACAGACAAAGATGTGAAAGGAGAGGAAAATACTTATTGTTGGTAGCAGTAAAACATTTTGTTAGCTGAGAGTATTATCTGTGATTGAGCACTTATTTCTAGAAAAGGTAAGTGATCTACATTCTTTGCAAGTTGTCCTTTGGCCCACATAGGTGGAAAGAAAGACATTGTGGTCACTATTTCCAACTGTGACAGTTTCTGCAGTTGTTTTAAGGTCAAATATTATTCTGAGAAAATTATTTGGTGCTGGATTGTAGTAGACCATTTCATGGAGATTTTGGCGAACTTCGTAATTTGCTCGGAATTTTGATCATGTGGCGGGTGGTCAACTGACCGCAATATCCAATCGATAGCTGGTAGGCAAATAGTCTGGTCCCCTGCTTAGTATGCTCCCTAGTATAGTATAGCGGAGTGCATCACAGGGAGCATACTAAGCAGGGGACCAGACTAGTGGTCAAAACAAGGCGGAAAATTCAGCATTAGCATCAACTGTTCCAACTACTTCAGCTTCGTATATAGACTTGAAATATGCCTATTCAACAGCGATAATGCCACAGGTATTGACGAAATTTTATATTGGAACCATCCTGTCTTCAGTCTTGTTTTCTGGATTTTAGCCATACGAGAGAGTAGCTATGAGCTGTTTTACATCTGGACATGTTCATGCGAGTATGAAAACTGTGTTGTTAAAAATGTAATCCCTTTTTTTTACCATAACACCGCATTTCATAAATCAAGTTTCGTTTACCAATAAAAGGAATTTTTCGTATTAATCCGCATTATAACAAACCTGGAATATTTTTCGACGGTAAAGCTGCAGAAGTCCCAGGCATTTAGCAGGCAGGTAGTGGGCATTTCTTAATTTGTTTTAATCTGATACATCTAAATAACAATGTATGCCATTTTGTTATGTACAGATGCCTACCAGTGTTTGATTGGCTGGAGTATAAAGTGACTCAGGAGGTTTTTTGGATCATTACGGAGCAACTCTGTTAAATCCTGTATGAAATAGGCTGTTGGGGCTCTACAAATTGCATCACTTGATATCTTGGAATAGTCCAATGTCACAATTGGGAAGTGCCTTGCAGCAAGAATTTAGTCCAATGCAAGTGCATTTCCATTTCAAAAATGAAAGTTGGATTTGTGCTTTTTTTAATTAAATATTTTAACTAATTACTCATAAAGAATACTTTGTTACTAATCAGAAGATTGTAAAGGGATGGGGTTGATTTTACAAAGGATTATGTTGAGTACTTTCTATAATGAACAGCAGCAATGGAACAAATAACATACTAACCACATAACACATTAAAACATGCTTGCATATATATATATATATATATATATATATATATATATATATATATATATATATATATATATATATATATATGGTTATGAGTTAAGTGAATATTGGTTTGAAAATTCATTTATCAATGACAAATACAAGAGAAATATGATTGTTTTATTATTTTATATCATAATAACTGTTTGAAAAAAAATTCTTATAATACATAGACTCTGACCAGTTCATTGTAGCTTATGCTTTTTTGTGTCTCAGGCGATTCTGTTCATTTGGCTTGAACTGTGGGGTAGTATGTGATGAGTCTAAAATAAAATTGTAAATACTGAAACATTTTCCAGCTGTTCTTATTACCATTACTGTTGTTGACACTGTTGTTGCTTTTGAAAAAAAATCTTTTTAAATAAATTGGCCACTGAGTGGGAGAAATGTACTATATGCATATTTTGTATTTCAGACAATAATAGGACAAGTACAAAAAAAGTATTCAGGACAAGTAACTTTCCCAAAATTAATTGTCCTGAAGTGGATGAAAACATTTACACAACCCAGAAAGTACAAAATGTGTATATTAAAATAATCGGGTTCTTTTATACAACTTGTTCTTACCAAAATTCACTTGGTTTAGTTCTAAAAGTTTTAAAGATTTTATCACAATGATAATTACATTTACATCCGGTAACTTTGATTGGGTCCCATTGTTGTAGTGTGATGTCATACCTGGTCAGGTGGACCAGCCATTGCCAAGAATGTATGAGCTGAATATATTTAAAATTTACTTATCACATCAGCCTGTTAAAAACTCATCTGATTATTAGGCCAAGTAAATTTATGGCATGCGTCTTCATCTGTTGTATATCATGTGTTGTCTATTCAGAATTGCTTTTTATAGCATCTCTAAACAGAATTTTTTATCAGATTAGAAAACATCCTATCATGTGAAACTCTTAGAGATTTATGTAATAGATGCCAATGCACCATCACCATGAAGTGTACGCCCTAAAAATATAAAAACCATTAAATCACAGCAAAAAAAAACACTTTACAGATTCAGGTCATTCAGATTTGTTCAAATGATACTCATCCACAATACAATTTGACTAGGGAAGCCTTTCTTCTGAAAAAAAAAACCCAACTGTAAACAGAATTTGACCAAATTTGAAATAAAGGTTCTTGTCATAAAAATCTGTAAAAATATTGTGCAGATAATATTAATTCAGTCAAATGTTGTTGCTGTTACTAACACATGGACACATTTTAAATGACTTCTTTGAAACTACTAAGCAAAAATTGTCTAAATTTAACAGAAAGTACTCTCTTAATAAGGGCTTTCAGATTCATACACATGATGTCACTTAACCATCAAATATGATGGTTATTCTTTCTAAAAGTTGAAAATCTTTTAAATAACTTCAATTAAAAAACTTCAGAACAAAATTAGGATCAGATTTTACAGAAAACATTCTGGCATAAAGGGCTTTCAAAAATGTTCAAGTTATGCCATTCTGACATCAACTATAGCCACATTTACTACAAATATACAGATTATTAAATTATTTTTGTTTGAATCAAGCTCAATGGAATTTGACCAAATTCAGTGGAAAGTTTTTGGTGTGAAGGCCTTTCAGACTTGTTCACATGCTGTTGATCCACTATCATATATGATGGCAATTACTAAGAATGGAGAGAAAAATTAAATGACTTATTCAAGAATGTTTATAAGAGTTTGGCAGCATATGACATAAAGCATCTAGGCATAAAGATTTCTAAGATTTTGTGTGAATGATGCCAATCTACAATCAAATATGGTAGCTGTTATTTATAATTGACACTAAATTATTTCTCAAGACTAGCTGATCAGAACTTTATCAAATTTGACATAAAGCATTCTGGTAATAAGGAGTTAAAGGTTTTGTTTTTTTTTTTTTGTTTACAAATGCTGCTAATTTGTCATTAAATATAGCCAGTGTTACTAAAGATGGTAAAACCTTTTAAACAGCATCATTTCAAAAACTACTAAATACAAATTTTTCAGATATTCTGGCATGAGGGACTTTTAAGTTTATACAAACAGTGCCAACCTGACATTGATATAATGGACAGTACTTAAAACAGAAATACTTTTAACAACTTCTAAAAAGCCTACTTAACACACTTTTTTTAAATTGAACAGAAAGTGTCCTAGCTTGAAATGCCTTTACAATTCATATAAATGATGTTGTGTGGCATACATTAGTAATAGTAGAAATACATTTTAATGGCTTCATATCAAAAAGCTGCTCAACAGAATTTGACCAGATTTAACACAGTGTCATGGCCTTCTAGTTACCAGCTATAATATAGTGTCATGGCCTTCTTTTTACCAGCTTTAGCAGTGTCATGGCCTTCTTGTTACCAGCTTTAACACAGTGTCATGGCCTTCTTGTTACCAGCTATAACACAGTGTCATTGCCTTCTTGTTACCAGCTTTGACATAGTGTCATGTCCTTCTTGTTACCAGTTTTAACACAGTGTCATGGCCTTCTTGTTACCAGCTTTAACATAGTGTCATGTCCTTCTTGTTACCAGCTTTAAAATAGTGTTATGGCCTTCTTGTTACCAGCTTTAACATGGTGTCATGGCCTTCTTGTTACCAGCTTTAACACAGTATCATGGCCTACTTGTTACCAGCTTTAACACAGTGTCATGGCCTTTTTGTTACCAGCTTTAACAGTGTCATGGCCTTCTTGTTAGCAGCTTTAACACAGTGTCATGGCCTTCTTGTTACCAGCTTTAACATAGTGTCATGGCCTTCTTGTTACCAGCTTTAACAGTGTCATTGCCTTCTTGTTACCAGCTTTGACATAGTGTCATTGCCTTCTTTTTACCAGCTATAACACAGTGTCATTGCCTTGTTACCAGCTTTGACATAGTATCATTGCCTTCTTTTTACCAGCTTTAACACAGTGTCATGGCCTTCTTGTTACCAACTTTAACAGTGTCATGGCCTTCTTGTTACCAGCTTTAACACAGTGGCATGGCCTTCTTGTTACCAGCTATAACACAGTGTCATTGCCTTCTTGTTACCAGCTTGGACATAGTGTCATTGCCTTCTTTTTACCAGCTATAACACAATGTCATGGCCTTGTTACCAACTTTAACACAGTGTCATGGCCTTCTTGTTACCAGCTTTAGCACAATGTCATGGCCTTCTTGTTACCAGCTTTAACATAGTGTCATGGTCATCTTGTTACCAGCTTTAACAGTGTCATGGCCTTCTTGTTACCAGCTTTATCATAGTGTCATGCCCTTCTTGTTGCCAGCTTTAACACATTGTCATGGCCTTCTTGTTACCAGCTTTGACATAGTGTCATTGCCTTCTTTTTACCAGCTATAACAGTGTCATTGCCTTGTTACCAGCTTTGACATAGTGCCATTGCCTTCTTTTTACCAGCTATAACACAGTGTCATGGCCTTCTTGTTACCAGCTTTAAACACAGTATCATGACCTTCTTGTTACCAGCTTTAACACAGTGGCATGGCCTTCTTGTTACCAGCTTTAACAGTGTCATTGCCTTCTTGTTTGCAGCTTTAACACAGTGTCATGGCCTTCTTGTTACCAGCTTTAACATAGTGTCATGGTCTTCTTGTTAGCAGCTTTAACAGTGTCATGGCCTTCTTGTTACCAGCTTTAACATAGTGTCATGGCCTTCTTGTTACCAGCTTTAACAGTGTCATTGCCTTCTTGTTACCAGCTTTGACATAGTGTCATTGCCTTCTTTTTACCAGCTATAACACAGTGTCATTGCCTTGTTACCAGCTTTGACATAGTGTCATGGCCTTCTTTTTACCAGCTATAACACAGTGTCATGACCTTCTTGTTACCAACTTTAACAGTGTCATGGCCTTCTTGTTACCAGCTTTAAAACAGTATCATGGCCTTCTTGTTAGCAGCTTTAACACAGTGTCATGGCTTTTTTTTACCAGCTTTAACAGTGTCATGGCCTTGTTAGCAGCTTTAACACAGTGTCATGGCCTTCTTGTTATCAGCTTTGACATAGTGTCATGGCCTTCTTTTTACCAGCTATAACAGTGTCATTGCCTTGTTACCAGCTTTAACACAGTGTCATGGCCTTCTTGTTACCAGCTTTAACAGTGTCATGGCCTTCTTGTTAGCAGCTTTAACACAGTGCCATGGCCTTCTTGTTACCAGCTTTAACATAGTGTCATGGTCATCTTGTTACCAGCTTTAACAGTATCATGGCCTTCTTGTTACCAGCTTTAACATAGTGTTATGGCCTTCTTGTTACCAGCTTTGACATAGTGTCATTGCCTTCTTTTTACCAGCTATAACAGTATCATTGCCTTGTTACCAGCTTTGACATAGTGTCATTGCCTTTTTTTTTACCAGCTATAACACAGTGTCATGGCCTTCTTGTTACCAGCTTTAACACAGTATCATGACCTTCTTGTTACCAGTTTGTAACACAGTGTCATGGCCTTCTTGTTACCAGCTTTAACAGTGTCATGGCCTTCTTGTTAGCAGCTTTAACACAGTGTCATGGCCTTATGTTACCAGCTTTAACATAGTGTCATGGTCTCTTGTTACCAGCTTTAACAGTGTCATGGCCTTCTTGTTACCAGCTTTAACATAATGTCATAGCCTTCTTGTTACCAGCTTTAAGTGTCATTGCCTTCTTGTTACCAGCTTTGACATGGTGTCATTGCCTTCTTTTTACTAGCTATAACACAGTGTCCTTGCCTTGTTACCAGCTTTGACATAGTGTCATGACCTTTTTACCAGCTATAACACAGTGTCATGGCCTTCTTGTTACCAACTTTAACAGTGTCATGGCCTACTTGTTACCAGCTTTAACACAGTATCATGGCCTTCTTGTTACCAGCTTTAACACAGTGTCATGGCCTTTTTGTTACCAGCTTTAACAGTGTCATGGCCTTCTTTTTAGCAGCTTTAACACAGTTTCATGGCCTTCTTGTTGCCAGCTTTGACATAGTGTCATGGCCTTCTTTTTACCAGCTATAACACAGTGTCATTGCCTTGTTACCAGCTTTGACAGTGTCATTGCCTTCTTGTTACCAGCTTTAACATAGTGTCATGGTCTTGTTACCAGCTTTAACACAGTGTCATGACCTTGTTACCAGCTATAACACAGTGTCATTGCCTTGTTACCAGCTTTGACAGTGTCATTGCCTTCTTGTTACCAGCTTTAACATAGTGTCATGGTCTTGTTACCAGCTTTAACACATTGTCATGGCCTTCTTGTTACCAGCTTTAACATAGTGTCATGGCCTTCTTGTTACCAGCTTTAACACAGTGTCATGACCTTGTTACCAGCTATAACACAGTGTCATTGCCTTCTTGTTACCAGCTTTGACATAGTGTCATTGCCTTCTTTTTACCAGCTATAACACAGTGTCATGGCCTTCTTGTTACCAACTTTAACACGGTGTCATTGCCTTCTTTTTACCAGCTATAACAGTGTCATGGCCTTCTTGTTACCAACTTTAACACAGTGTCATGGCCTTCTTGTTACCAGCTTTAACACAGTGTCATGGCCTTCTTGTTACCAACTTTAACACAGTGTCATTGCCTTCTTGTTTCCAGCTTTAACACAGTGTCATGGCCTTCTTGTTACCAACTTTAACATAGTGTCATGGCCTTCTTGTTGCCAACTTTAACCCAGTGTCATGGCCTTCTTGTTACCAACTTTAACACAGTGTCATGGCCTTCTTGTTAAGAATTACAACAGAAAGCATCCTACTGATCCATGTTTATAGTTAGAAGAATGCAAGGGATGTAACCTATCATGGGGACTATTTAGAATCACAGGTCTGAGTTGTGCAGAGTTCTTCTCCTTGCAGAGAAAAGGCTTAAAAACAGATGTAAAACTACAAATTTAAACACAAGATGCACATGTTCATTAGAATAATTTTTTGATAATAACAAAATGGCAAAACTTTACCAATAACAAGTATAGTTTACTTGGCTGAAGAACTGAAATTATTTTTCAACATCAGCAAATGTATCTAGGTATAACAATTTCTGTACATATTTACTTAAGCACAAGATTTGTTGTTGGTTTTAATGGTACTTTTTAGACAGTATTGGCTATATCTTGCATAGAAAATGGAACTAAGTACCTTTCCCATGGATGTACTGAGATGGTTTCCCTAAGCATTTATTAAAGTAGGTGACACTTGGATTGTAATTCCAGTGCTCTATCAACTGAGTTTCCACAGCTGCCAAATTGAGTGCAAGAAATAGATTTTGCTTTAAGAAGTTCCCGTTTACACATTCATTTACAGAGAGTGACTGCTACAAATTTTCCCCATTTGTAGTTCTTGAATATGTTTAAGAAAGTTTGATTTGTTATCTGATGTAAAACGCATTATTTGATGGTCTTTCACCTATTCAGTACTTGAATGACAAATTATTTTAAATGTATATTTTGTATTGTTTATCTTTATTTAAAGAAATATAAAATAACCCAAATGTACTGTCCTCCAGAAACACTTTCAGGTTAATTACTAATATCATAGGACCTGGCAAAATTCTTTAGAAATTTTATAATTAATCTGGCTGGGCAGATGTTGGGACTTGAACCTGCAGCCTTCTGTTCACATGTCCAGTGATTTTATATAATACTCCATTCATTGAGTAAAGTATTAGAGTAGGTATATAGATGTTCAATTTACACTTATATTGCTTGGTATACAGGTATTTCACTTGTCACACATTTTATCATTTTTGTTGTATGAAAAGCTGTTTAGGTTTAAGTCTGAGGAGCATTGTTGGGGGAACGGATCCAGAATATATGTTGATTGCACTCCCCATGAAACACCAATGTAGGTTTCTAAGCTGCATGCTAGGGCAAATCCCCAAGTGCTAGGAGCTATTCTGGGGACAATGTTTGTTATATATAAATGACTTTCATTTTTAAGCTGAGAAAGTGATCCCGTCTATATGGTCTAGGAAGAAAGATAAATCACACAAAACATTAATATGGAACAGCATGTAGGTTTCTGAGTTGCATGTTAGGGCAAATCCCTGGGTACTAGGAACTATTCAGAAGACAGTACATGTTATATATAATTTTCTGTTTACAAGCTGAATTGTATCAACTACCCAGATGAGTAACATCATTTTGTTTATAGTAGTGGACCAATGCTGAGGATTCCAAATGCAACATTTATATTATTTAGTGGTTATATTATTTAGTGGATACTTGAGATGGGTGTTTGAGTTTTAATAAAGATTTCTCTTTAAGAACAGTTAGTTATATGAGGTGGAGGTAAACTTAGTGCATCGTTGGGATGAGATAAGCATAGTGAGTTGTTGGGATGAGGTAGAAATATGAGATACAGTAGTTGTTTTTTTTGGCCAACATGTGCAGCAGTGGTGGCATTTATGTCAGCAATATTGATGTTAAAAGTGTTGAAGGTCACATCTTCTACATCATTTGCTGCATTCTAGTGAAACTTTGGGATCATATGACTGTAGGTTGAATGTTTATGCCTGTATGCGCTTTGAGTTCATGCCTGCTTGCTAATGCAAAAAGATTGTTGCATTATGGTGAGCAATTGAATGATGTTAAAGTTTTGGAAATGTCCTTTTATGTCAGTGAATTCAGTTGAATTGTAGGATAAACTTACTGTTGATCTAAAGTTTACATGTTGAATTTCTTGTCTTGCATGTCTCATCTGGTTAAACAGAAAGATTGGTTCATCATTGCAAACAATGTTAATGCTTTGCAGTAAAGTTTTTTAAAGTAAGTTTTTTTCCTACATTTGTTTCTGCATTCAACTGAAACTTTGATGTAATTTTACATACATGTAGGTCTAAAGTTATACACTGTTACATTATGAGCTCCTATCTGTTCATACCTACTAATGTATAAAGTGTGTTTCACAGTTGTCCACATTGTTACAATTGTGTTGTAACTTTTTTGAAAGTCACATATCTTCAAAATCTGTTGCTGTGTTCAACTTAAACTTTGGAATAACATTACCATGGGTTTATAGTTTATATGTTGATGTGTGAGGAGTTCTTACATTGTCTACATAAGCTGAAAAAAAAAAAACTGTTGTAATATAATCATCAATGTTAAAGTTTGGAGCTGAAGTTTATGTAGGTCAGATACTAAGAAGCACATCATTGCAGATAAGACACTGGGTTCACAGAACACTTGTCCGTAATATTTATTTACATGTATGAAACAAGTTCAAAATTGCAGACCCTATCTTTCTTATATCAAGGAAGTACTTATTTCCATGAATGTTACAAATGAATTATTAGATTCTCTGATGTATCACATGGAAATTTTAAAACAATTAAATTTTAGCACACCATTACAAGAGGAAAGGGTTTTCAAAATATGTAATCTGTTTAAATTTTGATGAGACGTGACACTGAGCATTCAGACCTGAAGAGAGGGGGTTACATATATTTACAATGAATGCCTCTCCACCTTCCAATTAAGAAAAATATCATTAAGAAAAATATTAATGCCAATATAAATGATAAACAGAATTGATAAAATTTGTCAGAAAGTAAGGTATGGAGAAATTTAAGTTTTTTTTTTTTACAAATGATGTTAGTTAAATGTGCTAATGTCACTGAAAATTATAAAATTCACTATTATTTTAATTATAAAAACCTTTCAACAACCTCTTCTCCTACATTGCAGAATAAGATTTTATTAAACTCGAGAGGAAGTGTCTGTAATGAAAACCTTTCTAATTTATGTAGATGCTTCCAATCTACCATCAGATATAGCCACCAGTATTAAAACAGGAGAACTTAATTTGATGAAAGCATACTTAAAAGGGGGACTTTAAAGTTTGTACTGCTGTTGCTGATGTGATATCAGATATGGCCGCTATTGCTAAAAATAGCAAAAACATTAACTGACTTCTTCTCCATGGCCTGTCACTAGAATATGATCATATTGTGAAAGAAAGTATCCTAGTATGAAGACCTTTCAACTTCTGCAAATAATGCCAATTCAACCCTCAAATATGGTTATCTTTACTGAAACTAAAAGAATTAAATAACTTTTTGCCCAGAAATGTTAAATACAATTTGACAAAACTTGACATAAAGCATCCTAGCATGTATACTTTTAAAACTTGTACAAAAGATGCCAATCTGACATAAAAGAATGGTCACTGTTACTTAAAATAGAAATAAACAACTTTAAATGACTCTCTAGAATTGCTGATTAGAATTAGATGAAACTTGTTAGAAAGCATCCTAATATGATAAGCTTTCAGATATTTACAAAAGATGCCAATCTGTCAGTATATATGGTGCTGTTACTGAAGTTGAAAAACTTTTTAAATAAATTTTTCTCAGAAGTTTCTTAACAGGTTGCCTAAATTTGGCCGAAAGCATCTTGGCAGAGGGCTTTCATATTTTATGCAGATGATGCTGATCCTCTATCAAATCTATCCCCCATTAGTAAAATTAGAAAACCATTTAAGTGAATTCTCCAGAATGCCTGGAAACAATTTGGTCATAGTTGACTGAAAGCCTGTTGGTATTTAGTCTTTAGATATTTACAGCCATTGAAAGCTGCCATTATTAAACTAAAACTCCCAAATTTGACCAAATAATATCCTGTCATGGATGATTTTAAGCTTTATACCAATGATGTTGATGAAACAGCAAAATTTGGCATGATTAATAAAATTAGAAAAGCTTTTTGTCTGCACAAAAAACACAACCAATCTTGAAGAATCACAGTCATTTTATGGAGAACAAGTGATTTTATTAGATTCCATTTTCTTCTTTCTCGAGTTATAGTTTTTTCAACCTTCTAGGATGTTAGCCTGCTAATTTTGTTATGCATTATTTCTAGCTTGGGTATATCTTTGTAAACGTCTCTTCCCTTGCCAAGTTTGGTCTGTGGGCTTGTTTTAATTCATATTCTTATTCATTATGAATCAGTGAACTTAAAAACCTTTATTGTGAATTATGCTATTTATATACTTGGAAAAACCCGGTAGCACACCACTTTATCCCTTCACATTGTGTGTTTGGTTATTGAACACTGGTTCATTCTCAAAATTTGTATCAGATAGGTTGCAGGTTTGACCCTGGTTTAGTCACACCAGACTTACAAAAATGGTATTAACAGCTGCTTCAGTAGACATAATATAATGTTACTGGGTGAGACATCATTTTACATGTCAGCGGCATAATGCCACAGTGCTAGACATCTCTATAAACTGCCACACTGTGCAGACATTGTAGGGATATGACTGGAAAATTCTTCAAGCTATGCTAAAAGTTGAAATCACACACACATAGTTAATCTTAGGAAGTAATGTTTCTCCTTGCAGCTGACTGCAATTAAAATTTAAATTCTCATGGAGTTTTTAGTTTTTGTTGTCAGTTTAATGCCAATTTTTCTGCACAAGATGGCTATAAAGGGCAGGCAGTATAACTGGTGAAGGAAGAACCCAGTAAACCCCTGTTAAGAACCACTGAACCAAGGGAAACTACCGATAAGCTTTCTCAGTATCCATATTGACTGAACCCAAGACTTTGAAACCACAGAGAAAAATGAGATGGCAGTAATTGGTAAACCAGTCAGCTATCTTGTGACCCAGCTTTTTATATGAAAAAAATGAAAACCTACAAATATTCTCTTTTAACTTGTTGCTTGAAGTTTTAAAATATTAATAATGTGCAGATCCAAAAATAAAAAGTGATTTTTGTAAAAACCCACAGTATTTGGACAATGGGATGCAGAGGTATGCAAATGTCTCATCTTTAAAGTATTGGCATATTTCTGTATGCATTGATTAATTTATAAAATTTACATAATTGAGTTTGGTCCCAGAGAATCAATGTTTACACATAGAAACAATGATAACTAATCCTTCTGCTTGTGTTTAATGCAGATGAGCAAAGCCAGACAGAGCAAGATTAAAATCAATGGGCTTTGATTAAATTAAAAGATTTCTGCTTTTCCCATTTGCCCACAAATTCCAATTAGCTTGTCAGATGTCTGGCTATCTTCTAAATGTTAATCAGTATTAGTGTGAATACCCATTAGCTATCATATTGAAAAACATCACCTCTTGCTATTCTTTAAATCTGGCATTTGTATCAGAATACATATTGCACTGAAACTTTTCTTAAACCAGACACTGTTAGGATCAAACATGTTGCCCAGTTTATGGAAGTGTCTGGAATAAAGAGGTTTAGTAAGCATTAGAATAGCCTAATATTGGGTCAGAAATGATATTACCTGGCTTATTATTTAACTGGATTTATTCAGTGTAACTGGTTTGGAGAAGTTTCTTTGTAACAAGATAATCCTCAGATTGTTTTCCTTCCAATCTCCAATTTCACTCCAGTCATAGAAAATCAGTTTTGGTACTCTGTACACTATATTTGTTTGAACATTTAGTACCCAAAGGAAGAGACAGAATGATGCATAGATCACATGACTAGTCAGTATGCAAATCGAAAATGATGGTCAGTTCATGGTTTTAGCTACTAACAAAGTTTTTGTAGTCTTTCCATTAGTTCAGGGTGTCCTCATGTGTATCAAGACAATTAGATTCTGATTATCATGGTTTCCTTTCTTTTGCATTAAGTTTACATCAGTTACTTCCTACCACCAAGTTTCAGTGCACAGGTCATTGCTGCTACCTTAATGCCATTGTTATGCCATTATTAATGGCAATTGATGAGCTACATGCACAATTAAAAGGCCGACAACCATTGCAAATAGATTTTTGCAAGAACTATGGCCGACCATGCAGGGTTACAAATGAGCAAATGGGTTTCTTTCTTGTAGGAAACACTGCAAACAGTTATGAGATTCTGTCAAAGTTTCACACTTTCAGTAAAAAATGTATATTTCACATTTGCTTTCTTAATTGCAGTAAAATTATCATCTATTCATGTTAGAAGTTTGAATGTCATTTTGCCAAATAAATTTATCCACATGTACTTGATCTATGCATACCTCACAAAGGGTAAGCCTGAACCACTTTGGCAGTGTTCACTAATAGTGGAACACATTCCTGTTGTGTGTCTAAACTTCTACCCTTGGATATAGAAATCTCATTTATGTTACAGTTACAATTACTCAATTACAAACTTTAAATGTACTTTTAGGAAACAGATAAGCAATTTTACTACAAAGGGGTATGTCAACTCATTTAAAAGATTTTGGTGTAATTTTTGGAAACAGAGATAAAGCTATTGTGCTGCAAAGGGAATTAGCATTGGTATCCACCCAAAAAATAGTAGATAGTAGATTGTTAATTCAACCATTCTTTTTTCATTTGTCCTTGGCAAACAGTTTGGAGTGGTTTTCATGACACCTACTCCAAAGAGGCTAATTGTAGGGCTAAATGTTCATTAGGTGTGCATTATTAAGTTTCTGCTTTCAACTCAGTTTTTGTATACCTTAAATACTGTTACACCTTGAATCATCAAAGTTTGTGAGGGTAAGCATCTAGATGAGTTTTGATTTGATTTTTCACTTTACAGCACAGCAACACAAGTTGGTTATTTAGTGCTGAGGCAATTAGTAAAGTGCCATACCCAAGGACACACCACAGTAGCAGACCCAGGTTGGTCTGATGGTAGGATTTGAACCTACACCCAATCAATTGCACGTCCAGCACACTGATGCTGAACCACTACAGCTTCCCACAAAAGACTAGGACATTGTGACCTATATTTGTGGGTATGTGAGAAAGCTTGCAAGTATCTGTTTATGTAGGTTGATTGCTCTTCTTTGGGTTTTCCTGGTTCTTCCTCCACCAATGTGGTGGTCACCATGTGTAGCCTATCATATGCTGGAAAATGTCATTCAACCCAATCAAACCAAAGCAGCCTTTGGGGATCAGAAGTAATTTGCAGATTGTAGAGTTGAGAGGTCAAGATCATGGAGAATGTATTGATCAGTGTTCTCCAGAGTCAACCCTACTCATATTAGTGCTGACATGTGGGACTGTTAAACATAGGGCAACTATATAATGTACCATGGGGGGGGGTGTTGTCCTCATTTGGATTATATATATATTGACTTTGGCTTGATTAAACATTTAAATAAGTACAGTTTATGTGGAACTGATAACAGAATCCACTGTTAGGATAGTATATGGATTCCAGACTTTTAGAACAATGGGGGCTGTGAAAGCTGAATAGATTGATGGCATGTAAATCTGTGCAGTGTTGTCAATAGACTTTTAGAACAATGGGGGCTGGGGAAGCTGAACAAATTGATGACATGTAAATCTGTGCAGTGTTGTCAATAGACTTTTAGAACAATGGGGGCTGGGGAAGCTGAACAAATTGATGACATGTAAATTTGTGCAGTGTTTTCAATAGACTTTTAGAACAATGATGGCTGGGGAAGTTGAACAGATTGGTGACATGTAAATCTGTGCAGTATTGTCAATAGACTTTTAGAACAATTGGGGCTGGGAAAGCTGAAGAAATTGATGACATGTAAATCTGTGCAGTGTTTTCAATAGACTTTTAGAACAATGATGGCTGGGGAAGTTGAACAGATTGATGACATGTAAATCTGTGCAGTGTTGTCAATAGACTTTTAGAACAATTGGGGCTGGGGGAGCTGAACAGATTGATGACATGTAAATCCGTGCAGTGTTTTCAATAGACTTTTAGAACAATGATGGCTGGGGAAGTTGAACAGATTGATGACATGTAAATCTGTGCAGTGTTGTCAATAGACTTTTAGAACAGTGGGGGCTGGGGAAGCTGAACAGATTGATGGCATGTAAATCTGTGCAGTGTTGTCAATAGACTTTTAGAACAGTGGGGGCTGGGGAAGCTGAACAGATTGATGACATGTAAATCTGCAGTGTTGTCGATTGACTTTTAGAACAATGGGGGCTGGGGAAGCTGAACAGATTGATGACATATAAATCTGTGCAGTGTTGTCAATAGACTTAGAACAATGGGGGCTAGAGAAGCTGAATAGATTGATGACGTAAATCTGTGCAGTGTTTGTTAATAGACTTTTAGAACAATGGGGGCTGGGAAGCTGAACAGATTGATGACGTGTAAATCTGTGCAGTATTGTTAATAGATTGTTGCCATTCAATTCTATTTATCTATTTCCAAATACTTCATATTGAATCATCTGTGTAAGATATAAAAATTTGTCAAAATTGACACCTACCAGTTTTGGAGATCAATTGTTTGGTTTATTATCAGCATACTTGCAAGTAATGTACAAGAGGGAAAGTTCTGGTGTGCAGTGTGTGTGTGTGTAGTTTGTGTGTGTGTGTGTGTGTGTGTGTGTGTGTGTGTGTGTGTAGTTTGTAATGCTAAAATGTTATGTTTGTAAAGCATACATGTAGCCTTTTTTCACCTCAAACCCAAATAAGACAATCATTGGTAGGTTAATCGTTTGGTTATAGACTGCTCCAAAAGCTAAAGTAAGTTGCAAGTGCATTGGTCTTATCATACCCAGTAAGCATGTATACATTTATTTTGTTGCAATTCAGATAGTCCAAGCTATGATTAAGGGCCAAGTACAGACTTTTGGGTTTTTTAGTGCTTGAATTTGTATGCATTCAGGTCCTTGTTTGTAGGCATAGACCTTGGAATCAATGCTTCTGTAGATGTTTGTATTATATTTATGCAGGGATCTAAATAGTTTCCAAGCCAAGTCAAAGCTTTTGTGCTTTTAAATGCCAGAATTTGTATTCATTCAAGTAATGATCAACAGTGGATAATGTCATTGGAGTATTCTCTTCTGTTTCATGCTAGGTATGTGTTATACATGTATATTGTAATTGGGCAGTGATTGCAAACTTTGACCCAGAGGCCAAGTCTCCTGTGGGTGGGGATAGACCCTTGGAGTCAATTCTAGTTGTATGTGGAGGTGCCATGTTTATATGCTGGGGATCACAATAATTTTCAAGTACTTTACCAAAGATTTGGACCCAGTACACTGTGCTGGTAGCATGTATAAATTTTTCATGCTCTGTGTTTTAGATGATTATATAGTGGGAATTGCAATAGTTTCCCTTTATGTCCAAAGGGTTAAGTTCCTACACATGGGAGAGACCCTTAGATTACACAGAGGTTACAGTCTGTCTTTTAGATTACACTGAGGTTACCATCTGACTAGTTGACACTTGTATCATTGATTACTTAAGTAATTTTCTCAGGCATGCAAGGGAATCAACACTACAGGTATTTCAGATTTACCATCTGTACTTATGAGTCCACCTGCAGACTGCACAGACCTAGTGAGCTGGCAGATCAGGGTTTATGCAGTTTGTTGGAGTTATCAGTATAACAAAGAAGATAGACCCTGATCTACAGGTACATCATGCTTTGGCAGATCAGGATCTTTGTTGTTTGTCTCCACTTATAAGAAAGTATATTATATATTATATGGACAAACATTGCCAGTGTCATTGTATCCCCACGATGATTCTTTGATGAGGATACCATATATATTCACTTGTAAGTTGAGGCAAACTGCAAACAATAGAGACATTGGTCTGCCCTAACATGATACCAATCATAATGCACTATCAGGATTTGTGTTGTTTATTTCCTAATAAACTGCACATATCCAGATCTACTGACACATTATAAAATGGCAGATCTTGATCTGTGCAATTTGCAACTGCACATATCCAGATCTACTGGCACATTATAAAATGGCAGATCTTGGTCTGTGCAATTTGCAACTGCACATATCCAGATCTACTGGCACATTATAAAATGGCAGATCTTGGTCTGTGCAATTTGCAGTTGGACTTATCAGTGAGGACATGTGGTAATTTTATATAGTAATGCATATTTTTATTACCAGAATTTGTCATCTTGACAGTTTCATTCCAGAGAGGTTTTAATAGATGCAGTGACTTGTAAACAGCATTATGATATTCTTTTTAAATGACCCTTTTTTAATTATACTGTTGGATCTATGTTGTTTGTCTGTCATTCATTAGCAGTTGTGTCTTAAAGCTAGTCAATCTGAATTATTTGGAAGAAGGTCATGAAATTTTGCATACAATTTCCTCTTGAGGTGTTGTTGGTCATTAATGAAAATGGTGTCCTGTGAACATCCATCATGAAAATTAATGTTGCTACTTCTGAACTGATTGTTGTATTGTCTTCTTATATGATATTGATGGTCCCCAAAAAAAACTGGTGCGAATCTGACATATAACAGGGTCACTATGGTGGCCATCTTGAAAATCTAGTTATAGTCACTCCTCCAGAATGTTTTCACATAAATGTTGATTCAGGTTTTTAAAATGGTCATAAATAATATCTGACACTAGTACGGCCATCTTGAAAATCTTATTATAACTATTCAGATGTCCACACTGACATAACAGATGTCAAGACTGACATGTTGTTTTCACTAAAAAGACTTTATGGCATGTAGGTGATCCAAGATATTGACAATTCTGATCTGAGCTCTGACATAGCTGTCATTGTGGATATCTTGAAATTCTTTTTACTGCTGTTTCTCCCGACAATATCATGCTTACATGGTGTTTTCACTTCTTACAATATGTTCTTGCTTGTGAACGCCTAGTGGTTAGAGCCTAGTGGTTAGAGCGTGGTCTCCCAATGGGAAGGTCGTGGGTTCGATACAGAGTCATACCAAAAGACTTACAAAAATGGTACTAACAGCTGCCTCACTTGACACTCAGCATTAAGAGGTTAGTGTTAGGACTGGTCGGACTAGTGTCAGGATAATGTGACTGGGTGGGACATCATGCTACATGCCTGGGCATGATACCCCAGTGCTGGACATCACTATAAACTGCCACACTGCAGACATCTTGCAATATGACTGAAATATTGTTAAAGCTACGTTAAAAATCATAATCACATCACATCACATCTTGCTTGTGAATGAAGAATGGTGCAAATATGACTTCATAAAATGGTCGCTACTGTTTTTGTTATTAAAATATTCCTTTAACTACTTTTCCATCATGGCAGTGATCTAAAATAAAAAAGTAATGATATAACTAAGTACTTCTTTTAAAAATACATTGTACCACTTCTAAAATGTCATGGGTCTGGAATGAAAATAGCCCATAGCATGCCTATTAACAAGTTTGAAAACCAGATCTACTTGATCTTGGGGTCAAGTCAAAGGTCACTGTTTGCATTTATGTACTTCTTTGAGATTTTGAACAGGGTATCCTGTATATATACTAATGACTTATATTTTGTTTTTTTTTTAATAAACAAGTTTGTTGTGACTTATCTTAATTGACTAAGGTTTTTATATGTAATGGTTGTTGAATACAGCACAAATAACTATTAATGGATTTTTATAAAACCCAGTTTATGGATATATCTGAAGAATATCTGGAATGTTGCAAGTTCAGTAAATTAATTTTTCATCTCAAAATAATTGTTTATTAAAATATACTTAGCTATATCTTGACCATATTGTGACAGTTCTATTCATGCTTTCAAATGCAAGGTCAAGGCCATTAAAAAGGTTTTTGTTCTGGGCACACCTAATGTGAAAATGTTAATTCAGATATAATGAGAAATATCTTTATGATTTGCCATGGTGTAGATATGGTTAACACATCAGAACCTTGTCTAGCGAAGATGTGTTATGGGCTGAACAATATTTTTTAGCAGATGTCAAGTTATACTTGGCAGCCAATATATATGGTGGAGGAAGACCCACCAACCCAAGGGAAGCAACTGGCAAGCTTTCTCATATACTGACATTGGCCAAACCAAGACTCAAACCCAACTGGACAGAGGTGGGATGTCAGTGATCTGTAAGGGCAGAATCCTTAGACTTCTTGACCACCATAGACCTCTTAAATTATTCCTGTTATTATAAGAATGAACTTTTGTCTTCAGTATACTGACAAAGAGAACAAGCCTTAATACATACATTAGCGGTAATATGCATTTGTATGTTTCAGTATTGAAAATTATTTTGGGAGGATTCTGACAGCATTCCATAAAAAAATTTGCTGAAAGAACAAGGTTGATCATATAGCTTTCCATCGATGTTATTTAATTGTCAGGATTTTTCAGCTGATTTGAATGCATTTATTTATATTGGTTAGAAGTCAAGTCCAGCTACAAATAACAATGACCCTTATCTGCTGACACATTATGCAATGGCAAGTTTGGGTTTTTGTTGTTGTTGTTGTTGGGCTTAACGCCATTTTTTCAGCACACGATAGGCTATTCATGGCGGCCAGTATTATTGGTGGAGGAAGAAACCGGAATTTACCGGAAAAAACCACTGACCCAAGAGAAGCTACTGGCAAGCTTTTTCACATATCCACATTCGCTGAATCCTAGACTGGAACCCACGCAGACAGAGGTGAGATGGCAGTGAACAGATGCTTTAGACCACTCGGCCACTCGTGGCCCCCCTGGGTTTTTGTATTTTACAGTTGGGCTTGTAAGTGAGTAAATACAAGAATTCATAGGAAACAAATTTAAGCTGTAGTTTTAGTTACCAATATTTCATTAGTCTACAATGTTTGTACTAGCCTTTTAAATTGTTACAAAACAGTAAAATTATTTGGAATAAACAAAATAGATTTTTTTATGTAAAAGTATTTAAAATAATAATTTAGAAAAAGAATCAAGATATATACCATGTTATTTAATATAGTTTCTTTTGCTAAGGTTAAGAACATTCACCTTGCATTGTGACACATTTCCAGATCATCACCTGCAGTGTCAGTCAGTGACATGACAGGAAGTCAGCTAGGCATTACTTATTTTGTATTAAATTTGATGGCTCATCAGATAAGTTGTTAAAGTCTATACAGACAGTTCAGAGACTTTGGGAAAACTATACCAGTCAAGGCAGTTACTTATGTTTTACTGATCAGGTAATAAATACATGAACAGCAGGATTCTGGTGAAAGGGAAATCTCTGTGCATCACAGACTGGGACTCTGTATATGACTGGAAGTATCATTTTAACTCATTCTTAAAGAGTGTTCTACATGTTGCCTACCTAAGACTGAAGTTACTGTTAAGATCCATTTTTCAGGCACACCCTTGTTAATACAGTAGAACTTGTCTTGAAAGACTACCCTTTCTGCCAGAAAATTATGGTCTCTCAAGACAGGTGGTCTCTCATAACAGGTCACAGTGCTATAAAATCATTAAGTTTGTGCAGTGATGTTATGGTCTCTCAAGACAGGTGGTCTCACATAGCAGTGGTCTTTCAAGACAGGTTTCACTGTATGGCTACTTTTGCAGGATAATATCTCTGAGTCACAGTTGAGTTTTAAATGTTTGTGGTCATCTGTATACTAGAATGATATTTGAGTTTGTGCCAAGTGTTACAGCATTAAAAGGAGAGGACCAAGAGGGACTGATATCACCTTTTGTCCTGTCAACTAACTGCAAGTTTGTAGAAACAAATTCATATATGTAATGAAACTGTGGAGTGGAAAGCAAACATTGAAGAATATAGTTGCCACATTCTCTGTTAGATCTAAAAAAAGTATAATTGTTTCCAGATTCATGCTTAAAAATATTGTTAGCTCACCTAGCCGAAAGGCCACTGGAGCTTGTAGTGTGGCCCTGCATTAATGTTATGCATAACATTAATACAGCAAACATTTCTTGCATTTTATTAGAGCAGTACCATTTGAAGATTCATGTTATAGGTGTGTGTCAGAAACACATGGCTAAGATTAATACTTGGTTTGGTTGGGCTGATCCATATTGAAGGTGATGTACCTATTAAGCTTTCTGCCCAGCTATATGTAGATTCAAGGTGTTTAGTGATATGTTAGTTTTTTTGGGCAATCAGGTTAATGAAATGCACCAACATTGTTTGGTTTTAAGCATAATACAGGTAAACAGGCATATGGTTCTATATTGATATCTTCAATGAGATCAGTTTTCAATCTTTCCATACCATCATTCATAGGAGTTATGTCCCTGGATTGATATCTTTCAAAGGAGCTGGATCTCAGATTGCCCATTCTTGTGTGTTGGTTTCCATGGTAAAGTTTTCTAAGCTTTGTTGAATTAGAACCAAATTTTGGTATGACTTTATGTTGCTGATACTGTGAATGAGTTTCATTTCCTGCATTCCATGACATTTACAGGAAATATGCTCCCCAATTGTCCATCTACTAGAATTTTGTTTCTTCAGCATGACTTAAACAAAGTATGTGGGGTTTAATCCAAATTTTGTATGCAACTTTATATTGATGAGACCTATAAGAAGTGGATCTCTTTCATTCCATTACAGTGTTTAGATGAGTTATGTCCCCTGATTGACTTATCTCCTTACTTTGGTTTCTGCAGCATTATTTTTCCAAGGATGATAAACCAGACACCTTTATATATTGACAAAACTTTGAATGAATTTTATTTCTAGAATATTACATTATTATTTAGAAGAATTATGAGCCCACTGTATAGCATCCCTCACTAAAAGTGTACTGTAAATATGTATATAACAATTCCACAGGGGATCACAAATACAGTTGACTATTTGGATGTGTGTTCTTTTTATACTGGTAAGAGTCAGGTTAATGAAGCAGAGATAGAGAAATAGAAAGATACATTGGAGAGAGAGAGACACACATGGAGACAGAAAGAGCATAAGAAAGGTAGATTTTGTCTTTTACATGCAGTGATTAATTAAGAGCACTTCACACTTAATAATCACTGTTTGTTATATACAGAGCACAGAGGTCTTGCAAGGATTTTAAAACTAGGTGTCCAGGACTTCTAATTTGGTAAAATTAGGTGTCTCACCAGCAAGAGTTGCAGTCCCCACTAAGCCAGGCATCACATACTTTCTTATACTAGGCTATTGTCGCATCTAAACTATCAGTTCTAGCAACTTTAGCACAATTCTGAATCACATTGAAATCTTTATCAATTTTCCATTTGTTTCCAAAATACTTTTCTTAATTTGCAAATAGCATTTTGTTTATGTCTCTTGGTTTCTAGTTCACAGGCAATATTTATACGGCAACAACCGGAATTAAAATCAATAAAAGTGATCACGCTGGGCTTAGCCAGTGTCCAAAACTGCGATTTCTTTTACATATTGGTGACAATAAAAATGTATGTACAGAGGACTCCTGTGGGGGTGATTTTCTGCATCCCAAATAAAAACATTTGCATCTAAATACACATAATTAAGTGTTTCCAAGATCAGCATGCATTTTCACAGGACTCGGTGAGTTTGCTGGCCACATAAAGAAGGTGGTTGCTGTATGCAGGCAAATTATAGTAAATATGAAAGTGGGAGTGGGCAGAAAAATGGTGACCACTATGTGTAGAACTCAGCCAGTTTAGACTGTTGCTTTAGGGCAGGTTTAAACAGGCTGCTGATGGCCTTAATAGCATGCTAAACTCAGTTGTAAACAGATGAAAATTAATATATAAATATTGCTTTGAGAAGTCAATAATTACTATTTTACTTCTGTCAAGAAAAATATGCATAGTAGTTTGCTGTTTTACTGTGTGACTTGCACTCTCAACTGTTAAAAAAGTGCATGAAAGGTCTGCTCTGTTACTAATTGACTTATCCTCTCAGTTGTTATTGAGTATATAATGTGATTATTATTATTATTATAATTCAGTTATGGATTTATGTTATGCAAGTGATTACAACTTATATGTCCAATTAGCAATGCACTCTACTGAAGCATCAAATTTAATTTTGGATATAGACTTTCTAAGCCACCTTTCTGCCTGCACTGTGCTGGGCTTCTCCCAGTAGCACTGTGTGACCTGCCAACAACTCAGATGTTCTAATTTAGCAAAACAGTACTATTTCATTTAGTAAGATCATCTCTTCTAATTAGCCAGGAGAATTAAATTATTGAGAAGATACTTTAATGTAAAAAAAGACAGATTGTAGCAATCTGACTTGTTTAATTCATGCCATAACAAGTTTTTTTTATCTACATAAGACTGACTATAGCAATCAAACTTGTTTAATTTATGCCATAACAAGTTTTTTTTATGTAGCAATCTGACTTGTTTAATTCATGCCATAACAAGTTTTATTTCATGATATACATAAGACAGATTGTAGCAACTTGATTTGTTTATATCATAAAAATTGTTTTTCATGATCTACATAATATAGATTGTAGCAACTTGATTTGTTTAATTTATGTCATAAAAATTGTTTTTTCATAATCTACATAATATAGATTGTAGCAACTTGATTTGTTTAATTTATGTCATATTTTTTTTCATGATATACATAAGACTGATTGTAGCAACTTTATTTGTTTAATTTATGCCATAACAAGTTTTTGTATGATCTACATAAGATTAAGCTGAATGGCAGAAATTACAAGCATACAAAAATTGGAGTAAATTCAACCATCTTCAGTTTGTATGTTCATTCTTTTAATTTTTAATTATTTATTGGGAAGTGATTTTATTAGAAAATATGGAACATCTGTTATCCTGCCCATCTCTTTGTGTGTGTGACTGTTTATTTTCATGCATCTCTGTTATCTTGTGCATGGCATATTTCCACCTCAACACAACTACATGTATAATCAACAATAAGACATTGCTTTATTCAGATTAGGGATTCAGATTTTGGAAAAGATTGTGGGGTGTCCATAATAGATCAAAATTAAATGTCATATTTGCATCCAGACACCTGGACTATTGCTTGGATGAAGTCTAAACTAGGGTTGGTGGCATGGTAGATATTATTACTTGATCAATTTAGGTATTTAGCTTTGGTTCACATTCTGGTCCATTTTTAACTCAACCTGGCTGTAAGGCCAATTAAGTGAGCTTATGGTATGACCATTTGTCTGTCATCTGTCTGCCATAAACATTGCTCTTTTGATGTCTCCAACACCACTTAAATCAATTCAGTCAGACTTGGTAGGTATTGTCCTTGGTGCAGTTAGGTTCTGACAAAATCCCATTCAGACTGGGGCTACTTAGAAGTGGTGTTGTTGCTATAGTAACCAAACTGGAAATTTATTTTTGACATCTCTAGAACATCTCAGCAAACTTTGATTAAACTAGGTAGGAATGTTTCTGAGTTCATACTTTATAAAAATTATGTCCAGAGTGGCTCACTTAGCAACAGTGTTGCTACCTTTGCAACTGTTTGATAAACCTGTGTCCATCCTGTTTAGAAAAACTAAAGCAAATTCCATCAGACTTTGAAGGTAGGTTTTCTTTTCTAGAACATGCTTAATAAAAACTTTTGTCAGGGTTTGTTCTTTAGTAATGGTTTGACTTTCATTACAAACACACAGAAACCAATTTGTAACTTGAGTCAGTTTTGATCAAATGTGTTGGAATGTTTGTTAGAACATGTTCCATTCAGATTTTGTCCAGGTTGGTTCCACTAATTGTTTGGCCTCCATAGAAACCATTTAAAAAACTAATTTTGTGTGGGGTTTTAGAATGGCCTAGCTCATTTTTATCACACATCAAAGGATTATTTTCTTTGACATGCTTTCTTAATATTTTGTCAGATATGACTCCATTACCTCATTAACCCCTAGTGCTTCGTTTATGGGGCAGGATGGTGTAGCCTACTTCTGAGGTCTGTAGTGTTAAGGTCATGTGCGACACAATAAAGTGGGTGGTATTATTGAAAGGTAGACAGATGTAACTTTACGATGATACCAAATAATATGGATGTTCTAGTTGCACAACAAAATACAGATGGGAAAACGTCACTTTTTGTACCAGTTTTTTCCAGCTGAAGTTCGCCGAAGTCGGGATCCGGTTTGGTATCCGAATTTTAGACTTTTTGGTCTCAGATCTAAGACAGACTAGTCTAAATTGCACACAGACACCTTTGCAAAAAGTAGGATAAGATAGGCATTTATTATGAAGAGTGGTCTCGTCACAAAAATGATGGGTTCGTTAAGAAAAAAAAAGTCCAATTTTTACCCTTCTGCTCATGCTTAGACGAAAGAGCCAATGAAAATTTAGGTTTCTAACACAAATAGGCATTATGTTAACCAAAAATGTCTTCCAAGTCTATGTATTATAATGTATTGAGAAATATCTCCCAAAATCGATTTCCTATTTGCATTTCAGGCAAAAATGACAAAAACCTCCAGTGGTTAATGGGCTAAGGATGGTATGGTTTCCATTGCAAAGATATGGAAATTCTGTTTTCATCTTCCTATTCAGAATAGCAAATTTGTCATGAATATTTCTTAGAGTATGCTCAATTTCTTATTACATACTCTTTCAGTCTTTTTCTTCGAGGTTTTGTTGGCATTGGTTCAGCTTCCATATCAACTAGGTTGATTACCAGCTAATAATATTTATCTCCCATAAAGTATGACAGCTGCCACAATAATTTTTAAATAAAACACCTTTTTGACCAAAACTACCTCACCATATCATAGTAAATATGAAAGGCAGAGACCTTTTACATTTATACAAAAGATGCCAATGCATCATGGTGTAGCTGAAAGTATTTCAAGTAGAAACAAATTGAAGCATGTCATATCCCACCAGTTTCTACCAGATTGTTAAAAATGATCTTGACATTAATGTCTTTCATGCCAAGGTGCATCCTTTATTTTTGCACTGCATTTGCCTTTTAGACCTATGTATGCCTAGTGAGTGATATGATGTTCCTGAGTCTCTTGTTTTCCATTGTGTTAAGCACATACCACCTTTATCTGATCAAGGACCCACCCTTGGTGATAAGGCCACTACTAGCTGGTCTTGTAAAAATTGGGCAGATATTTTATTAGTATATATCTGTATGACCTATCCCACACACTCAAATTTCTAGTAAATTTTTTAGACTGCGTGTGTGGTAATATCATGGAAGAGATACTGTAATTAACATCATATTTTTACCAGGGACATATCCAGAGAAACTCACCTTTAAAATTTGGTAAAGAGTTGCTGCTGGGATAATTGTCAATTTGGAATAGTTATGATGCTATCAGTGCCAACACCCATAATGCTGGTTCACATACCATGTAGTATTCTAGTCACATTTGACTTTAGCCATTAAATTATTATAGTTCATAAACCAGAAGAGCTGTACAGTGGCTTCTCATCCATGATCAGTATGTTAGCACAAGTTTGTCATCACAGTTAATAAACTACTGGAAAGATTGGCATGAAACTTGACTTACACATTCAGCACAAGGTTTTGTAGAACCTAGGTAAAAATGACTCCTCAGATGTCCAGTGATGGTCATCTTAAAAAAATCTTGTCACTACTCTTAACAAGGCTTTCCATAAAAGGAACTTGTATGATTTCTCATTCTTACCAAATAATGGTGCCAATTTGACATCAGACAAGACTGTTATAGTGGCCATTTGTAAGATCTTGTTTTGCACTACTCCTGAACAGAGGGTCATCTCAACAATTTTTTTAAACTGAAAACCTTATGATGTCTAATCATCATCATCATCATCATCATCATCATCATCATCATCATCATCATCATCATCGCGTTTGGCCCCTGCTGGGGAATAGGCTGCCAATAAACTCTCTCCAGCCATCCTGGTCTTGAGCAAGTTTCTCCAGTTGTCCCCACATGTGGCCTGTTTTCTTTAAGTTCTGCCATCCAGTCTCTCTTATTTTCCCCTGTGGATTCCAGGTGAGTGCTTGCCTTATGGTACTGGATGCAGGCTTACAGAGTGTGTGGCATATCCATCTCCAGTGTCTTTGGTGAATTTGTCTGCAGGTTATGATATCTAGTTGGTGCTAAATGAAAATGGTGCCAATCTAACCATCATCATTGCTGCCAGTGTGGTCAGCTTGTAAATATTGTCACTACTTTTCCTAAATGACTAGCCATACTGTTGTGTGTTGATTTTTTTTTAAAATTTTGTAATTGTTTTAAAAACTATTTTTTGCAAGATATAGTTGATTCCTGTAATAAAATGATGCCTATATAACATCCCAAATGGCCATCCTGCTTCTCAGACTCATGGGCAAATGAGCTCATGAATTCTTCTCATTTCTATTGGATTTTCAAACTTTTCTCCTAAACACTGTTGGTAACTACAGAACCGTTTATTGCTATGATCTACCTTTAGTTTTTACAGAGTATTTCACACCAAAATGGACTGTCCGTCAAGATACTAGTTTTATGTTGGAATCCTATGTCCTCAAGATAATAAGCACTCGGACATTGAACTTAATTAAGGTTCAAGGTTCATGGCATGGAGGTTTAGTTCTGGCTTGTGAGCATAAACCCAATGACAGATTTTTCTTAAATCAGTTTTTAGAATATATCTGAAGAATACTTTAAATGATGTGAATTTGAAAAATAAATTTCTGACAAACATAATTATAGATTTAAGTTTGTATATGTTAACATAGTCTACTTTCTGACACAGTTAAGTTCATTGATCTGCTAACCATGATATCATGTTAAGAGTCAAATGCACTAAGAAAGAATTTGGTGTTGCTGTCACTGGTATGTAAATTCAAACAGGAAAGAAAATTTTGGAACAAAATGTGGTATTTTGGAGATCCTCAAAAATATTAGAAATGATCTCAATATTCCATGCTTTTAAAAAAAAAAAAAGATAAAAGGAGTTGATATATATCATTTGTTTATCCAATAATCATTGATTCCTTCTGGGGACTGTTTATTTGCTGTACATAATTTTACCTTTCCATAACAACCGGTTGCTTTACCTTGACAAAATCTGTTCATCTCATTGATGGTTGCTTGAAACATTGCAATGTAATTTAAAGCTCATCACAGATTCATTTATCAATCGTGATGTATCAACACTTAGATAATGTAATAGAGCAAAGTCATTCAAAATTGATTGCTTTTTTTGTCCCAAATGTAAGTTTGATTTAACATTATACTCATTCATGTTGATTTATTTCGCTATAGAGAATAGACTATTTATAGTTGCATAGACTTGAGTTAGATGAAAAGTACAGTAAAATTTGTGGGAATGTCTCCCTTTTTAATGTCTAACTGTGAGCGTCACAATATTGTAGATTATGGGTTAATTTATTTGTAACTCTATGTGTTTAAGTTTAAGTTTAAGTCGCTGCAGTAGCTCTTTTCATTTCCATTGCTGACCTGAGTGGAGTAAATTTTTTCGGGTTGATTTTAAAGGTAGTTCTAAACACATTAATAGCTACATCATGCCGAGAGAATGACAGGTAATACTTTTCACTAGCACACTAAGGTAGCTAACACAGTTGGCCTGGTTGTGTATCAAACCTTCAACCTTAAGATAATATATTAATGCTCAAATAGCTGCACTACCTTTAGGTCCCAAATTGGAGTTAGTAATACAAAAAATAGGTCCTAAAATATGAGAACTGAGTATGTTCTTGTCAGTAAATTATTATTTGTTTCACATGCTCACATGTTGATGAATGGATGCCATGCTGCTTCAGTTTGGCAGCCCTTATAGTAATAGGTGTGAAAAAAAATGAACATAGTGGTAAAGATAAAAGAACAAGATAAATAAAAGTTATTCATTGCTGCCTTTATTTATGACACTGTATCAGTGAGCAAGCATTTTCAACAGTTGACAGTGTTTAGATTTAATTAATGTACCCTTAAAATATGCCTGTCTCAATTCATAATAGTTGAGGTTTGTACATGTATATAAAGGTTTATACAATTTCCAGTTACATGAGTTGAGTGATAATGCTATTTGAAATGATTTTTTTTTATTATTTAAAGAAACAATTTGTTTGTTAGAAACAAAAATATTTAGATTCAGGACTGACTAAATGAATAATATTAAAGTTAATTGAATTAGATATTTTTCAGTGAAAATTAAAGTTGGCTAAAAATGAAGTTGGAAAAGGATGCCCAGTATGCAGAACAATATTATTGGACACTTAATTTAATAGATAATCCTTTTAAAGAATTGATTATTATGTCTAGGAGCTTGACACACATAAATTATTTTACTAGTAATAAAGAAGTGCTTAGAATTGACTTGACAGTATAGCTGGACAAAATGGATTGTAGGGGTGAAAAAAATTAAAGCTATATGGTCTGATTCATAATTTAGATCATCCCATTGCAATATTATAATAATTAGTACTGGAAAATTCTGTACAGGATCCACTACCCCACCCTGAAAAAAGAAGAAAAAAGTTCTTGAGGCAATGGTTTACATGTTGCTCATCTATGAATTTTAATTGTTTCATCTTTTCATTTTTGTAATTCAACCTGGACATTTGATCTCTTTGGTAAACCATTTGTCCTATTTTCACTCCTTAGGAGCTTCAGTGATGTAGAGTAGATGGATATCTACCAACTACCATATATACTCATTTATAGGTCATCCCGGCTACAAACTACATAGACCATGATCTGTCAGTGCATTATGCAATGGCAGATCAGGGTCTGTTCTTTATTGTACCAGTTATTATTAATGAGTTACATTGACATTGATTTGCTGTCTCATTATATAATGGAAGATCTATGTCTTTTTGGTTTGCAGTTGGATACAACTTATAAGTGGGTACATAGTATTCTTTCAGACTACAGTGGTTATGGATTTTGTCTAGACAGATAATACATAAGTTTATAAATGAATTACACAGGACAAAAAATTCAGTTTCTCATAATCTAGATATACTATGCAAATAGTACACTTGGTTGATTGGATTTTAATTTAGCTTTCAGCACAACATTGACTGTATTAAGGAAATTTTTTTAGCTTAGTACCTTTCTCTGAAGGACTACAGAGATAGCCAACCTAGGCTATCAGATTGGTAACCCATGGTGCTATTAGCACCTGTGGTTCATGATGTTCCTAAAGATAAAAGTTGCAGTCCAGACTTGGCTGACTAGGGTAAGTGAGAAAGCCTGCCAGTAGCTTCTGGTGGGTTGGTGGTTCTTCCTGGGGTTTTCCAATGTTCTTCCTCCACCATTAATACTGGCCTCAATGTATAGCCTATCTTGTGCTGCAAAATGGCGTTAAACCCTATAACAACAACTAAAGGATAAAAGTGAACATTAGGTCCATTTCTTCCATGGTCACTCAGCACAATTATCGTTTTCAGTTGGGGAGGTGAGAATTCTGCAAACTTCAAAATTTACCTTTGAACACAAGTGCTCCAAAGGACCTTATGCGAACACAATTTTTGGTTTTTACAGTTAATATTATTTTAAAGATAGATCACAGCAATAATGAGCTCAAACTTGTAAGACTTAAAGATAGGTATACAACATTTTGTACATTACACGTGTGCTCAGAATAGCTTAGTGGTAGTAGAATTAGACAACACAACACAGGTTTCAAGTTTGAATCCAACCAGAGGTTTATTCTTTCATTTTTGTAATCTCAAGCAATAATTCTTTTGAAGTATCATGCCTTTGTTGTCTAAACAAAATTATATCAATAAGATTGCAATTGTTGCAGTGTATGTTTTGCCTCTTTATCAGAAAATTATGTGTGTTTATGAGGCATGTTTATGGCCGTGTTTATGGCCTCATTACACACTTGAGGTGATTCAGAAGGGATGTAAATACATCTATCAATACACTTTGGCTCATGACTGCCCAGTCAGCAGAGATGTGCTTTGAGTATCTTTTTTCATTAAACCCATCAATTTGACTGTCAGATTACTTTGTTATTTGCTTGTTCTGCAATTGCAGTTTTGCAGATTTTTTTTGTTTGTTTTTGAGGAATGATTTTAGCTACATGTATGATGTAGTCTTCATACAGTATCGTGATTTTAAATTTGATTAATTTTTAATTTTTTTATTGGTTTTCTTGTATGTGCATCATGAAAGCTACACTCTGCAGTGTGCATCAATCTTGCATGATGTCAAGCTGAATCTCACTTCATTGTATAATGAAATGACATATTATCATTGATTAAAGTGTCTTAAAATATGACAAAATAACTTTGTTTCTTTCTGTGGATATTTTATTATATTTCTGAATCAGTGGCAGAAACAATGTATTTTAAGTTTCTCTTGATATTGAATGATTTAAATTACTTTTATAGGGTTTAATGACATTTTTCAACAGATGATGTGCTGGCAGTCAGTGTATTTGTTTGAGGAGAATATGCTTGACAGATGTGTGTGCTATTATTATTGGTTGCCATGGTATTTATTTCCTGTGGTTCATACCACAGTACTTGTTCCCTGTAGTGGTACTTAAGTAGTTTCCATCCATAAGGAATGTGTGGAAGTTCCTGAGTAATCTTGTTACGATTTAATGATATCTTCAATCTTTATGATAAAATGAATCCAAAAATTATTTTTACAAAATATTTTCAAATATTACAAGCATAATTGTGTTTATTAACTTTTAATCACATATTTGACATATGTCAGCTATTTAAGTACAATGTCTTTTACAAGGTGTCTGCTATAGTCTATGATAAACATACACATCAAATTTGTGTAACATAAATTCTGACCGTTTCATTTGGGCTGTGGGTGGGTGATTTTTTTTCTTTTAACAGATATATTTTATTTAAGTTTACCTTAAGATAATTTTTTTTTAAAATTTTAAAAATATTGTAATTGACAGAATATGATGTTAGTTTGCTTAAAACAGACTAAAATATTTTTGTTCTGTTGTGAGAGAAGGAAATTAAAAAAAGCAACTAATATATTGCAATATACCAAAGCCAATCCATTAGATTTAAAGTCCCAGGGGGAGTTGCCTAAGTAGGCAGGGGTTTGGGGGACCTCCCCCAATGAGGACACAGGTGGGTTTTTTTATTTTTAAGTGGATGGGTGTACAGTAAAAGTAGCCAGGTAAATCACCTCAAGGTAGATTAGTTCTTTGCTAATTATATTACCCTCTTTAGATAAAGTCATTATTATTATTATTATTATTATTATTATTATTATTATTATTATTATTATTATTATTATTATTATTATTGTATTATTATTATTATTATTATTATTATTATTATTATTATTATTAATATTCTTGTTGTTGTTGTTATTATTATTATTATTATTATTATTACTAATATTCTTGTTATTATTATTATTATTATTATTATTATTATTATTATTATTATTATTATTATTATTATTATTATTATTACCTGGCTCCCATCTGATAAGGAAAACCTTATATATGTCATGGTACTGTAACATGGTATACCAGTGTACAGAATCCGCTTTCCTCTACATTATCTTGTAATAATGATTTAGCTTAATAGACAGTAATACCAGATATCTGGAAGCCAACTATTTTGGGAGACAGTGATGTAATATTCAGGGACCATTTAATTGAGATTTTTTCCCCCAAAATGGTCCAGCCTCCAGATGATTTGAAAAAAATATTCTTGCTCTGATTTGTAGAGAAAAGAAACTAATTATATTCATTATATCAGTTAAAAAATAAATGATATTGACGTCAACAATTTCTGGTTTGAAATAATTTCCTAACCATCTCTTCATTAAATTGTCAGTCTCTTAAGATGGGATTTATAATGCATAGATTAATTTATATTGAGAGGGAACACTTATTTGGAAAGACCATTGTTTGTTAGCAGGAGGGTTTGTCTCAAAGTTCTCACTTAAAAGTGACTGCAAGAACTTCATGCAAAATTCACAAATTTCATCAGGAAAATCCACAAAAATAGCAAGAGATTACAAAAAAAGGAAGTGCAGATATGACCAGTACACTAATAGCACTAAAAGTTCACTTTACAGATTACACTAAAATTAAGTGTAGATGCAGACACTGCACTAATGCTACACTGCATCATAGACATCATTTATGCTGCAGTTGAAGTTGCCTGCCATCAGTCTATTGCAGGGGTCTCAAACTTAAACTAATCAGAGCCACATGAGGGCATTTTCGATGACCCAAGGGTTGTACCACATTTGTTATCTTTCATGACACCTTGTGAGCCAAATGACACCTTGTGACACCAGTTATTTTGCAGGCCACAGAATACTGCTTGGCAGGCCAGATGCATGTTTGCCACCCCTGGTCTATTGTATAAGTCTGCTTGGTGGTCTGGACTATGCATAAACTGCACTCTAGTGACAAAGGTAAACAAACACTAATGCCTGCACAGATCATTTAACCCAAGGGTTAACCTCTTTCTGAATTGTCATTTCAGTCATTTTTTCATTGAATTTTGTTGAAAATAGATGAAAATTAAAAAATACAGTGCTAAATGAGCCAACTAAAGTCTTAAATTTATATTATATGCCCCTTTTGCAGTATCTTTTGATGAATGAGGTAAGAACAAAAGCTGTCATTACTGCAGAAAATTGCTTGTTTGGAACTTATAGTAGCAGCAGTGTTTGAAGGGAAATGAGAGTGGCACATTGGGAAGAGTTTGCAAAAATAGATGTAATTTAAGTCCAGCTTTGATTTCTGTTTGCTGTGTTTGCCAGCTCTTAGTGTTTATCATTGTTTCAGGTGAACCCATTGCTTGTTTCTGTTTGGTTCATTTAATCTCAAGGAGATATTGTATCATCACCCATCTTAGTAATAATTAAATTGTGCCAATTACTGATTGTCAGTGCTAAAAGTGGGGGCAGGAAAGTGAAAGATTTAAAGACCAAAAATGAGTGGATTTCTGCTATCAATTCAGGAACACCACCTTTGTCATGTACTTGGGCTATTAAGGTCATAGGGCTGTTATTGGGTCATGGTGAATTGAAAATAAGAGCTTTAAGGCCTACACTGTTTTTGATGCATCCTGTTTAGTTTTCAATAACAGATAGTTAATGTTGCTGTTCTGGTATTTGCTTAAGCTAGATCTGTATTTTCAGCTTGACTTCAAGTCAATAAGCAAAACTCCAGGGTTGTTTCCTTAGTGTTCCAGTTTTCTGTCAAAGATTTTAATAGCTTTTTTCGCTAACATCATTCTGAAAGGGAAGATGTAGAGCCAAAACACTTAATGCTGAGCAGCAGTTTAAATTTTTTTTAGACTTACAATACATTGGCACTTGAAAACAGTCAAAAAACTTAATCGACACTATGTTTTAGTCAAAAATGTCCACAGATTTTTTGTTGGAAAAGATTGATTGTCTAAGGGGAAAAAAGAATTGTTCATTTTCACATTGTCTACAAGAAAATTGAGTTTTTGCATACAAGGAAGGAGCAGCTTACAATTGAAGTTTATTCTTTTTAGGTAATTAAAGTTGTAATATTTTAAATAATTTCAACTGGATGTCTCTATGTATGTATGTCTTACCTGTAGGCTTTTTTATTGTATTCTAAAGAGGATAGTTTTAAATTAAGAAAAACCCAAACAAAGCATGGATTAATAAATGTTTTGATTTCTTCTGTCTTTTTATAATGTACAACACAGGATCTGCAGTTCTCATTTGATAGAGCATTTAACTTCTAATCCACAAGTGCTATATTTAAGTATGGCAGTTGGCTGTCAATTCTTAATTTTTCTATTAAAACTGCAAAAGATTAATGTGAAACAATCTCTCTCTCCCTCTTTCTCTCTCTCTCTATCTCTCTCTCTCTCTCTCTCTCTCTCTCTCTCACACACACACACACACACACACACACACACACACACACACTCACTCATTCACTCACTCACTCACTCACTCACTCACTCACATGATCCTTTATTAGAACAGGGGAAATTTCCCATGGTTATGTGACATTTTATTCAAGGGTTTCAGTTTGGCATAGAGCACTTATAGAGATCAATGAGTCAACTTGGGATATCTCAATTCTTTGTTATTGATAATGCAGTGTAGCTTAATTAAGGGACCTTGACCTTGGATAGGATTAATATGATGCTTAATATTGGAAGTGGAATCCAAACTACAAACAGGATATTCCATTGCATGCATGTATGATTTTTGAATCTGGAAGGAATATGTATGTTCAGTCCATATTTCAATATCACCCATCCTTATTCAAACTACTTTCATGTCTTTTTTTTTGTTGTCATCTGATTATTGATATGTTCAGAGACAGTAATCAAGCTATTATAAATCATTAAAAGATTTCTACTGATGTGGAACAAAATTATGCAGTTGTGTGTGTGTGTTTGTGTGTGTGTGTATATATATATATATATATATATATATATATATATATATATATATATATATATATATATATATATATATATATATATATATATATATATATATATTCTTGACTTAGCTATTTTGATGGTGCATTCACATAACTCTACAGTTAACCCATAACTGGTTGGGTTTATGTTTTATGGTACAGCAATCAAAATTAGTTTTTTAGTGTCTAGACTACAGTGGTATATATGTACCTTGAACCAGTATGCATTATGGTACCATAGTTATCCCTGATCTGATGATGATACAGTTGTAACCTGCATCATTTTTGGTTGCAAGAGCAGCACGCATTAAGCACTGAACCTAAACTTTAACAGTAGAACCTAAGTATGGTGGACTGAAATTTAAATTAATTTAAAATAGATAATTTATCCTAAGTCTAGACTTAAGACTTGTTTTGGTGTCTTAAAGTGAAGTCTAGGCTTAAATTTTAGCCAGAGCGCTTGATTCTTTTGTTTGTAAACTTCAGACCAGATCTACTGACTTATAAATCTTCAAATTTATTTTCGGACAGTGGACACTTGACATTTTATACTTGCCAATTTTAGTTAAATGAATATATTTTAAGTGATTTATGACTGATTACATTTCTGTCAGTAATACTACCAATATTTTGATGATCATGTTGCCTTATGTACTTGCTTAAAAGATCCTGATCTGCCATAGCATAATGTACCCACAGGCCAGAATATACCTTGTTTGTCCTAGTGATTGCTCCTGACAAACAGCACAGACCCAGATCAGCTGGCATATTGTGTGACAGCAGATCAGGGTCTGTGCAGTTTGCAATTGGAAGTCAACTTATAAGCAAATATACACAGTACCTTGATCTTATATTTGATATGCCTTTATAAGAATGTACCTTGTTGTTAAGGGTCTGATATTCAACTGAAATATATGGAGAGAAATTCTCTCCTTCAATAGAAAATGGCAATTTTGTTTTAAACATTAGAGGGATTTAATAAAGAAATAAATGGCTATCAGGATTTTCACAAATTCAGTTGATTTTTTTTAAGTATGATTTTGCAATCATATGTCCAACTATAGACCCTGTATGTGCCTTGTTGGACTACATGTGTCCAATTATAGACCCTGTATGTGTCTTGTTGGACTACATGTGTCCAATTATAGACCCTGTATGTGTCTTGTTGGACTACATGTGTCCAATTATAGACCCTGTATGTGTCTTGTTGGACTGTATATTATAGACCCTGTATGTGTCTTGTTATACTACATGTGTCCAATTATAGACCCTGTATGTGTCTTGTTGGACTGTATATTATAGACCCTGTATGTGTCTTGTTATACTACATGTGTCCAATTATAGACCCTGTATGTGTCTTGTTATACTACATGTGTCCAATTATAGACCCTGTATGTGCCTTGTTGGACTATATGTGTCCAATTATAGACCCTGTATGTGCCTTGTTGGACTACATGTGTCCAATTATAGACCCTGTATGTGTCTTGTTGGACTATATGTGTCCAATTATAGACCCTGTATGTGCCTTGTTGGACTATATGTATCCAATTATAGACCCTGTATGTGTCTTGTTGGACTACATGTGTCCAATTATAGACCCTGTATGTGTTTTGTTGAAATATATATTATTTACCCTGTATGTGTCTTGTTAAACTACATGTGTCCAATTATAGACCCTGTATGTGTCTTGTCGTACTATATATTATCTACACTGTATGTGTCTTGTTATACTACATGTGTCCAATTATAGACCTACTATGTGTCTTTTTGGGGATACATACATGTATGTATCTTGTTGGACTACATGCTTATCAAACATAAGCATTTTAAGGGTATAATATCTTCTTCTAGTTTACTTTTCAATTTTTACCTTTATATTTTTTTAAACGTTTAATTAGCATGGTTTATCCCAGATTTTGCTGACATGATACTCACAGTAGACCTTTAAATGTTACAGTGATTGATGGATTTAATTTGATATATTCATACAGTATTCAGTTTCATGTTTTAATTTTCTTCACATTTTTAACCTCAAGTCAAGAATTCAGCCTTTTGGTTTAATATAACATTTGAAGTAACTTGCAATTTATGCAGATCTTCACAAATGAGAGATTTATAAAAGTATGTACATGTACTTAAAACTGTATCTAGTGTTATATCTGGAATGTTATTGACTTTAATGAAGGAGTGTAATGATGTAAATTAGCTTCTATTGGATTAATCTTGTAGAATGAATTTCAGCCTTTTATTTTTGCAAACTTTTTTATTCACAGTGACAACAATATATCACATTTGATAATGTGTTGGATCAAGGAAATTACTTGAGCACATCCTGCAGTGCAGTTGATGCATACACAATGCCATGTTAAATTAGAGAGTACATTAATGTTTCTTGAGGACATTTCCTTAATAACATACAAATATAGGCTCTGTTAGGATATTTAAATACAGATGTTAAAAGTTTTCTTTTCTCTTTTTGTTGGAAGATTGTTCCACATTAAGTAGGAATGTATGAAGGTAGATGGGTATGTATGTATGTATGTATGTATGTATGTATGTATGTATGTATGTATGTATGTATGTATGTATGTATGTATGTATGTATGTATGTATGTATGTATGTTTGTATGTATGTGCTTTCCATGAAATACTGGTTTTAAAGCTGGAAGCTATTTTTTTTATTTCAGCATGTATATATTTAATGTATCTTTTTTTTATTTCTAACCATAGAGGGATAAAAGTGATTGGGTCAGCAACAGGGATGGTCATCTGACCAGTAATTCCCTTAAACAACACACTTTAAAATAAAATCTAAGGCCTTCTCAGCTGGAGGAGGATCATCTGACATATTCCATTAACACAAATGTTGTTTTCATTATTTGCCTATTACAGCATGTGGAAGGGTGCATAAGTTTTTTCTGTATCTGACCTGGAGCCTGTAAAGGGGCCTGCTGTACCCTGCCTGAAGGATTTTGTCCCTGTACCAAGTGTGCTTAGCCTTGAAAAAAAATGTGTCTGTCTCGTAAAGGTGACTGGTTGATGGAAGTGGCCAACAGAATATTTAGCTTGTGTTTTGTATGGATGGAAAAGTTTGTTTGGATTTTAGCCTTTATTCTCTCCAAATCTGATTAAGCACCTTGGGTGGCTAAGTGGTCTCAGGCACTTGGTTTTATAGATCACTCAAACATTTAATCTGTGAGGGGGGGGGTCAGTCTCCCCTCAGCAAACAAGGGTATGTGTGAAAACTTGCCAATAGGTTCTGATGGGTCAATGGTTCTTCCATGAGATTTTCTGGGTGTTTCATCCACCAGATGTACTGGCCGCAATGTATAGCCTATCATGTGCTGAAAATTTGATCTTAAACCCACAAAGCAAAGCAACCAAAAAAAAAAAATCTGAATAAGAATTGTTGGTACTAAAAGCACTCCAGATTGTGTGGTAAATATGTACTGTACTTACTATATAGGTCATATTACTATGATGTCTTATTCATAAACATGTTAGCAGAGTGGTTTCTTTGACATGGGGCCACTTTTAAATTGGCCAATTATAGGAAAAAGTCTAATTGGTCTCTCTTATTAGTAGTTGACAACATTGTACACAGCTACATGATGGAATAATTTCGGATCTAGCTCTCATAAATTGAGTTTTGAAAACAACATTTCATTTTGAGTTGGAAGGCATAACTGTTGAGCATTGCAATTTTAAGAGCGTAGCTAGTCATAAGAGCTTTCATGAATATAAACATATATTGATAAAGAACTATGGGATGTAGTGTTTATTTGCAGTGTATTGGTTCTTGATTGGATTCTTTTCAACAAAAAATTAATTAGTTTTTAATATATTCTAACTTATGATAGTGAAAATGTTTTTTTTCCAAATTTTGTTATTATAAATGCTTCTAGACCTGTATATTAATTTTGACTTGAATGGCAGTTTTTAAGATTTGGGTCCAAGATAATTTTAAGTAGATTTCCAGCATTTTTTATTATGAGCTCTACTGATCAGAACAAATTTTGTGTAAGGTCCTCTTCAATCCTAGATAGAATTTTACAAGGATCAGCAGGCTCAATGATTCAGTAATAACTATTAAACCAGTCATATATTGTCTGTCTGATTGCTGGGGAAGACTTTACAGCTTCAAATTGAGATAGCTGGTGTCTGATACTCCAGTTGGCTGTTTACCTGTGAACAGCTGGAAGCTGGTGAAAGGGAATTCCCATATTACACATAGACTGGGATTCAAAACTGCTTCATACTTAGACAGAAGCATCATTAGAAACTGGGTTTCAGATCTAATGGAGACAAAGACTGATGGATCTTTTGGTAGAATATGAAGCAGTTGTCCTGTTGGGAGAAGAAGATTTATTGCAATGTTTTATCATAATGACATTTTGGAGCAGTGAAATGAATTACTGAAGTGGATTATCATTGTGCATTTAAAATGGGCAACAATTTATATTGGTGCCTTGTTGTGGAGGTTTTGCTACTTTGAAAACAAATGCAGAAGACAGTAGCGTAACTGGGTAAAAAGATTGCTTAAAAACAAACTAGACAATTTTGTTTTCTCACAATGAATGAAGCTTCAACCCCAGTTAAGTCCATTTGATACTGAAATTTAATGTGCACTTGTAATCACTTGACAAGAATAGACTTATTATTTGGAATATTATTAAAAAGCTATAGATGTGAGAATCCCAGCTGAGAACTATGAAGACAAATTTAAGAATCAAAAATCTTTATTGATGTATTTTATGTTGGAGAAAGTCATTGACTGATATTTTGGAGAACTTTGAAATTCAAATAGTGTTTTTTTGGTGAAATCTTGCTTCCTCAGTTAAGTTGCCATCATGTTCTTCTGTGGAATGGTGGACCATGTTAACTGGCCATGGGAGAGCAAAAGGTGAGTGAAACTTTCCAGCAAGGTTTGTGAATGTACATTTTTTTTTGTCATTAAATTATAAAAGATAAATTATTTATTATTTCTATATGCAGTTGAGAACTTTCGCTAATGTAGCATTATTTCAAATCTCATCCAATTTCATACATTCCTTCCCCTGCGAGAACAAATTCATGACTTCATAAACACTCATGAACTGTTCATGAATGTACATGACTGTTCTTCAAATATTCACATGTATATTTATGGATTTAATTTTTGACTAGAATACAGCATTTGTAAATACATCCCTGTACTTATCTGTTTTGACTTTGCAATGAAGTTTGAGCCTTGTGCCAGGGTAAGGACTCTTCCAACGGCAAATGTTTGGTATGTGCATTTCTTATTTCCTGCCACATAAGTTTGATCGGATAAAAAGGGGTGGAGCAAGAGTGGATAGCCTTGAAAATTTCTCCTAACATGAACTGACTTCGAATATAACAAAATTATTCATTAACTGTTGACAAATTTGTTACAGATGATGTTTTGTGGTCTTTGAACTAGCTCTGATAACATTATAGTAGCTGTGCTGTGAAACTGTATGTAGTCATGTTACTGTTGTTGGTGGGTGGCAGCTACTTTGGAGAATTAGCTGGTAGAGCAAACAAAACAAATATCTAGGCTACATATCTCTTTAATGGTTACTTTTCACTGTCTCCAAATTCCAACCTCTGATTCAAATTCAAAACTCAATATATATCTAGTCCTAGTGGACTTCATATGAGACTACTGATATCATATTTATATAACTGGCTTGATTGTTTCTGGTACACAGAATCTGTGTTTCATAAAATAAAATAAACATTTGATATCTCACTAATGAGTTGTCCAGAAGTTGATTTAAAAACATAGGAATGATTTTAATATATCTGATTAGATTCACACACACTTTCAACTTCTACTTCAAAATATAAATCTTAAATAAATAACATTTATAGGTTAAGTATTGGCAAAGACTGTCAGAATTCAAGTATAAAATATCTATTTTTTAAAAACAATATACAAATTATTTTTGCTAGTTAAACAAACTTAATCTACTATCCTATTCTAATATCATCAACATTTTCAAAGTCTAAATTAATAAGTCTTGTAAATAATCAATTAATTAATTTGTACAAACACAATGTTCCTTCTTACTAGGCAGAACTTGAAGACAGCTAGACCCAGTTAAATACAATGAATAACCTCCTTTTTCCAAGGGGTGAGCTTGCTGTAAAGATTCTGTGTGTATGGTTTTTAGACTGCAGAAGCAGAACATTTCTTGAAAAGTGGATTCTATTCAAAAAACAGTTGAATTATATCAAATATCCCATCTACTACTATTTCATCCTATTCCAGCATTGACTTGACAAGCATGATAGCATGGAAAATGACTTGGGTCTTTCTGGTTTTTATTACCTAAGCCTTGTTGTTTTTTTTTTTAACCTCAGCTTTGTTAATTTTCTCAGCAATGAACTTGACTTACAGAATGTTATAATTTTGATAGAAGTTAGAGATTCATGATGCTGGACAAAATCAGTTGCTTTGCATTGTCTATTTCTGCAAGGGATATGAAATTTCAGTAGGAGAAAGGAACTCGCACCCCCACCCGCAACCCAAATGCCAAATGAACCATTGGTGCTTATAATCTGTGGAAAGAATGGCAAAAATTGTTTGTCACAAACAATCCTTGAGGATTGAACTTTTAGTTCAAGAAAATAGACCTCAATTATGTGTGTGTGTGTGTGTGTGTGTGTGTGTGTGTGTGTGTGTGTGTGTGTGTGCATGTATGCATGTGATTTGATTTTGAACATGGCTTTAAAAAATTTTTAGTCACTGTTATCATGTTTGCATTGTGGCAGTTTATAGTGATGTCTAGCACTGGGGCATTATGCCACAGACATGTAGTATCATATCCCACCCAGTCACATTATTCTGACACCAGGCTGACCAGTCCTAACACTAACCTCTTAATGTTTAGGTCCGAGTGAGCAGCATCAATTAAGTAATGAAAGGTTTAATTACTGGAAGCAAAGATTTATAGTCTAGATAAGCCATAAGGATGGTACCCTCCAAATGCAATTAATTGAAATTGTTTCTGGAATTCAATGTTATTTGTACAATGTATGTGGGAACCTTGTCAGTATCTTTTCAAAGGCTGATGTCACTCATTTCTTTTAGTTTAGAAAATCGTTAGACTCAAAAATCAAGGAACTTACAACGAAAGGTGTTGATGTAGAGAAAAAAAAGTGATATTAACCTGTAACTCTTTCTCTTGAGACAAAAATTCAGGATGCAGAAATTTTTTCCACTGAAGTGGCCTCTGGATTGCCATTTTTTTTCGACATTGGGAAGGCTTTTGCATTTTGAAGAATTGAGGATTTTTGCAAGGTTCAGCAGAGCAGCTTGAAATAAGATTTCACCATGAAAACATCTGTAAGTATATCAGATATGTACCAAAAGCTACAAAAACTGTACAGTGTTAACATAAATGCTGATGAGTTGAGATTTAATATTTCGTTTTGAGCAGCACAATAATACCAGATGTCACTCCTAATATACCCCACACCATTAGAAGAGAACGAAAATCTAGGATTTGGTGCCAATATAATTGAAGTTGATCAGCTGAGTCAAATGGTTAAGAAATTTTATTTTGAAGATCGAAACATTTCAAACCACCATGGATATATAAAATGTTATACTGCCCTATAGAACCAAAGATTTACAGAAAAATGTGTAATTAGTAAAAGTCATATCATAGCAATATTGTTCACTCGTCTCAGAGAGGACAATACAAGATTTTACAAGACATCAGCAAGGTGTTGGGACCCCCATCCCACTCCCCAAAGGATGATTAAGAGACAGTTCAGAAAAGCATGCAGCAAAAGATTGTTCACAAAAGAAATGAATGGAAATTAAACATTGATGAAGTTGAAACTGATGCAACACTGACAGTTAATATTCCCAGAGTGGTAAAGTTGTACTTGTTAAAGCTGATAAAATAATTGCTATTTCTGATGTTTAACTTTCATAGCACAGTACATAAAAATAAAGATGCACCATTGGTTGAAAACTAGATTGTGCTGTTTGTGTTATGACTGGAGACTGGGTTCCTTGGGAGTTGGGGTTAAAAGCATTCCAGATCATGACCCAGTGCCTAAGTTTGACCAATGTTCATACTTGGCTCATTTACCCGACATGCAACTTCTCACACATATGAGAAAAACAAGTTTGGATTTATTCAGACTTTATGCACAGTTACCCTAAACCCCTAATCTGCATCATGATGGACAAGAACAAACTTCTGAATGTTTTGGCACAATCTATACCCATCATATCACTGGCCAAAGTTTCATTCACCTAGCCTGACAGTACAAGAAGAGGTCAAGGAAATACCAGTATATGTTTATATTGCATTAAATATATATATATACATATTCCTCAACCGTTTACTCCCCAAGTTTGCTTTTTCTACACCTTTACTTTTGCCCCCCATCTACCTAATCATAATTGTGCTTTTATCTTTACCCCCTACCCCTTACACTTTTCTATGCATTACATATTACCTATTATACATAGGTAATATATTCCAGTTTTTTTTTTAGTGAGGTAACCATAAGTTAGTAAAAACTAAGAAATCCTGTTTACTAACATCTGGATTTAATGACATATTATCTAGTATTATGTCATATAAATCTAAATTTAATGACAAGAGTCAGACATTTTATCAATAAAGTACAATGAAATTTCTGACAACATGAAATCACCTTATTGGTATTATCAATGAACACGGTTCATTGATAATACAGATAAGGTGATTTTTTGTTGTCAGAAATTTTGTAGCATTTTATTGATAAAACATCAGATTTCTGTGATTTAACTGACCAGTTTTATGCATATATATATATATATATATATATATATATATATATATATATATATATATATATATATATATATATATATAGTTTCCATGCTGCAGCCAAAAGTGGTGTTATTAAGCGATGGTAATACCTCAGTTTGATTATGGCCTTTTTATTTATACTGTTATGTACATATGGACTAGATCACAATATTCCTTCACTTTCAAAGTGGGTGGATAATGATAATGGACAGTTATTTATTTAATAATAAATTCAGTAATGTTTTATTATAACACCTTTCTTTATAACCATATTTTCCAAATAGAGTAGCACTATGGATCCAATGTCCATAAATTTGCCTCTTTTTTTGATGATAGGGGTTGAATGGAACAACATCATGAAGTATACTGTTGTATCTTTTAGTATTATAACAAAGTAGAACTTTTGTATGTGAACCAGTTTGCTTTTTATTGTGGTCTATCTAGTTTTCTTTGCAGTCTTATGGAAAAATTTATTTCAATGACATGGTCAGTGACCTATGTTGTCAAGATTATTGGAAGCAGGGAAACATATGGCATACCAGGATATAAATGGAATAATTTATGGTCCAGAAAAATGCCTATCTGAAACAGATACAAACTCCCCAGATGTCTGTAATGATTGTCTGTATCCATGGCACTCTGATATAGTCCTGAATTCTCTGTTTTGAAAAAATAAGTTTATGCTGGCCTCCAGGTTTTGGAGAAATTTGGACCTCTATTTTCATTTTTAAAATCCAGCAAAAATTTGCTCAAACATACTTGGCAGTAAGATGATGAATATATTAGAGATTTATATTTTTTTTGTATGGGATGGTTTTTTATCAGTCATGAGTCTCAGTCCAGTAGCACAAGTTTGTTATCACTACTCATCCTAAACTACTTGGATGACTCCTTGGATTCCCATGAACTTTACATACACATTCATGAACTTTACATACACATTCATGAACTTTACATACACATTCATGAACTTTACATACACATCCATGAACTTTACATACACATTCATGAACTTTACATACACATTCATGAACTTTACATACACATTCATGAACTTTACATACACATCCATGAACTTTACATACACATTCATGAACTTTACATACACATTCATGAACTTTACATACACATTCATGAACTTGACATACACATCCATGAACTTTACATACACATTCATGAACTTTACATACACATTCATGAACTTGACATACACATCCATGAACTTTACATACACATCCATGAACTTTACATACACATCCATGAACTTTACATACACATCCATGAACTTTACATACACATTCATGAACTTTACATACACATTCATGAACTTTACATACACATCCATGAACTTTACATACACATTCATGAACTTTACATACACATTCATGAACTTTACATACACATTCATGAACTTGACATACACATCCATGAACTTTACATACACATTCATGAACTTTACATACACATTCATGAACTTTACATACACATCCATGAACTTTACATACACATCCATGAACTTTACATACACATCCATGAACTTTACATACACATCCATGAACTTTGCATACATATTCATGAACTTTACATACACATTCATGAACTTTACATACACATTCATGAACTTTACATACACATCCATGAACTTGACATACACATTAATGAACTTTACATACACATTCATACCATAGCCAAGTTTGTTCTAAATGAATCTGTTGCCACCTGGTCATCCCATACATCTGCCACAGTGATCACCTTATTATTGCTATTTTAGAATGGATGTTCATATCAACATGGCGTTTTCACCAAAGGGTTTCTTGTTGATCATAAATGAATGGTGCTGATCTGATGTAAAAATATCATTGCCATGACAGCCATTTTTACAGTTTTGTTAATGCTACTCTTTCTTAATGACTGGCAAAACCAAAATGTTTGTGCTTTTTCTAATAAACTTAATATGATGTCTATTTGGCTCTAAATGAAAATGGTGATGCCACCACAGCAACCCGCTTGAAAATCCTCTAATCTCAACTCTTCCTACATGGTCATATTGTGATGGGGTTTTCACTAAGACTTTTTATGTGTCTAGCTGGACCTAAATAAACATCATGCTGATCTGGCATCCAGTATGGCCTTTTAGCAGCCATCTTTAAAATCATTTTATCACAACTCCTCATCATATCAGCATCATGTTTTCACCAAAAACAAACTTGAATAATGTCATATTATATGTCCATTTTGTTCTGAAATTAAAATGCTGCCAATCTGAATCCAATATTGCCACCATAGTGGCCATGTTGAAAATTTTCTTCTCACTACTGTGAATGAAAATTCATACAGACAAGGTGTTTTCACCAGAAAAAGTCTTCTTATGATAACTGGCTAGTTCTGAATGAAAAAGTACTGATCTGATTTCTGATATGACTTAAACAGTGGCCAGCTTAAAATTCTTGTGATCACTGCTTCTCTTGAATGAAATGGTGTTTATCTGGCATCTTCAGGTGGACATTCTGAAAATCTTGTTTTTATTACTCCTTAAAAAAAAGCCATTTTGGCACTGAGTTTTCATTAGAAGAGTTCTTATGGTGTAATATGTTTTTAAGCCAATTTAATCCTCAGTATGACAATTACAATGTTGGCTTTCTTGAAAATATTGTTATCTCTACTCCCAAATAGATGGCTACATGGCTACATCAACTTGTGATACATTTTTGGTCTTAAATGAAGATAGTGCCAATATGTACATCCATTTGTCACTAATCTCCCAGAATAGATAATCATTATGAGATGACATTTACCAAAAGACTTCTAATGTCATAAATAAAAATGCTGATAATTGGTATGTATACCACATCAGCTTGTGTGAAAATCAAGTTTTCCCACAAGAATATCAAAGATAAGCACTTAATGAGGCACATGGTATTGTGCCATTTTTATAAGTCTTTGGTATGACTCGGTGGTGGGGGGTTCAACCCCTTGACCATCTGCATCTCCTTAAATAAGGTGAGGACAAGTCACATAATGATATCAAGATATTGTAGAAAATTTCTCATTAAATAATTTCAACAATGTATTAGCTTATTAAAGTATAATAACTTGAATTGCATTTCTAAATTGTGGTGTACCTAGCAGAATGAGACATTCACTGCACTGAATGAGACAGACCTTGAAATGGAGACAAGGAAACAGTAATTACCATATATACTTGCTTATAAGATGAGTCCAACTGCAAACTGCACAGACCCAGATCTGCCATTGCATAATGTGCTGGCAGATTTGTGTCTCTGCATTTTTTAAGGAATAATCAGTACAACAAACAACATAGACCCCGATCTGCTGGCACATTATGCTATGGCAGAATAGGATCTTTGTTTTTTTGCAGTTTGACTTGACTTGTAAGCAAGTATAGAAAACACATTATAAAGAGATTGATCACAATGAAAGAGACAAGCCTTGTAATGGAGACAAGAAACAATGATAACATCAGACCCTTCCCCCTACACACACACACACATACTCACTTATTAAGAAAGCAGCAGCCAGTTTTTATGTACAAATTTTATGCCGCAATCAGTGACCTACTACAAAAAAAAAATCATAAAATAAAATCAAAAACACAAGTGAGGTCAAGAAGGTCCATATTTTGAGATACCTATATTAAAACAAAGCATAAAAATAGTATCCACTTGACTAGAGAAGTCAGTGGCAGTTCATAGAAGTTTATGCACCCCAACCCCAAATTTATACTTAGAATTTTAATGTCTGAAGGTCATTTTTGACACCATGTGGTGCTCACAGTGCAAACACAATCCATTTTCCTAGATGACATTCTGCAAAACAGTGTGTACTAAAAACAGGCTGATGCAGTTAAAATTAATAGTTGTCATCCAAGCTGTTTTCTAGATATTCTCCTTGCCCCAAACCCACATGTTTATTGCTATGGGAGGCTAGCTCTTCTTCCTAGCCAACTTTTGGTATTTCACTATCAACCTATTGCAGAGTAACTATGGAAGGTATACATGGCTGACATCAATTTCAAGAACAACACAATTCCAAAACACCTAGTTTACAAATATATCCATATCTTGAATTAATAAACAATAATAGCTGAAAAAGTCACACCATAACCTTAAGTTAAGAAATCAGGGGCCAAATTATGAAACTGGACCCTGCCACCTTAAGGTTTCACAGTGGTTGAAACAAAATGGCCATATGTCTTACAATTAGTTGCTAATTGAACAGCCCAGTGTATAGACAGTCTCAGACAAGATCATGGTTTTTTTTAAATATTTATTATCTGCAGCTGAGTTTTTGTCACTTTTTAAATCTGATAAAACTAAGCTTTATATAGTACTGCAATGTGGAAGCCTCATGCCAATGTTGCCAGATGTGAGAGTAATAGACCAATTAAATACCAGATGAATGTAACAGTGGTATCCTTCAAGTCATTTCACTGATGGAGCATCTGTGGGGCTTGTTTCATGCAAATCAATTTCAGATATGTCTCTGTAGGCAACTGCCTTCATAACATTAAATTACATTTTCAGTGATTCCAGGAAACAATTTAGCTTCAGTTTAAGCTATTATTGTTCAAAAGTAGAAAAATCCATTGCCTGGAAGTGATATTAGACAAATAAATTTGATGTGGGGCAACCATTTTTCCCATTTTAAAGTCTAGACAGTCAACCCATCAATATTTTTTTTTTAATGGCAAAATTGTAAGTGAAAGTGTGTTTATTTTTAAGTCACAGACATTTGATCATTAACTTGATCTGTGGGTACTTACAGCAGGATACTGGAATATAAATCCATGGTTTAGAATTTGGTGATTTATAATAGTAAAGAAGTCTCATTAATACACTGATAGTACATGTATTAACAACTGATAATCTCATTACCTAATGAGTCTGTACTGGATTACCAATCCTACTGCAGTGAATCCAATAAGACTTTGTCTTTTGTCAACACAATTCCTTGCACTTCTATTATTCCAAGAATCCAGTATTATGCTTTCTCCTTAAACATGTTCAAAAAAGGGGTTTCCACTGGAGAGCTTGTGACAAGCTGTTTCTTTTGGCAGACAAGCTAATGGAACATGACAAGTAAAAAGAATCATCAGTCACAGTCTTTATGCAATACTTTACCTAGATATAAATTTTAGTACATATTATGGCTTATAATCATATTTGTGGTGTTTGCTACACCTGTTTTCCATCTTTTGTCTTCATACTGTAGTTATGGATAAAATTTATGTAGACTGTCATCATACCTTGGAATATTCTTGCAGAACTATTCTTTCCGTTTCCAGCACAAAATAAACATTGCACATTTTAATAGGTTTTTTTCTCTTTTTTCTTTTCATTTTTTTTCATTATTCATACCATCATTAAAACATTTCAATAGTTGAAGTTTTCTCTTAGCTTTTTTGTAACGAATATGTTTTGTGTTAAGTTGGTTTCTTTTCCATTTGATGATGGATGAAAAGACTGAAATGTGAGGGGTTTTGGTAAGTTCACTTCAAACAAATTTTGTGTGAATATGTTTTGTATTTGGTTAGCTTTCACTTTTTTTCTTTTTATCCCTTATGAATCCAGGAAATTCAGTGCCATTAAGGGGTTGAATTTTTGGTTGTGTTAGCATTCAGTGGTCAGATCAGTGGTTTTTTTTGTGTGTGTTTCTGTGTGCGAGTTAAAAACATTTGGATGAGTGAGTTAAAAAAAGTTTGAACTTAAAAATTAAATAAGAGTATTTAAAAAATAAGCATGCTGTCACAAGTTTCAAACCTGCAATATCTTGTTTGGCAGGCATGACGCATTGAGGGACAAATGTTGGTGATTATATACACGATTCTAACATCATGACTGGTGATTCTAACATCATGGCATTTGCTGCATATTTCCAAGGACTGAGCTCACAAGGGTTGAATGTCAATTTGCTGTCAAAGGTGCCAATAAATATCCCATGCATTCATTTGGTTATTGTTTTCTTAGTGGGTTAAACACTCAGTAGCACCAAAGAGGAAGATAGAAGATAAAAGTAAGTGTCTAGGACCAATAAAATAATCAAAAATTTGAAGTATATCTCCAGGTTCTGTACTACAGACATTACAACAGTCCCAGTGTGTCAGAACATTAGACTTAAAGAACTAAATATAAGTGTGTGTGTGATTTGTATGTGATTTGGATTTTTATCATAACTTTAAAAACATTTCAGTCATATTGCTACAATGTCTGCAGTGGGGCAGTTTATAGTGATGTCTAACACAGGGGCATCATGTCCCAACCAGTCACATTATCCTGACACCAGGCCAACAAGTACTAACACTAACCTCTTAATGCTGAGTACAGAGCAAGGTAGCTGTTACTATCATTTTTATGACTTGGTGGATTCGAACCCACATCCAAAACGGATGTTTTAACCACTAGGCCACTGGAGTGGTCCTGAATAAGTACTCAGTTCCCGAATTTACAAAGCAACAACTAGCTTTTGATATCTTCCAAGACTTCATTTGAGGACCTGATCTTGTAAAATATTTCACCACGGAATTTTACCAGATCTGCCTATTAAGTATTTTTGAGGTTGTAAATCTTCGTGAATTAATAAATAATTCTTAACACAGCAGAACGGAATAAAATACTGTTGCTAGGTGAAATTATGTAGCATAGATCTTTGAAAAGAAAAATAAATATTTTTTTTTTAAATGTGACTCGATAGGAAACCATTGAATTATGCAAGGAAAATTCAAACAGTAGGAAATTCAGAACTAAAAATGGCACATTTGCTTGTTCATTTAATGATTTATGACATAACCAATGTTTTCTTTCTTGTCACAATCTTATTTTACTTCCTTACTTCCTTTGAAAGTTTTTATATTAATTTTCTCTTATATATGTTTTTATATTAATTTTCACCTATATATGCTTGCAGTAATTTTTGGGAAAAATATCTAGCAACAACTGTTAGAATTCTAGGATATATTACGTGATTTTTGTTGTATGGTTTAACACCATTTTTCAGCACAAGATAGGCTATAAAAGGCCAGTATTAATGCTGGAGGAAGAACCCTGGAAAATCCAGGAAAGAACCACAGACCCACAAGAAGCAACTGGCAGGCTTTCTCACTTACCCATGTTAGGTTAGCCGAGTCTGGACTTTAAGTCTGGACTAAAACTCACGCAGACAGAGGTGAGATGGCAGCAGTGATCCGTAAGAAGTAAGAACAACGCTTTAGACCACTTTAGACCACTGGCCACTCACTTGGGGGTCCATATATTACTTGACAAAATTTTAAAAAAAATTTCACAACTGGTTGCTCACAGACAACCATGGATTTTACGAATTGCTCAAATTCTATATCTATGTATGAATTATAAATAACAACCAGTATACCAATATCATTACTGCCATAGTTTATGCTAAAATCATAAGAAACAAAAACAATATTTTTGTTTCCATTAAGATTCTGTAGGTAACAGTATTATTTTATTTTAAAAGGGGTTGGACATAAAGAACTGCTTAGTTAAGATACAAGCAGTATCAGATGCAGCAATTTAATATGTACTTACCTCATGGATGGTTGCTATGCTATCTTGCTTACATATCTTTTGAGATCACATTTTAATTTGTTTTTAGCTGCCAATAAGGAAGATTAAATTAGGAAATGTTAAATATTTGCTAATGGATCCTTGCAAAGTTTTGAATAGTCGGTAAATTGTCAGTTTGTCCATATTTTACAACCTTATAATTTAGATTTCAAAATCATACATGTTTTCCCGTTCACCAGTATACTTATAAGCAGATTCTTATCTTTTGGAACAGGGAGGGTGATGTAACATCTACATTTGCTGATTGGGTTTGTTGTGTCTGTGTCATTTTTATCTTGGAAAAATGTTTTGGAAATTCTTGCTTTAAGATAAAAGTTATGCAGACATTAATGATAGCACATTTCTTGTCATGCTCTATAAATTAATCTTCCATGATGTTTCATACAGGTGTGCATGAAATGGTAATAGGAGTATATCTAATCTTAATACTGACATGCATATACATCACTTTGCAATGCATAGGCCAAGCTTGCCCACCTGCAGGTAGTTTTATTTGGAGGCTAATTGGGCCAACCTGTTTACCTGGGTTGCCATTGCATTGTAGTTTGGTGAAGAAGCTCTCCATAGTTGAGTAGTGGACAGGTCATAGTTTTTAAGTCTGTTACAACTTGCTATTTTGGCAATACAGTAAAACCTGTCTTGAGAGACCACTGCTATGAAAGATCACCTATCTTGAGAGACCAGGTTCTCCTTGAACAGATTTATAGATTATATAGTGTTATGACCTGTTATGAGAGACCAATTGTCATGAGAGACCATTATGTTTAGGCAGAAGTGGTGGTCTTTCAAGATAGTTTCCACTGTATTGTCAATCTCAGGTTGTCTGAAAGGTCCAGTTGGATCATTCAAATAGTTTCACCAAACTGCCTGCTTGTATTAATGAAAGATTCCACATATATCCATACTTTTGAGTCTGAGGACTATAATAATTTGAATTTTTAATAATTTGAATTTTTTAAAAAGAGATTAAAGTTTCAAATGGTGCTGGCAAGCATCAGTCTTTTAAGGATTCTACTTTACTTGAATAATAATAATAATAATAATAATAATAATAATAATAATATATATATATATATATATATATATATATATATATATATATATATATATATATATATATATATATATATATATATATATATATATCACTTTGTGTAACCCTGACATGAGAACCTCATCTAAATTGTTAATCAATATGACCTTGTTGGACAGAAGGAAAGCATGGAAGACAAAGTAGCTTGTTCCATTATAGGAGAACAAAAGAAGACCATCAACAAATTGTTGGAAAACTTCTCTCAAAAGGAATGGGAACAATCACTGTCTTTGTAGAATAGTATATTGTTTCAGGTCATGGAAATGGTTATCAATTTTTAATCATTGAATGAACATATAAGAATTAAAAGCTAGTAAAGATGTCACCTGTGTTTGGTAAAGCAGTTCAGGGTCAGGCCAGAGGTCAGAGGTCAGTTACTTTCAAGTGCAGCAGTAAACTTCACTCTGATAAAAGTGATTGGTGGAGATCTGATAAAAGTGATTTGTGGAGATGCTTGGAATCTCCCCACACAGATCTTTGAGCTCATGTTGAGGTGTCACATGATCATGATGGCTGCAGTGTGTTTGGTTTAAAATTTTAAGTCTATGAATGACTCCAAAGTGGAAAAAATCAGTGTCTTCCTTAGTAGTAAGTTGATTCTCACACACTTAAATTCTGATGTTCCACTGTGTCATATTGTCTGTATCAATCAACAGCTAGGTTCTTAAAAATCTCAGTTGGCACTTCATCCATAGTCCACAATGCAGTACATGTACTGCTATATCCATCACTGAGCTGCATGCAAGAGGAAACAAACCTCTGCCCTTGTTTACATTATGAAAACTCTCAAGATTAGAACTCTCCAATCAAGAGCTACATTTGTCATTATGATTCCAGTCATAGTCACAGAGATCAGTTTCATTAATTGATTGGGACTTGTTAGGTTTTAATTTGTTAATACCTTGTGTCTCTTCTTACAGAATATGTATTAAGCAACATATCATCAGACATGGTTAGCAAACATAGAATTTAAATCATTAAATTAAATTAAATCATTTAAGGCTGGTTATATGGGGTGTACTGTGCATATTTATCACCAAAAGGACGATGTGTACACAGACTTCTTGTTGTTGTTGTTGTCGTTATGAGGTTTAACACCATTGTTCAGCACATAATAGGCTATACATGACAGTTAGTATTACTGGTGGAGGAAGAACATGGGAAAACCCTGGAGAGAACCACCGACCCATGAGAAGCTACTGGCAAGCTTTCTCACATACCCACATTGGCAGAATTCAAGACTTGAACACAGGCAGACAGAGGTGAGACAAACAAAAGGAAAAAAGAACATGACAGAACTGCAACCAGAATGCTGTATTTTTAAAAAGAAGTCACTGAAATATTATCATGTAAGTGTTCTTCAGTCTCAATCAAGGATGTAATGTAATCTACTACATGAACTCACTTATAAGACAAGTCCAACTGCAAACTGCACAGAACCAGATCTGCTTGCACATAATGCTCTAGAAGATCTGTTAGTAATCAGTAGAACAACATAGATCTGTGTCAATTTTGATATGACAGACCCAAACCTTATTTGTTTACAGTTTGACTTGACTTTTAGGCTGGTATATGGTTTTCTGGAAAGCCAGCATTAAACATCCATGTACATCCATCAGGACTCTGACATAAATATTAATTTTGCAGATGAGATATTTGATTTTAATTAGCACATAAACTGACAGGAGAAAAGTAATTACTGTTTACTGTACAAGTATGTGAATACATTAGTGATGGTACAAGAATATCCTATTAATTGGTTAAGCATACATTGTCTCATAGGACAAGCAGAAGACTAAAATTTCATACCAGATAACATGATATGCTAAACTTAAAATATGAAATTTTTTTATAGTTAGATGAGATTTCAATATGGCATCTGCTGCCAGATATCACTTAGCAGCAAAAATGTTGTAGATATTACTCAGTAAATGCTTTAATAAAAAGCTGGTACTCTTAAATGTTGAATTGAATCAGACATAACCTGGATGATTTGTTAGTTTTAATGGCATATTAAACACATTATTGGCAATATTATGATTTTAATGGCATATTAAATACATTATTGGCAATATCATGCCAAAGAATATGGCCCTAAGTGTTATTCTGAAGGAGACACTGAGGCAGCCAACCTAATAGTTGGTCTGGGCAGGCGTAAAGCACACAAAAAATTAGACAATTTAGCTTTAGCTACTTTAGCTTTAGCTACGACAGACAGACAGACAGCTGACAGACAGACAGCTACGGTGGCTTCCAGCATAATGTGCCACTCTTATCAGACATCAGCTAACCAAAGAGAAAAAAGCTGCCTATTTCTTGACAAGCTTAAACTTATGAATATATTGGATAGGTCAGAGGTCATCCATCATTGACCATCAGACATCATGTCAACTTAGAAGTACAAGGTATATTTCTTACAAGTGGACTCCAACTGCAGATTGTACAGTTTACTTGTACAGATGTAGATCTGTCATCACACAGTGTGCCATTAGTCTATGCAGTTTGCTAGGAGTAGAACAAACCCTGATCTGTCTACATTTTATAATGGTAGATCAGAGTCTGTAAGGTTTCCTGTTGGACTTGACTTGCAAGCAGGTATTGATGGAGTAGCTGCATTTTTCTTGCGACAAGAAAGGTAAAATATGAAGGAAAAAATCAGATAGATAAGACTTCTGATGCCTACCATCAATTATATTGTAATCTAAGAAATAAAGCAGGTACTTTTTAAAAAAAAAACAACAAACTATTATTGGAAATGAACAGATGCTAGTGGTATATGAGCACAAAACAGACATAACCTATATCCACTGTCAAATATCTAGCAACTGGTTTGCTTGCCTATATCTGAATCAAAATTGTGCATATGAAATCCTACATTGGATCAATCCAGGTTGGCTATTATGTCCATGGGCGACTCACAATACTTCAATTCAGATCCTACAAATGGATCAATCCAGGTTGGATGCCATGTCCATGGGCAAGACACTGTAGGTCAGTTTTCTCAGTACTGGATAACCTACTTGTATGTTAATACAATAAAGCAGAAACCAACCAGCCTGATGGAAGCAAAAATGGAAATCCCATTTCTCTTTTTTATGATCAGTCATGTATAAATAAACATCATTAACTGAAAAATACATGTGATCAACCAGAAATCAGGAACATGTATTGATTCAGAATGCAAACACTTAAAAGAAAAGATCAAGTTGAATTATTATTACAACATGTAATTCTGATCTCCTTAAAATTTGGAAAAGATTACTTTCTGGTCAGAATGTTGACCAATTTCTGTACATGTACCACTTCTCTGAGTCTTATCACTGTTGAATTGAAAGGAAACTCAAACAACATATACCATGTATACTTGCAAAGAGTCCAACTATAAACTACACAGACCCAGATCTGCCATTGCACCGGCAGACCTGGGTCTGTATAGTCTGTTGGGAGTATTCAGTAGAACAAGCAACATTGACCCTGATAGGCACATTATACTATGGCAGATTAGGATTTATGTTGTTTGTGGTTTGATTCAACTTGTAAATGAGTACATATGGTAATATAACAGGTATGTGCATTTGGACTTGAGCATGCTTTGTTATCCTCACCAGCTTTGAGAAAACCAAGACACCATTGGCACAAACACTACCAATAATAATAATAATAATAATAATAATAATAATAATTATTGTTGTTGTTATTCATAGATTCAGAACATATAACAGTTACTATATAATGGATATTTGATACAAAATTTAATAAGAAGAAAGGTAGAAACAAGAAAAAGAAAGGAAATGGAAGAAACTTGCCCATAAGGTTTCTAAATATGTGTGAGATTTGCTTAGAATGGCACTGCTAAACCTTTTTAAAACAATTTTAAATAGCAGGAAAAATATAAAAGTTTTCCATATTTTTATATCATGCATCATTTTGTAAAATATGAATTCTAAGCTAATTATTCTTGTAAGAGGTTAGATTATTTCCACTGACAGTTTTACAGTAGCAAAAGACTATCAACAAAACAAGACATAACTTCAACAAGAGTGAAATTTTATTTTTTTTATTTGCTGGACTTGTTTTTTAGTATCACAAACTATCTAATTAAGGGGAACTAACTGATATTGGTTACCCCCTCACCCATTTATATAATGTTATTGTGCCCAGCTGTTGGATAACTGTCTTGAGAGACCACTCATTCAGCTAGTAAAAAGCCAAGAAGAAGTGGCCTCTCAAGACAAGTGTTCAGTCAGTATCAAATTTGTCACAAAACTAAAAAAGTCTCTTTTCAGTTTTTTGTTTACTTGTCCTTTGCTTTTATTGAGTAGGATCATGACAGATTCAGCTGGAGCAATGTGTGATCATGACAGATTCAGCTGGAGCAATGTGTGATCATGACAGATTCAGCTGGAGCAATGTGTGATCATGACAGATTCAGATGGAGCAATGTGTGATCATGACAGATCCAGCTGGAGCACTGTGTGATCATGACAGATCTAGCTGGAGCACTGTGTGATCATGACAGATTCAGATGGAGCACTGTGTGATCATGACAGATCCAGCTGGAGCACTGTGTGATCATGACAATGGAAAACACAATACATGTAGTATTTTTATATACTCAGATTAGCACCATGTTACAGATACCACTATATGCAGCTGAATCAGTGTCTTTTATCAGTGTATTTTCATAAAATTTAGTTAATTCATTTAAAACATAAAGCACAAAAATAAATGATAGGACAGTTATCATAGTAATTTAATTGACATAGTATAGTGCCAACAGCTTTATGATTAATCAGCAAACTTAATTTGTTGATGAGCTGAGTATATGCAAGAAATCAAAGTATGGTAAATTAGTTAACATACTTGCTTATAATCTTGGTCCAACTGCAAACTGCATTGACCCAGGTCTGCCTTTGTATAATACACATGGTCTTTGTTGTTCTGTTGCTGATAGAATTCTTTTGATGAGCAGTAGGTCACAAATGAATATAGTGTTGATCAGAAACTCTTAGTGTGAATGAATGTCATGTCAGCATAAGGTTTTCACTGAAAGACTTGTCTTGATGTCAGCTTGGTCCTAAATGAAAATGGTGCCAATTTGTGTGTCAATTATATGACCACCGAAGCAGTGATCTAAAAAATTATTTTATTGCTGCTAAACTCAAGACAAGTGTTCAGTCAGTATCACAAGTTGCAGAACAAAGAACAGTTTTTTTTTTCTTCTGGTTTTTGCTTACCATACTTGTCATTGGCTTCCCCCCCCCCTGAACAGGTTATATTGATAAGGGATTTTTGACAGCTTGAAAATTTATCTTGTTGTTACTAATTCTCATGAAAGAATTATTATATCATCATTATGGTTTCTTACGATGTTTTGTTGATCTTGACTTCAAATGGTGCTGATTTGATGTACAGGATGTTGCCATCTTGAAAATTCTGTTTTAGCTGCTCCTTTTAAAGTGTCATTTTGACATGGGTTTCATCAGAAGAGCTTTATGGTGTCTCCATGGTTGTAAATAAAAAATCCTCAGTATTGCAATTATGATGGCTATCATGGAATAATGTTATCTCTACTCAGTGCAAATCCATGGCTATATTGGTAGTATTTTTTATGGAGACTAGTTGGTACTGAAGGAAAACGGAGCCAGTCATACATTCAATATGGCTGCCATGAGGCTGTGATAAAAATCTTGTCACTACTTCTTGAATGGGTCATCGTTGACTTCTAATGTCTGCTTTGTGTCCTAAATGAAAATGGTGCCATTCTGAAATCCAGTATGTGTACCACAGAAGTTAATTGAAAAAATCTTGTTATTGCTGAAGAATATCAGAGATGGTTTTAACACTTGGCATTTAAAAGGAAGAAGTAGTTTTATATTGAATTCCATTAAATTATTTTCACCCAGCAGAACATTAGTCACTTCAAGGTCTCTTGATAAATGACTTCCTTACACAAATTTGAGTTGTTACTTTTTAAAATGGAAAATATTTTGAAAAAAGTGAAAAGTTATTTGAATAAAAGCAACATTATTACATGTTTTGGATGGCTGTAGAATATACCAATAAAAGTTTATTTCTCTGTTTTACAGATTCAGAAGGACCAAAAATATTAACACATTATTTTTGTAATTGACTCCAAGGTTTCACTTTCATTCCATTATAACTAACAAACAAAGCCTGCTTGAATTACACCAATACATTTTCATAACTTTTACCAATAAATTAATTTTTTGTATAATATTTCTAAAAATAAATAAAAACTTGTAGTGTACAAATCAGGTACTGTAAGGTGATGTGTAAATTGCCTGAAATCCTCTCTGGCATGATAGTGATATCTGCTAGTTCTAGTCTGTTGATTAAAATATTTGCTTGGGTAAATAATGGCCTGTCTGCACACCTTGGTACCAATTACTTGAGCATTGTGGGGTTGTACAACTACTAGTTGTTTGAAAACAACATTACAGAAGTTTGTACTCTCATAAGCTCAGGAAATAATTTAAAATCCACTTGTTATTGCAAGTTACAAAGATCCTGGCACACCAGAAAATAACTTTTTGTTACTTGATTAAATATACTTTTATCATTGTATTTTCTTGACATTGGTGTGTTTGTATGAAAAATGGCACAGACAATTGCTCTGTCTAGTGCTATGATGAATTTCAGTGGGGCCACCCAGTTGCAACAAGTATTTTTGAGAAAATCAATTAACCAAGTTTTAGCTCACTGATTCAGATATTTTCACATTATTGGTTGTTTACTTTTTGATAAATGAGCATGCAGGGATTTAATCTGTTTGGCACAGTAAGTTGCCTTGATTGCATGTGTGTGTGTCTTGTGCATGTGTGTGTGTCTTGTATGTGTATGTATGTGTGTGTGCATGTGTATGTGTGTTTAATAGCATATCCAGACAGTGGTGCTGAGTAAGTTAAAATATCCCATATAAAAAGGATGCACAACAAAAAAGAGGCAAGAAGGGAAAGGTCAAAAGTCAAGGTTATCATCTCAAATACCAGTTTCATTGACTGAAAAAACTAAAATGGTTTCCACACAATAACAATAATTCTACATCTTTTACTTATAGATGGCTGGCTCTTGGGGTAAAAAAGAAGCCTGGTAATTTTGGGTTATGTAGGTCAAAGGTCAAGAGTATTGTAGACTTTGCAAACAAAATTAAAAAATCTACATAGAATAGGATTAAGTAAGAAGGGGATGTATATTGTGCAGCACTGGAACATGATAGTAGGCTTCCCTGGTCAAAAGCTTTCTCCACTTCTTTTGACATGCAAGAGTATGCATCTGCATCCGTCAGCATGCAGCAGGGTTTGTGATTAAGACCTCCAGGATGGAGATGTTCGATAAGTGCCTGACAAAAGATATATTTTTGGTCTAGATAGATATTTGAAAGATAATTGTTTAAGTGATGTATAGATTTTGTCCCAACAGAATATTGACACAAGTTTAATTCAACTGGTCAAAAGCCATGTCATGTTATGATACAGCACTATATGTCATTCATTGCTCTTTATTTAGGTACATTTGGCCATCATTTGGCCATCGACAATTACCACTCTGCTTGCTTTATTGCAAAGCTGTGTGGGCTCATGATGTTCCCCTGCATTCATCATTATTTTATCATTAACCCTTTCATCACCACGGATGGTAAAAATGGTCATAGGGAAGTAAGTCCATAATAACTATGGACTGACTTTTCAGTCTGGGGCAGTGTTCTTCTTTAATGTTATAGTACCCGACTAAATAACTTTCAGGGTACTTCTAATAACTTCCATCTTGTAATGTAGATGTTATTTTTGGATGATATCGTGAGTTTAGCTTGTATACAACTAGAAATATCGAACAAAGTAGGAACTTTTAACGTTTTCCGAATGCTGAAATTTGTATCCAAAATGGCGGCATTTGAAAAAATTTCAGAGGAGAGTTATCAGAAGATTTGAATAATTTTGACCTGGTAAATTTGGATGAAAATGAGAGAAGACGTATGGAGAGACAATGGAATGCACTTGTGAGTGACAGTGATGACGATGAAGAGGACTTTGAAGGTTTTGAACCAGAGGAATTGTACGCTCCACGTGATACGAAGCCGGAAAACCAAAGAGATTTGTTTCAGTTTTCTGTCAGAGTTGGGCACACCTGAGTGTTAGATGGCTCCAGCAAAGCTTCAGAATATTTTCAAATATTCTATTCAGATGAAGTTTTGGAAAAATTGTCCGTTTAACGAACTTCAATGTGACAATCAAATGTGGCAGAGGTGATATAGGTATGTGGACAGATCTCACCTTGGAGATCATTTTGTTTCATTTTATAGAATTTTATATATTATGGACACCATGAAAGAAAGACTTGTGTTGCTACTGTAATTATTCACTAGTTCATCTAGGGTAAATTGAACATGTTTTGAGAACTTTCTAAGTTTTCTATGAGGTAATAAAATAATTACTTGTATTTTACCTGTTGTGTTACCTGTTTGCACCTGCATTTTAGTGTTGAGGACTATGCCTACAAAGTTACTTATTGATGAAAGGGTTAACCATTTTGTAACAGGTAGTCGTCAGTTCTTTGTTACTATTCTGGAGTCCATATTTTTATTTCAGTCAGATTTAGAATATAAGGGTTTATAACATGAAAATCCCAGATGTATTTGAAAATGAACAAGATCCATGAATATTATAGAGATGACTGATGTTGTTACCACTTTGGAAACCATATATCTGATCTGATTTGCCTAATGCTTTATACTTTATGTACTATTGTAGGTTCATACCAAAGACTTGTAAAAATGGTACTAGCATCTGCCTCATTTGGCGCTTAGTATTAAGAGGTAATTGTTTGGACTGGTGGGCCTGGTGTCAGGATAATGTGACTGATTGGGATGTGATACTGCATGTTTGCAACATTTAGACATCACTATAAACTGCTACACTGAAGACATAGTGATATGACTGAAAAATTGTTAAAGCTATGTTAAAAGTCCAACACACACACACACACACACACACACACACACACACACTCACACAAATACTATTGTATGCATATGTTATCAAGATTTTGTGCAAGTTAGATAATGACATGCATGTATTCATCTAGCATCAAATCATCCAGGCTTGTTCTTACTCTGGAAGCCATATGTCCAATCTAGCCTTGATCAAATAAAGGCTTACATCATCAAGGTCTTGGATTGTTTTTGATAATGAGTGAAAACCATGCATATTAATGATGTAATCTTGCATCTGATTGGTCAAGTTTGTTGATTATCTGGAAACCATATTTGAGAGAACAAAAGACATTGTGTTTGTGCAAATTAATTAAATGATTATTTACAAGACTTCTAATTAGTTTTTATATTTTGAAAATGTTGATATTGATAAGATAGTAGATGATTAAGTTTTTCTAACTAGTGAAAATTTGTATAGTTTTGAAAGAAATATATATTTTATACTTGAATTCTGACAATCTTTGTCAACCTTTACCTATAAATGTCATTTATTTAAGATTTATATTTTGAAAGTGATGTTGAAAGTTATTGTGAATCTGATCAGATATATTATAATCATTTATATGTTTTTAAATCAACTTCTGGATAACTGATTAGTGAGATATCAAATGTTTAGTTTATTGTAGGAAACACACATTCTGTGTATGATACAATCAATCCAGTTATAGAAATATGATATCAGTAGTCACCTGTGAAGTCCGCTAGGACTAGATATATATTGAATTTTGAATTTGAATCAGAGGTTGGAATTTGGAGACAGTGTAAAGTAACCATTAAAGAGATATGTAGCTTAGACATTTGTTTTATTTGCTCTACCAGCTAATTTCCCAAAGTGGCTGCCACCCACCCACATAAACAAGATACAGTTCACAACAGTTACAACAGTTTGGTGCAGCTTGATCAGTCCTAACACTAACCTCTTAATACTGAATGCAATTTCAAAAGTGCTCAATGCAAAGTAATGAGCTAATCTTGCATCTTATTGGCTGAGCTTTTTATCACTCTTAAAGCCATACTTTTGATCTATCATTGAGATCATGGATGACTTCACTTATGGGCAAGAGACTGTGCATATCTTTCTCTTTAGAAAGAATTTTGACCTGAATGTAGTAAAATAGATAAATTTAGTATGCCATAAAGTTTGGAAAATAGTTTGCATATGGTCTTTTTAAAGTAATGTGCAAACCTACATAGTGAATGATCTGAATAATGAAGTCATGGTGAGTGATATTAGATCACTTGGTCCTCTTGTTATAATGATATCTCATGTTTTCATGATTAGAAATGGCTAGTTCATTTACAAGAACTAAGATTTTTTTTTAACTACAGAATTTAAGAGTATAAGAGTAACAAGTGGCCTTAAGCTTTCCATATACTCAAAACTACTTGCTGTCTTCACTTATTCACTAATTTGTACTTGGTTTTGTTTGCTTTGTTGGGCTTATCATTTTCCAACACTATCCACTATACATGGCAGCCTAATATTTGACACAGAAGGAGCTTCAGATGAATTACTTGCTAACAGGAAGCTATTGGTAAGCTGTGTCACATGGAAGCCATGTTGGTAAACTGAAACTCAAACCTACATGGACAGAGATGAGATATAAGTAATCTGTAAAGGTGAGCACATAGCCCCTGTAGTGGACAGTTGATGGTCATTTTCAGTTATGTCCAGCTGATTTTTGTTTTGTTCAATTAGAGACTTTAAATATCTTGGAAAATGACAATTTTAAGATTAGTTGTTGCTAATATCATTTTTTTGTTGTTCTAATTAGAACCAAGGCTTCAGTTATTTTGTTAAATGTCTGATCTCTGCTGGCACAGTCACATTGTTCAAGAGATTATGCCATGGTTTGGGGGACTTTAAGTTTTGTTATCTATCCAAACTTTAGTGTGAACAGACACTCTGAGCGAGGCAAGAAGTTTCTTTTTGTTTTTGACAAGTCCTGTAGAGAAGTTTTTGTTCCAGTTTCATCTTGTGGTGTATGGTTGTAGGTTATTTAAACCATTTAGTAAATTTTAGGATTATTTTGTCAACCTGTAATATGTCCAGTGTCTGATGACAAGTTAGCCATTGGTCATTTGAGTTCATTTTTGTTATGTCTGGTAAATACAGTGAATAATAAGGATTTTTTTAATTTAAAATGCATTTGAAACATTTATTTGTAAAAGTATCAAGAAAATGTAATTGTTTTACGTTAAGATGCAAGCTGTTTCAGATAAGAACTGAATTTAAAGCAAATTTATTTCCTGGTTCCAGTTTTTCAGGTGCCTGCTTTCTAGTCAGAGAGATTGAAAGAAGAAATTCCTAATGATCAAAAAGCAATTTCACCTGTTAATCAGTACATGTATATGTTAGTGTAAGTACTTGAAAGAAATTCAAAAATCAGAGAAAAATCATTCAAGCACTAGCATTGGTCAGAGACAGTTTATTAGAGATAAGTATACCAGCTTCGGTGAGACTGATGAATTGGAACAATGTTCATGTGCTGACACCTGGTGGAGATTTTTTTTAGAGATATAGCAATGATCAGCAGGATTTTATCTGGATCTCCTTTCTAAGCTGGATAATTTATTCCCATATCTTGCAATCCAGGCACTTAAAGAGAACCGACAGGTGATGCACACAATCCTGCAATTGTTAATACAAGTGCATCTGGATGCCTGCCTTATTTTTATTGCTTTTAACAGATTCAGACAGGAATAGAAACAATGATCTTGTGTCTTGATTAAATCAGGAGTGGAAGGTATATAGTACAGATGATGGAATTATCATCATTTAAATGAAAAAAAAAGAAACAAAACGTCAAAATTACAATATATAATACAAATTTCATATTTCCAATTTTACCCATTTTTATTTGGCCTTTATCATCATTTTGTATGCAATTTTGGCAACATCCAAATTTCATTACACTATATAGTCAACATTGTGCTGATGTGCTATCAAACCCATTACATATACATACATACATACATACATACATACATACATACATACATACATACATACATACATACATGGCACTTGTACTTAATTTAGCCATGTGCTAAAAACAAAACTATGATGTCATTGCACCAGCTGAGGCCATATTGTTTTCAGACAAAGTCGCTAGTAATGCTAGTAATGCATTGTAACACGGATGCTGGCAGCATTTTGAATTTATAAATAATCTATATATTCTTCTGGAAAAGTAATTATTAAATATTTTGACCTGTGACTAAGCTTTGTTGCTATGGTTCATGTAAAAATGATTCATAATACTAGAAAGATGGTGTTTGGTTCATTGGATTTGGAAACAGTTTTCTAAAACCTGACAAAGAGAGAGATAGGTGTATGCGAAGTTTACACCAATTATATACCCTTGCAATTATGACAAAATTACTGGGATTATTTGCAACAACAATAACAACAGCAACAACAACAACAATAATAATAATAATAATAATAATAATAATAATAATAATAATAATAATAATAATAATGAGTAGAAGATTAACAATAGGAAAAACCCACCAGATATTTACAGTAAGTTTTATTACTTATATATCCATTCAATTACAACAATATTACCAGATGATTTGTGATGATGATGATGATGATAATAATAATAATGATGATGATAATAATAATAATAATGAGTAGAAGATAAACAATAGGAAAAAACCCACCAGATATTTACAGTAAGTTTTATTACTTATAAATCCATTCAATTACAACAATATTACCAGATGATTTGTGATGATGATGATGATGATAATAATAATAATAATAATAATAATAATAATAATAATAATAATAATAATAATAATGAATAGAAGATTAACAATAGGAAAAAACCTACCAGATATTTACAGTAAGTTTTATTACTTATAAATCCATTCAATTACAACAATATTACCAGATGATTTGTGATGATGATGATGATGATAATAATAATAATAATAATAATAATAATAATAATAATAATAATAATAATAATAATGAATAGAAGATTAACAATAGGAAAAAACCTACCAGATAACACTAATTCTTATTAGTTTTATATCCAATCAATTATGACAAAATTACCTGGATGATTTCCGATAATAACAATACTAATAATAATGATGATGATGATGATAATAATAATGATAATAATGAGTAGAAGATTAACAATAGCAAAACATCCACCAGATAACAGTAACTTTTATTACTTACTGTAAAATCTCATGTATAATATGCAGTTTTTAATGAAAATTTTCTTTGGGAATGTCCCCTATGTTAACAATTTTTAGATAATTTTTTGCCCACCCCTGCCTGCTCACCCTTGTCAACAACTGTCAAACTTTCAGTGCCTGCCTTTCCAATAAAATTGTCAAAAAATGTTTACCCCCCCCCCATATTACTAATATTTTATATGGCTGGCTTATATACTAAAAATAGAATTATGGAAATTCAAAGGTCTACAAATAAATATTAATACATATATTTTACTTATTTAACTGATTTCAAATTGATTATAACACTTTAAATTCATGAAAAAATCAAGACTTTATATTCTAACTTCTATCATCTTCCCATGTGAGCAAGTGTGTGCCATACCAATGTACCAACTAATTTCCTAGTTTTTGATTTATTAAATTTATTGTAAAAATTAATACTGTTGATGTCAATTTATCTTGAACTCCCCCTCCCCGATGTCAACAATAATGTCAAACTTTTTTTTAATTCCCTCCCACCATTTTGTTGACATAATTAATAGATGGCCCTTTTCAAAACTAGGGTTTGCTATTATACCAAGATGTAACTTTATTAAAGTTTTTTTGTAGGGCAAGTCAGAGACAGCACTGCATGTCAGTCACCATCTCATTCAACTTTCTGCACCATGTACATTATTAAATAAGTAATACATTAAATATATGAATGAAGTTTATTTTAGTGATAAATACATGAACCAGTACTGTTCTGTGCACCAAAAGATCATCAAAATGATTTTTGGGAATGTTCTGTAGGCTATAGGGCTGATCAATTATGTACCAAATGAGCGGGCTGGCTCTTGCATATCTACATAAACAAAACCAAAAATACTGAGTGTGTATTATACATAGGTGTTAAGATGAAAGGAGAAAGTCTTGGTGTGTATTACTGTATACCCAAGATTTGATGGTATATATCCATTCAGTTATGACAAAATTACGGGGATTATTTGTGATAATAATAATAATAATAATAATAATAATAATAATAATAATAATAATAATAATAATAATAATAATTTTTAGAAGATTGACAATATAAAAAACCTACCAGATAACAGTAACTTTTTTACTTATATATCCATTCAATTATAACAAAATTACTGTGTTGATTTGTTATAATATTAATAATAATAATAATAATAATAATAATAATAATAGTAATGATGAGGATGATAATAATAATATCAATACCGAAAGAATAATATAAGAACTGGAACAATAATAACAACAATAATAATAAATTGCACTTGTAATTGTGAATATCAATGTAATGGTGGGTGTTATGGGGTGCCTTATTGTTTCAAACTGTATAAAACCATACAAGAATGTACATGTTAAAGTGACTTCTGGTTTCTATGATTAATGTATTCATAAATTATGCTGCAGATAGGAAACAAATCGACATTTCTGTTATTTACAAAACTTTGCATATAGAAGATAATTGTAAATTCAATATAGAAAATGCACAATTCAAGAAACAATCATAGTCCAAAAAACTTAAATACACTAGGTCCCGACATGCATAGTATTTGATTTTGATGCACCTTTTAAGCAGTATGATTCGGGGGGGGGGGGCCCTCAACATTCTAACCATAGCTGTAACTGAATATTGGAATGCTCATCTATGATTGGATGAACAAATTTCAGGTCTGGCATATCATTTTAATAAGAACCCATTATGCTGGTTCACCTTGCCCAAAAATCTATTTTTAGAAACTGATGTCACTGTGTGTGACCATCAAAGAGGTAAACAGTACAAGTGCCATAGTGGTTATGTTGATATTTTCTTTCTTTTTTTTCCCATTTTTTAAAATACAAATAACAGTTGTAACATTTAGGGGGTCACATATCACCTGTTTCCAATGGGAAAGCATATATGGTTCCCAGTAGTGTGTTGATCAGAGGCATGGGGGGGGTAGCCTGAGGGTGAATATGCCTTATGGTTAGAAATCTATATGCTTACCTGGGTGATAGATTGGAATTGGCTGTAACTGTATTCTATAGGGAATCAGTTCTTTTTTTCTACCTGTCCTATTTTAAAATGAGATTGATTATTTTGATAATATCAGTATGTAAACAAAGGATATGTTATCCTCCTTTATCCATTGTCCATCCATCCATCATTTTTCCAATTTTTCCAAAATGACTCTTTACAGCTGCTTCTCAAAAACCCCTTGACCAATTCCCAGATGATTTTACAGAGATCATCTTGGCCTCAAAATTTGTTCAGCAGATTATGCTGATCTGCCTTGCTGCACAAATTTAACCAAAAAAATATTCTGGCATAAAGCACTTCAAAATTATTGCAGCTGATCCATTCTGCAAACAGCTGACCACTATGGTTAAAAAAAACATGTAAATTCTCAACAGAATTTAAGAAACGGAAAGCTCCCTGGCATAAAGGCCTTTCAGATTTGTACAAGTAATGCCAATCCACTGTCAAATATGGCTGCTAGTGGCTGAAAACGGAAATAACCTTAAACCATTTGTTCTCAGAAACTGCATGGCAGCATTTTACCACATTTTTAATGGAAAATGTTTGGTACAGAGGCCTTTAAAAATGATTTCTATTGTGGCTGATACCTGCACAATCTGCTAGCAAAACATGCAGGAGCAGTGTGATTCACAAAACATGTACAGTAAAATATTTACTACCTCTGACCCTTTCAACAAATCCATCTTATGATTTTATTGTTGGAACCTCATTTCCATAATAATTGGGAATGGATCATATATGGTGGGTTTGGTTGAGAGTTTTCTCACCCCCATAATCTCAGGTAACATTCATAAAATGTCATAATTCAGACTGAAAATCTATACTTAGTGACAGCTGAAACTGGTAGATTAAATTCTTCATATGGTCTTCATTGTTGTAACACCCAATTGTATGTTTTAATGTTCATTTAGAGATAAAATTATTGACATATTTTTGGACTCTTATATATTATATAGTTCCTTGTCCGTATTGTTGAAAACCCATGCATGATCAGTTCCATTAGCACTCCATTCAAATGGAATGGTGATGGAATTGATCATATGTGGGTTTACAACAGTGCTTATGTGCTGTGATACCTAAACCAGTACTGCTCATATGAATATCCCTTGGGTAGAATGTGGCCTGCCTTATAAATATCTCTTGGGTGGAAGGTGGCCTGCCTTATGAATATCCCTTGGGTGGAAGGTGGCCTGCCTTATGAAGTTTTTGAGAAGTTGAAGGTGGACTTTTCATATGACGATTCTTATAAAAATGTACAAATCATTTTTATACGGGAAATGGATTTGTCTTAAAAAAAAATTTGGAAGAGTCTTCAGAATGTGTATTTTTAATTGTTTTAAAGAACATGTGTAAATTCAATACCACTCTGGTGGCCTAAGTGGTTAGAGTGTCCACCTCAGATGTGAGAGGTTGCGGGTTCAAACGCTGGCTGAGTCATACCAGAGACATAAAAATGGTACTTGCAGCTGTCTTGCTAGGCCCTCAGCATTAACAGGTTAGTGTTAGGACTGGTCAACCTGGTGTCAGGATAAATGTAGCTGGGTAGGACATGATGCTACGTGTATGTGGTATACATGGTGCCGGATAAACTTCCACATTGCAGACATCATAGAGATATGACTAAAATTGTTAAAGCTATATTAAAAATCTAAAATGCAAACACATGCCTAAATTCAAAGTTAGTTGCTCAAAATAAATTTATTTTATCTTGCAGATTCTCTAACCAAGGGTCACTTGCTCAATTTGATATATGTACAATGCCTGAAGTGGGCTGTGGGTGAAAAAAGTTTGAGAACCAGTGATCTAACTGAATTGTTGGAATTTACAATTAAAATTTAAAATTTGTCTATAATTTCCAGCAGTGCTACCTCCCAAGACTTAGGCTTGGTTTGCTGCCATGTGTGATATCATCCCAAAAACAGCCAGCCAATATAAGTCAGTTTTTCAAGTAACAACAACATATAGCATATGGTTACAAAATGTGATTGAAAACAGGAAAAGGGGTTTCTTTTTGTTTTTTATTTTTAAGTGATGTGGAGTAGGACAGAAAAAATGGGGGTCCATTAATTTTACTGTAAGAAACAAGGAAGCTTTTAGAGAAGGTCCAAATGTTCATACTAATTCTTCCCCCTCCCCCAAGCATATTAAAAACAATCAAATCACCACAAATCTTTCTGAACATTTGGAAACATAATTTAGATGTAAGAATTAGGCAGTTGTCAGGTGAAAGAGAGAGAGAGAGAGGAAAAGAATGATGAAAAATATTGAAATATTAGTCATATCCCCATTCATAGTTCTTAGATACTTGTATTGTAGTAAATATCTTCATTAAATCTTTTGTTTTCTAGATTATGATGGCAAAATATTTTACTAGATGATAAGGAGCAGTGGAGTTTAAAGAGGTGGGTTCCTCTAAATACTATTTGAAAGTTTAAAGTACTTGTGTTTCTTTTTGTGGCATTATTGGCAATACTTTTACTGAAAATAGGGATCTAGTGTATATATTTTCTCAGTGTGGCTTATATTATATAAAGGAAAATATGTTAAGATTATGTCTGCGTTTGAATGCTCCATACTTTTATTTTTCCTTTTTCTTTTGTTCTGTCTTTACCATATTGTCTGTAGATGTGTCATTATTCACTCTGATTACTTTAATGAAAAAGAATCACTGTTAATTTAATATCAAATTGTGAATTCCTACAATATAATCAATATGTTAGCATGTTCATTGTTCTAGTGATACATCACTTATGCAACATATCAGAGGCAAGCAATACCTGTATCTAAGTTTGTGCTGGTCATGCATGTAAATGCAATTACTCATTAATGATGCAATAGAAATTTGTAAGGAAAATCAGAAGAAAAAAAATAGAAACCCTCATGACCTTTAAGCCGACCTTAACATGGAATCAGTAGATGTCAGAGTGGTCTAAGGTGCTTGCTTTTACAGGTCACTAAAATCCAACCTCTATTTAATCACCTTTGCCAATCTCTGACATCTCACCTCAGTCCTTATAGGTTTGAGTCTCAGGCTCAACTAATGTGGGTATGTGAAAAAGCTTGCCAGTATCTTCTCATGGGTATGCTGTTATTCCATGAGTTTTCCAAGGTTCTTCTACAACCAGATATACTGGCTGCCATGTATCACATTTTGAAAAATGGCATTAAACCCACAACAACAACAAATGATCATTAGAAAATTACAATATAGTCTATGTTTACTTTGCTAATAGTAATTACAGTGACTTCTTTTTCAGTACATTTCTGAAACCCTGAATAACTATATATCCTGGACCATATTTTTATGTCTGTAGTAAATGTATTACATTTGGATAATTACATATCCTTGGACTGATTTTTGTCTGTAGTAATTGTATTACATTTGGATAATTACATATCCTTGGCCTGAATTTTGTCTGTAGTAATTGTATTACATTTAGATAATTACATATCCTTGGCCTGAATTTTGCCTGTAGTAATTGTATTACATTTGGATAATTACATATCCTTGGCCTGATTTTTGTCTGTAGTAAATGTATTACATTTGGATAGTTACATATCCTTGGACTGATTTTTGTCTGTAGTAATTGTATTTACATTTGGATAATTACATATCCTTGGCCTGATTTTTGTCTGTAGTAAATGTATTACATTTGGATAATTACATATCCTTGGCCTGATTTTTGTCTGTAGTAATTGTATTTACATTTGGATAATTACATATCCTTGGCCTGATTTTTGTCTGTAGTAATTGTATTACATTTAGATAATGACATATCCTTGGCCTGATTTTTGTCTGTAGTAATTGTATTTACATTTGGATAATTACATATCCTTGGCCTGATTTTTGTCTGTAGTAAATCTATTACATTTAGGTAATTACATATCCTTGGACTAATTTTTATGTATGTAGTAATTGTATTACATTTGGAAAATTATATATCTTTGGCTTGATTTTTATGTCTGTATTAATTGTATTACATTTAGATAATTACATATCTTTGGCTTGATTTTTATGTCTGTAGTAACTGTATTACATTTGGATTTTTGGTTAATCTAATACCTATTTGTGTTAAAAACATTTTTTTAATTAGCTCTTTTGCCCGAGCATGAGCAGAAAAGTGAAAGTTGGACTTGTTTTTTTTTGCTTAACAGACTATCATTTTCATGTCGTGACCACTCTATTCTAAATGCTCATCTTTTCCTACTTTTTGCTAAGGATCACCTGTCTGTGTGCAGTTCAGACTGGTCTGTCTTAGATCTAAGGCCAAAAAATCTAAATTCTGACACAAAATGAGATTCCGACCTCAGGTGAATTTCGGCTGGAAAAAACTCTGGTCCAAAAATTAATGTTTTTCTCTCTGTATTTTGTAATGCAACTAGAACATCCATATTATTTGGTATCATCGTAAAGCTACATCTGTCTACCTTTCTATAATACCACCCACTTTATTGTGTCGCACATGACCTTAACGCTACAGAGTTCAGAAGTAGGCTACCACTTCCTGCCCTGAAAATGTGGCTCCAGGGGTTAATGAGTTAATGATGATGCAGTGAGAAATTCAAGAACAACAGGTAATTTCATCATACCAGGAAATGGTGAAGCAGTAATAAATGTTTTTGTGGATAGAATGAAAGAAGAAGAAATTAAAAAACAAAAAAGTTTCTGATTGAACCAAGTGAAAATTTTGCTGATAAATAGTCCCTGATTGTGGCTCCTGCCCTAGTGGACACAAAAGATAAAGTCACTCAGAAGCTTAGAATACTCAATCCATACCCAACAGCTGTATCTATCAAATGGGACATGCGTTGGACAAACATACAGACATAATGACATTCAAATGACACTTTTTGACACTGAAGATACAGAAGGAACCAAAAATTTTAGCCAAGTTTGCAGAATTAAAATTCAGAAATCAGAAAGACAGTGTCTTAGTGGGATGGAGAGGAACTTTGAAAGAGTGGATGTAAAGAAAGATATCTATTTTTAGGAATGATAGCTGTAATGTACCAGAACAATTACAAGATTTGTATCAGAGTACTGTCGCAACAAAAGACCAACAAGAATCAAAAGTGATAGATTTACTTAAAAAGTTTGCAAATACATTTTCCAGAGATGACAATGGTTTAGGATTGACAACACTAATTGAGCACAGCATAGACACAAAGCTGTGAGCACAGCATAGACACAAAGCTGTGAGCACAGCATAGACACAAAGCTGTGAGCACAGCATAGACTCAAAAGCTGTGAGCACAGCATAGACACAAAAGCTGCAAAGCCAGTCAAACAACCTCAAAGAGAAGTGGTTATTATGGGATGTATTAAAACTGCAGGATGGTGTTCTGTTTAAGAAGTTCTTCAGAAAGGATGGCACTGGAGAACATGTACAACTCATTGTTCCTTGGGTATTAAATAGGGATATCATGTTTCAGATGCATGATTCTGTGTTATCTGGACACTTAGGAATAAAGAAGATACTTGAGAAAACTATTCAAAGATTTTACTGGTACAAAATGTGTGAAGACATTAAGAACTGGGTAAATAAATGTGATATTTGTGCTGTAAATAAGAAACCCAACAAGAATCCAAGAGCACCATTGGGTAACAAGGTAGTTGGAGAACCCTTCGATAGGTTGGCAACGGATATTTTGGGGGTTTTACCTCAGACACTTAGGGGAAACCATTACATTTTGGTTGCAACTAATCATTTTACCAAATGGGTTAAAATATTTGCAGTACCTGACCAGACTGTTTAAACGTGTACAGAAAATATTAGAGAAGGTTATTAGCAGATATAGATGCCTTTTGACAATACATTCTGCTTATGGTCAAAATTATGAAAGTGAAATTTTCACAAAGTTGTGCCAGATTTTAGAAATCCGGAAAAAACTAAAACAAAAACTAAAACGAGTGTTAGAAATCCAAGATGTAATGGTTCAACATACTCTTTTAAGGATGATCAAAGCCTATTGGAGAGGAGAGCAAGAAAACTGGGATTTGCTTATCAGCTACACCACATGAGTCCACAGGTGTAACCTCCAACTCACTGATGTTAGGAAGAGAAGTAAGGTTGACTGCAGAACTTATATTTGGATAATGTGCAGAACCAGACATAGGAAATTTCACAAGATATAGTGAGTATGTTGATCTGATTAGAGACAGGATGCATCATGCTCATCAGGTTGCCAGAAAACATTTACAATCCTTCAGGAGACACCAGAAAGATTTGTATGATTTCAAGGTGTCCCAGTATACTTACCAGCCAGGTGATTTAGGTGGTTAATAGCAGATAGTAGGAAGACAGATGTGTCCCCAAAAGTTGCAGAACATGTATGATGGACCCTATGTTGACAAATGGACAATAAGTTGTTTAAATTACCTGATCCAATTGGATCCATATGGAAGAGAAAAACTTGTTCATCACAACAAACAAGAAATATACAGGTGCCCCCCCCCCCGCAAGATGGAAGATGAAGGCTTCTAAAATGGTAGTCCTGGCATTGAGGCCTGAGAAAGAACATTAATTTTTTAAAGAAACTGGTCATGAATATTGATAGAGCTAATTGTACAGTTACAAGTATGATTTCAAGTTAGGAGTGTAAGTGCAAGAACTATGCATAAACAGGGATGAACAATCAGAGAAATTATAATACTACTGATTATAATATTTCTCATTAAAATGGATTAAATTACATCAATGAAAAATATTTGCCACAGGCAACTCATTAAATTTGCCACTTAAATTTTTTTTTCATAATTCTTACCTTTATACTAGGCCTCTGTAATTCTTTTGGCCATTATTTAAATTTTTTCTGGGCTCACCACACTGTGATGCATTATCTGCTGATATATGTCAAACTTAATGCCACACACACACACACAATTAATTTGGTCTTAACACACATGCAACAAATGTGTTCCAGGTAAACTATACAGTTAAATTTACTATCATTTTTTTGGTGAAAAATTCTTTATCTTAAAATTCAAGTACCATGTTAATTGCACATACAGCTTGTACCGTGTGCTCCCAATGGCTAATTTTTTTTTTCTAGTCATGCATTGCATTCTATTGGCTTTTACAGGTATATATTTTTGTAAACTATGCTGACATTGATTTGAAATGTCATGCATCATAAATGATTTGGCCCACTACTCAGAAGTTTGCAATGATCTGCTCAAAATACTCTGAAATATCACACTTTGTAAACTTTAATTTTAACAGCAATTGATCAGTGAGTAAATTTATTACCTGGTACATATTCATCTCATCCAGGTTTGCTTACAGTAGACATCAGGATAGTAAACATGAGTTTCATTTGTACACACATGCTGTTTAAAGGACGTTGAGTACTACAAAATAAATTATCTCATACAAATGTAAAATACATTTATTTCTTCGGCCTATATGATCACAATTGTGTATGCCAGCATCAAACATTGAATGGTTCATTTTAGTATTGTCATATATACTTCAAGTTTTTGAATTTTTCTTACTATGCAAAATATACTTTATAATGGTTAGAATAGGGAAACAAAACTTGTACCTAGAATTGCTCTCAAGCTAAATTAGTATATCAATGTTCATTGTTAACATTAGTACTTGTCCTATCATTTGTAGGCTTGGACTTTAAGAAATGTATAAATGTTAATTATATAAGTGTTGAATTACAATATCGTTTATAGCTAAATTCAGTAATTTAATTCTATTTTTTTTTTTTTTTTTTAAGTTGAAGATTCTGAGTTTTATGTGTAATTTATAACAATTACATTTCAACTGCTCCTACCGTTGCTACAGTACTTTCCATAAAATTCAAAGCATCAGTTTTTTTGTATGTAATTGCCTTCACTGGAAATTTTAAGAGTATTGTGAGGACACTAACACTCTTGGCAGAAAGTATTGTAATAACCTGCATTTAGGGAGTGAGGTATTCATGCTTGTATACAGGTAAACACCATACAAGCCACCCAATTCAGTTTTGTTGTTTGGTTTTTTTTAGCGCATTACCAGTGAATTGTTCAGATGTGTCAACATTAATATTTTCTAGGATCCTCTGTTTTGTCTACTTCATTGATTAACTGTTAGCTGGTATAATCTGTTTTAAGTTAGCAAAAATAGGGAGTATCAATGCCGACAGCTGGCATCCTTGATAATTTGATTAATGACTATTTCTAGATAACTGTTTAAGACTGTATGGTACATACTCAATGTGTTTATATCCCCTGATGTTTCATTTGTATACATCAGTGCATTTAAGTTTGGTTTTTCTTTTTCTCTTCTTTATTTCTTTGGTACATACAGGTGTTGACTGCCCTGTTATGCAGTCTACCTAGGTAATATTGTAACAGTGCATAACAGTTTCCGAACCATTGTTCAGAGCAGCAGCATAACACAGTATGTGCAGAATTACAAAACTAATTTTTTTTTTCTTTTCTGGGGCAATACATCACAATGTAGCAATGTGCAAAATACCAAATTGGTAATTTCTGTGAATGATCATTGTGAAGATTGACTAAGTGCACATGCAATACTAGTTCTTGCTTACTTGAATATAACCACAAAAATTGCAGGTTTTAGAATGGGGGTTTTGTGGGTTTTGTTAGAACTGTGGGTTTTGTGGGCGTTGTGGGTTTCATGGGCATTGTGGGTTTTAAAACTGGGGGGGGTTTCATGGGCATTGTGGGTTTTGTCAGGAGTATATAAGGCTTTGTGGGCTGCTTGTAGAGGTTCACTCATCTAGCAACAGTCAAACTTGGTATATCACAGTTACTGTGAGTTTTATTGTTTTTATTTTGTTTTGTTTAGTTTATTATAGAGTAACAATTTAAGCAGTATTATGGATAGTAATTTTTGTTAAAATTTATTTAAGCACAAAACTTTATTTGAGGAATTTATTTTTTTATTATTGTTAATTACTTTCTCTCTTCCAAATTATATGCATTCTAGTCATTTTTAATTTATTTTTTTATAAGCAAACTAGATATTGTTATATCATTTGTTATTTGAACCTCAGTTATAAGGTCAAGTGCGTGTTGTCCTCACAGACCAATACTTTTATTTATTTATTTTCTTTTTTAATTAGTTTTGTGAAGCTAAAGACACACAGAAATTTCTCTACAAATATATAATTCCTGTTCTTAAATTATAGATCCAACAATGTGCTTAGGGAAATAGAATATCTAAGTCATTGTGAGTGTTTTTCTCACTGACTTGTCATTCTAAATTCAATTAAACAATACTTGATTAATCTAGCAATCTGTAAAAACATAAATTTCTATTATATAATTAACTAGTTGTCTATGTCAATATGAGTGTATTCCTCACTTCACAGCCAATTTAATTCCATCTATATCAATTCACTTTCAGATAAATAATATGGTATAGTTGAAGTGTGCAGTCAAGCAAGTGTTTTCCTTGTAGATTTTGCATTTTATTTATTACAATCAAGTCCTTCCTTCAGTAGTAAACTTCATTGCAATTAAATCCAAATATGGTAACTCTTATATAATTTTCATTCATCAAAAGAATTAATAATATAATGAACTAATAGTGCTAATGTGTGCCCTGTGAAATCATATACTACTGTACCTCAAGACAATGATAGTATTATGACTCATTGACAAGACTATCATGGTTATAAACTGACTTTATTCAATGTTTCTTAATAAATGGAGCATTATATTATCTTATGATAGAAAAGAAATCAAGAGTTGAGTTCACTCCATTCTCCCCTCCTTACTCAGTATTATGCTATGTGAAGTCAATCAATCGTTTTCCTTGCACATTTTACATTTCATATAATACAATCAAGTCATATTTTTTTCTTCAGTTGTAAACTTCATTGCAACTAAATCCAAATATGGTAATGCTTATATAATTTTCATTCATCAAACGAATTAATGATATAATGACCTAATAGTATAGACCTAATAGTATAGAGCTAATGTGTACCTCAAGACTGATAGTATGTTGGCTTAGCGCACAGCACAAGACAACAAAACAGTTATGGTTATGAACTAACTTTATTCAGTGTTTCTTAATAAATAGATCCCTATATTATCTTATAGTTGAAAAATAATATCAAGAGTTTGAGTTCACTCCATTCTCCCCTCCTTAGTCAGCTGATAAGAAGCATATTCATCCATAGTGCCATACTTCAGTGTAATATTCTCAGGATCTAACTCGGCCCTTACAATATATATCATCCATGGCTGATGTACACTCATCTACAATTAGACATTAATATTTTTCTCATGTTGCATATTGTAACCTGAGTGTGATTAGAATTTGTCATCTTCATTGTTGTAATTCAGCATAATGTGACTAGCATTGCAAAAGGGGGAATCAAACATGCAATGTTCTAGCTAGGCTTTGGACTACAAAGTTTATGGAAATAAGTTTGTTGATATTTTCATTGCAAAATATTTTTTTTTATTCATTTTTGATTTGTGGTAATTTTGTTATGTAACGTCATGGTGACAAGTTTTGGTTAATGTATAAAAAGATATTGATGTGGTTAGGGTTGTAGAGGACATGGAGATATTCTACCAGTCTCCATTAGAGTCTCCCGTAGAGAAAAATAACAATATAATCCAGTCTGTCTTGTGAGCTACCAATTCTGATAACAAAACATGGTCTCTTAAGATAGTTGGTCTCTCATTGGCAGCAATTTCTCCATTTAACAGATTCATTGATGCATTGCATGCTGGTCTGTCAACACAGGTGGCAGATGTCTTTCTGAACAGATTTTAATTTAAAATTCCTTCTTAAAATACAGTGATTAAACACAGGAAAAAATTAAGTTTAATGTTAACCCTTTCTTGTGATATTTGATCATTGATGGAGACACAGAAATATATGTTTACTCAAGCCTTGCACCAATTTAAACCAATGCACCACAAATAATACTAAACATTATTTGAAGAAATCAAATGCTTGGCTGCAGTATTAATCAGCAGTCCACATGCCTATCAATCACATTGAAAATAAAGACATTCTACCTACCTTAAACTGTGTCTCAGTTGTACCTACAACACAGTCACTATTGACTTATCATGAATAGCATCAGATTAGTAACAAAAAGAGAAGAGTAAGGTAGACTAAAGAACTGTTTATAATTTGGAAATCATCTATTGGTTATTACATGTAGATGCATCTTTTGAAGAAAAAAAAAATTCAGGTGCAGTTTAAATTAAATTTCCACTACAGCTATATAAGCATGATATATTATGAACCAATTAGCATATTCTGATAGAGTTTGTGTATACATAATCTCAAGACTTTGATGCCCTGTTAGGATAGTTATAACACTTTACAAAGAACTTCACAACATAGCATGTAACTGATACAACTAAAAAACATTTAACATAGTATGAACATTGTCTGATTGCCTTACACATGCCTTGCATGGGTTTAATCTTGTGTAGAAGAGTTGTGTCCCCCTGATTGTTCATCTTCCTGACATTGGTTATACACAATCACTTCTTCAGCAGAAGTGGTTGTGTCTTATTAAACAAAATTTGGCTTCTGGTTGATGAGATCTTGGGTCCATTTTCTTTACTAGTGTTCCATGACATTTACAAGAGTTATAGCTCTTACTTGCCTGTTCCCCCCTGATTTTGTTTCTACAGCATACATTTATGAAGCCTTCTATGATTTAGACCATGTCTGGCATGCAGCTTTGTATTGACTATTAACTTTGTGGTGTGTTGTGATGGAGTATAGGAATTAGATGAGTGGACTGCATGCTACATGCTTGTGGTGCAGTGGGCATCTGTAGTGGTTAATCAAGGTAATTGCCTACTACATGCTTGTGGTATAAGAGGGCATCTATAGTGGTTAATCAAGGTAATTATTGATGTGTAAACCATACATAAACTACTGGCTGACACTACATCTTAATCAAAGCTTGTGATTTTGACCCATTAAATCTTGCTTATAGAGGCAGACAATAATAACAGCTACTTAAACATTTTTTTAGAAAATTATTTTTTTAAAGAGAATAATAAAAAAAACATTACTCTCTTCATTATAACTCATTGTTCTCTGCTTGACATCAAATAAATAAATGTTCAGTTTTGTTGTTTTAGTCTCATAGTCCTGTAGCTTGGTTGGTAGATATTGGCTATATACATGTAATTCTGATTAAAAGTTACAAGTTTTAATAATAAAAGAGTAAAAGTTATGATGTAAAGAGAAAATTTCTTACAAATATTTTTTATTAGAAAAGAGGAAAGGGGTTCCGAGTGGTCTAAAGAGTGGTCTAAAGGAGTGGTCTAAAGCCTCTAAAGTGCTGTCCGTTATGGATCACTGCCATCTCACCTCTTCGTGGGTTGAGTCTAGGATTTGGTGGGTTGAGTCTAGGATTTGGCGAATGTGGATATGTAAGAAAGCTTGCCAGTAGCTTTTTGTGGGTTGGTGGTTCTATGGTGATTTCCCCGGTTTCTTCCTCCACCATTATTACTGGTCTCCATGAATAGCCTATCATGTGCTGAAAAAATGGCATTAAGCTCAACAACAACAACAAGAAGAGGAAAACATTTCATTGTCATGTTCATTTCAGTTAGATCATTCTTTATGCCTGATAATGATGTTACTGCTGCAGTTGGGAATTTCTTTGTATAGGCAAGCTGTGTAATCATTGATTACACTGTTTATGCTTCAGAAATGATCTGTGTGTTTTAGATTTTGAATTACTCAGTTTGTTACAGAGCTGACAGTTTTGTCCATCATTTTGAAGCTGGTAGTCAATTTAAACTATCACTGCCATTATTTGCTGCAGTTGCTAATAACCCCTTCCTCATTCAACACATGCAGTAGGATCTCATCATTATATATATATATATATATATGTGTGTGTGTGTGTGTGTGTGTGTGTGTGTGTGTGTATATGTGTGTGTGTGTGTGTGTGTGTGTGTGTGTGTGTAAAGATTTTAAAAGAATCAATAAGACATTGAGCCAGCCATGTTTGCATAGTTCCTTGAGATTCCACAATATAATGTCCTAATGTAGAGAACAAGTATTATATAGTTTGGAAAGCTTCTATGGAACAACTGCAATCTGATGAAAGGGGATTTCCCAAAGCAGAGATTGGAACCCAGACTGCTCTGCACTCTTACAGGTCCATCATTTGAAGCTGAATTAACTTCCATTTTAATGGAGACAGTCTACAGTTCCTTCCTAATGTTGTATACTTGCAACTGGGTCAGAATTCATTGTTTCTCTATAATGACATATTAGAGCTGAGATCAAGTTACAAACAAATATATGCACCACATCAAAATCCCTGGATTATGTGAGCAAGAGAGATTCCATGTTTACTTGCATAAAGGCAGTCATGGTTCAGGTCAGAATCATCAACAACAATAGAATGGCATGTGTAAATGCTCTCAGCATATACCAGAGCATATCTCACTTTTCTTTGTAAGACAATACTTGTTCTATGGAATAGTGGGTCTGTTACATTACTAGAGAATGACTATTTGTACTAAAAAATGTTTCTGAGGAATGTTCTGGCAGTGTTTATAACAAGATGGAAGACTAGACAAGAGTTTAGTTAGTGACTTGAGATATTTCATATGAAATTCCAATTGCTGTGCTTTTTTTATATCAATTTTGGATTTACCTGTTAAACTATCATGTATTTCTGTGGAATGGTAGATCATGTTAATTGGCCTTGGGAGAATAAAAGGTAAGCATGTATTAAAAAAAAATTGATGTTTCAGTTGTTCTCTCTGTAATGTTACTGATTATTATTTAAAAGCAGGAATCCCCCACTGTAATACCACTTATTATCCATCTGATTAAAGTATAAAAAAAACTTGACAAGTAGATCTGGCAGGAATATATAAAGGTTCATGTTTTGCCAAACTCTGGAATTCCCCCTCCACTTATTTTTAGTAACAATTTATGAAAAAAGTATTGCAGTTTGTGTTAGGGAGAGTCATCATTACAATTGATATGTCTCAATGATATTTTTCATTTTTATAAATGTGAAAGCTTGGTAACTTCTTTAGTGAATTGTTAATGTTGATTTGTCAAATGTCTAGATTTTAATTGGATTGCACTAATTATGACCTCAGAAGTTGCATCTCTGACTTGGGAAGTAATTACCTTTAGTCTGACACATAAGTATTGTAATTTGACCAATTATGGTCAACAGTTTATTTACAACTTTACTCACTTATAAGTCTAGGCAAATGCAAACAAGAAAGATCTTGATCTGATGTAGTGTAACTCATCAACAGATCAGGTTCTATGTTGTTTGTTCCACTGATCACTTCAAACAAATTGCACAGACACATATCTGCTGGTGCATTATGTACCAACACATTATGGGTCTATGCAGTTTGTAGTTGGACTTAACTTATAAACAAATATATACAGTAGTTAGGGAAACTCTGTCAGTATGAATTAATTTATTAAATTCAGATTTTGTACATTTACAATTGATGTGAATGAACATATTAAAGACAGATTTTAATGTAGATAAAATATATTAATATATGATTTTTTTTTGCACATTTTGGAGTTAGGAGTTGAAGAACATCAGATTAATAAACCAAAGTTTGAGTATTTGTTATCTGTTTTGGCCAGTCTGGGTCAGTTATTTCAGTGTGTCCTTGGAAAGGAAACCTCTTCCTGGACAAGATAAACCCAATAGTGTTAAAAATTCATTTCAACCAACCAGCAAAGCAGTACTAGCTGTAATTTCATCCATTATGCATCAGCAAATCTCGGTCTGTACAGTTTGTTAGGATTAATCAGTAGAACTATTATTATAGACCCTGATTTGCTGACAGATTTTACAACAGCAGATGAGGGTCTAAGGTTCGAATCTGGAATCAACTTATAAGGAGGTATATATGGTTCCTGGTATCACTGTTAGATGTTTGATGGCTTCAAATTTGAAACGGTTTACCAACTGCATATTTCAGTAGTTTTGTAATGCTTCTACTTTTCTGTAGAATTTGAAATAATTAAGTTGAATATCATATTTGGCATGAAAATAATAAAGTCATTAAAGTGTCCAGAATCAACTACAAAGTCATTAACAAAAACATCTTTATCATTACAGTCATTGTATGCCATTTTAGTAGCTATGTTTCTTTGAGGGTTATTTTTTAAAGACTGAATTGATTTATTTTGCAGATTTAACTGAACATGAAGAATAACCAAGCTTGAAACATAATTGAAGCCCTAATTCTTACTTCTTGTGTTCTTTTCCCAAGGATGCTGAGTTGTTTAAATTGCCCAACTTTTACTGATTACTACCATCTCACCTGTCCATGTGGGTTTGGGTAATTGAGAAAGCTTGCTAGTTGAGTCTTTTAAATTGATTTTTTTTCCTGGACTTTTCTAGGTTCTTGCTGAACCAGATAAACTGAGCACCATGTATATATAGCCTATCATATGTTGAAAAACAGTGTTAAACCCACAACAAAATCTTTTTTTTGTAAACTTAATTATGATTCCTAATGTTTTCAAGCCTGTATGTTGCAGGAACATTTCCCCCATTTGAAATATCAACAGCTTTTTTCTTACATGTACATCTTCCAAGAAAAGGGTGCTCTAGTTGTGCAGAGAATCATTATCCAGAATATTTATGACTGGCAGCTAGGGCTTCCACATGTGATGTATTTTAAAGAATGACCTAGTGTTGTAATATGTCAGGTTTGCTCACATGTTTCTTGCTGTATTTTGGAGTTCTTCAGGTGGCAACCCTAGCTACATATTTATTTGTTACCTGACATATCTGACAAGAACAGAACAGATCTTGTCTGCTGTTTTGGAGAAACCTCACCTGCTATGGAGATTATAAAACTTGAGCTCAAGTCTTAGATTTGAGTTTCCACCATCATCTAATCATAAATGAAGTAACATTATTTGTAATTGGTTGAAATAAAATCTGAAGCTCAAATCAGGCTCAAGAGAGTGATATGATTTCATGGCCCAGTAGTATTGCCAGTGACTTGATTTCATGACCCAGTAGTATTGCCAGTGATATGATTTCATGGCCCAGTAGTGTTGCCAGTGATATGATTTCATGGTCCAGTAGTGTTGCCAATGATATGATTTCATGGCCCAGTAGTGTTGCCAATGATATGATTTTATGGCCCAGTAGTATTGCCAGTGATATGATTTCATGGCCCAGTAGTGTTGCCAGTGATATGATTTCATGGCCCAGTAGTGTTGCCAATGATATGATTTTATGGCCCAGTAGTGTTGCCAGTGATATGATTTCATGGCCCAGTAGTATTGCCAGTGATATGATTTCATGGCCCAGTAGTGTTGCCAATGATATGATTTCATGGCCTAGTAGTGTTGCCAATGATGTGATTTTATGGCCCAGTAGTGTTGCCAGTGATATGATTTCATGGCCTAGTAGTGTTGCCAATGATGTGATTTCATGGCCCAGTAGTATTGCCAGTGATATGATTTCTTGGCTTAATAGTGTTGCCAGTGATATGATTTCATGGCCCAGTAGTGTTGCCAGTGATATGATTTCATGGCCCAGTAGCATTGCCAGTGATATGATTTCATGGCCCAATAGTATTGCCAGTGATATGATTTCATGGCCCAGTAGTATTGCCAGTGATATGATTTCATGACCCAGTAGTATTGCCAGTGATATGATTTCATGGCCCAGTAGTAATGCCAGTGTTATGATTTCATGTCCCAGTAGTATTGCCAGTGATATGATTTCATGGCCCAGTAGTGTTGCCAGTGATATGATTTCATGGCCCAGTAGTATTGCCAGTGATATGATTTCATGGCCCAGTAGTATTGCCAGTGATATGATTTCTTGGCTTAATAGTGTTGCCAGTGATATGATTTCATGGCCCAGTAGTGTTGCCAGTGATATGATTTCATGACCCAGTAGTATTGCCAGTGATATGATTTCATGGCCCAGTAGCATTGCCAGTGATATGATTTCATGGCCCAATAGTATTGCCAGTGATATGATTTCATGGCCCAGTAGTGTTGCCAGTGATATGATTTCATGGCCCAGTAGCATTGCCAGTGATATGATTTCATGGCCCAATAGTATTGCCAGTGATATGATTTCATGGCCCAGTAGTATTGCCAGTGATATGATTTCATGGCCCAGTAGCATTGCCAGTGATATGATTTCATGGCCCAATAGTATTGCCAGTGATATGATTTCATGGCCCAGTAGTGTTGCCAGTGATATGATTTCATGGCCCAGTAGCATTGCCAGTGATATGATTTCATGGCCCAATAGTATTGCCAGTGATATGATTTCATGGCCCAGTAGTATTGCCAGTGATATGATTTCATGACCCAGTAGTATTGCCAGTGATATGATTTCATGGCCCAGTAGTAATGCCAGTGTTATGATTTCATGTCCCAGTAGTATTGCCAGTGATATGATTTCATGGCCCAGTAGTGTTGCCAGTGATATGATTTCATGGCCCAGTAGTATTGCCAGTGATATGATTTCATGGCCCAGTAGTATTGCCAGTGATATGATTTCTTGGCTTAATAGTGTTGCCAGTGATATGATTTCATGGCCCAGTAGTGTTGCCAGTGATATGATTTCATGACCCAGTAGTATTGCCAGTGATATGATTTCATGGCCCATTAGTATTGCCAGTGATATGATTTCATGGCCCAGTAGTGTTGCCAGTGATATGATTTCATGGCCCAGTAGTATTGCCAGTGATATGATTTCATGGCCCAGTAGTGCTGCCAGTGATTTGATTTCATGGCCCAGTAGCGGCCTAGATGAGAGAGCACTGGGCCATTAAAGGCTCATTATTTAGGCTATTGGACATCTTAAAGGAAGCAAGTAATATCTGTGTAACTTGTTCATAATTTACTGATACTAAAGGCTGAAATATGATCCATTTTTTTGCGGTTTCAACAATCAGACAATAGCTTTCTAGTTCTGTGTCATTGTAAATTCAGCATGAAATGGTAATGGGTTTTGCACCAAAAACAATCTCTTGGACCCCTCTCTGCATATTTCAGCCATATGGCAGACATGTATATGTGACAGAGGACATTTCTCCTACCTCCACCCTCAAAAGTTGGGGGTATATCATTTAGCAACTTAAAATTAGTGTGTTGTGTCAACAACTGCCCTTCCTCAGTGGTCCAGAACAGTAATAGATCCTTGAACTGTGTTTTGCATCAAACATCCCTCCTCCATACTTTTATTTGAAATTAAAATGTAGTGAAAGATTTACTGTGTTGTGTTCAGCACAGTATTCATTTTAAGATGTCAAGCTAAAGCTTAACTGCCTCTTTACAGCGATGTCGCGATGAGCATGCATCTTATGCACGACTTCGATTACAACCACTGTGCTACCTTCTGTACTCAGACATTGAAGGCCTGTTGCTTAGCATCAGGACTGCTAGCAGATCAATACCAGGTCATTGGTGAGGATGCACACCTACATGGCATGAGCAACTATTCAAAACAGCACCCACAGTCTAGCACTGATAACAAAATCTGGTGTTCAAGCACAAGGAGTTAAGATTATTGCATTTGTGTGTCTCTACCAGAAGATATATGACATCCTGAGGTACAGACAAGGTGTGAATCTGAAAAGCCAAAGCCAAAGTTCCAAAGGCAGACATGCAAAATGAGGTGCAACCTGTACCTGGAAGTTGTTACTTAGCAGAAGGAACTTAACTGTCTGTAGCCAAAGGCTGATCTCCTTGTAATCTCATCAACCACATTCAGGACATACATGTACATTTATAGACCAATTTTCTCATGTGGTAAGTTAGAGATTGGACTTGTGCACCACATTAGGGGCTATAACAACACTTTGACCAGATGAATTTATGCAGAAAATCTGCCATATGACCCTCTTTTCAAGTTGTACTTTGGCAACTTTTTGTGAGACTTCAACTTCTGTCACCTTTTTGATAGCTGCTGTACCCTTCCAGTAACCTTTCAGGCTGTAGTAAATTGTCATTAACTTAGTATTCCTTACATTTTTCACAGCCATTCCATCAGCTATTGGTATGTCAGTGAGCATCTAAAGCTCAGACTGGACCAAGTTAGTCTCATGCCCTGCTTTCATTCAGGCCTCCACAGCACAAAAGTTTCTGCATAGCTAAAGGCAGCCAGACCTCCAATGGTAAAAATGCACTGCAAATGCAAGGTTTTAAAGTCAGAAAATTTTGGCTCATTGCCAGTTTGTGGATCAACCTCTCCTTTTTCCAGTTATCATGTAGTATTTGAACAGAGATTTGCTGCCCTCTTGGTAGGCTCTGGCATGTAAGCTCAGCAAACAAGTTCATGCTGAGGTTGTCCTAGTTGAAGACACAATGTCTTTGAGAACATGGCTTAAAGCTGCAGTTTGCTTTCTATGGCTGGAAGTTGTATTATTTTCCACCTTACAACAGAAGCAAAATGTAGTACAGTGACTATGTCTTGACAGTAACAAAACTGAATCTTATAATAGATCCTATTCTAAGACCATGTGAGACAGCGTCATCTCAGAATCATATTTTGCATCGAGTCCACCTTAACTTGCTGCTCTTTGATGTGCTACATATATTTGGTTGCTGGGTTTTTTTTGGTGCCAAACATGGAGTAATCAGAGTTGCTTTGGATGCTCTTTCATTCTTTGACCGCAAGGAATATAATCCTAGCATGTGGCTGCACACACGTTGCCAACTGATTGCTTGAACTGTGGTGTGATACTGAAGATGGGAACCCATTAATAAAAACATACCCAGCTTCGCTATAGTATGTTAGTATATTTCTAAATAAATGCTTCCTTTCACTACATCAAGCCCACAAAAAAAACCAGTTATCATTCTTTAGTCTTTTTTCCAGCGTATCAGATAGTTTATTATGCATAAATTGTTATGGAATGACTATACCACTTCATTGTGTATTATCCTAGCACCTTACTGTATCAGCATACCAACACAAATCAGTTCATTTTTTTATATCCAGAACTATGATTAAAATGTATGGAATAATCAATAGCATGCTAGAATAAGTAGTTAAAACTTCCAGCTGGAGTGTCCACATCATATTCTGAAACATAATCTTTATATATCCTTCTGTTATGCTTTCCTCATTGTCTGTTTGTTACATTTGTTGGTACTTTGGCTTGTACATTGCCATTTTTTCGAAATATGACAGGGTTGTCAAAAAGCAAAACAAAGTTTTGAGTCATTTTATAGTTAGTAACTGGCAGGTAGGGTTGACTGGTAAAAAAAAACAACAGTATGGTAGTATGATGAGTAACAGTATGGCAGTATGATAATAGTATGGCAGTATGATGATTAACAGTATGGCAATATGAGTAACAGTATGGCAATATGAGTAAAATTATGGCAGTATGATGAGTAACAGTATGGCAGTATGAAGAGTAACAGTATGGCAGTATGATGAGTAACAGTATGGCAGTATGATGAGTAACAGTATGGCAGTATGATGAGTAACAGTATGGCAGTATGATGAGTAACAGGATGGCAGTATGATGAGTAACAGGATGGCAGTATGATGAGTAACAGTATGGCAGTATGAAGAGTAACAGTATGGCAGTGTGATGAGTAACAGTATGGCAGTGTGATGAGTAACAGTATGGCAGTATGATGAGTAACAGGATGGCAGTATGATGAGTAACAGGATGGCAGTATGATGAGTAACAGTATGGCAGTGTGATGAGTAACAGTATGGCAGTATGATGAGTAACAAACAGTATGGCAGTATGATGAGTAACAGTATGGCAGTATGATGAGTAACAAACAGTATGGCAGTATGATGAGTAACAGTATGGCAGTATGATGAGTAACTAGTACAGTGGCTGCATCAGTATTGCCTGAAAACTAGTACCCTGGCTGCATCAGTATTGCCTGAAAACTAGTACACTGGCTGCAGGTTACATCAGTATTGCCTGAAAACTAGTACACTGGCTACATCAGTATTGCCTGAAAACTAGTGCACTGGCTGCATCAGTATTGCCTGAAAATTAGTACACTGGCTGCATCAGTATTGCATGAAAACTAGTACACTGGCTGCATCAGTATTGCCTGAAAACTAGTACACTGGCTGCATCAGTATTGCCTGAAAACTAGTACATTGGCTGCATCAGTATTGCCTGAAAACTAGTAAATTGGCTGCAGGCTACATCAGTATTGCCTGAAAACTAGTACACTGGCTGCAGGCTACATCAGTATTGCCTGAAAACTAGTACACTGGCTGCATCAGTATTGCCTAAAATCTAGTACACTAGCTGCATCAGCATGTCATAATAGTACTCATAATTGTCACATGACCAAAAATGTGCACCAGCTGCACAAGCAAGTTAAGGATATATAAACTTCTAAATGACCAGACACAATGATCAGTTGAAAAAAAAAATGAATCAACTAGACCAATTCCCACTTGTAGTAGAGTTACAAAGATAGATAATGAAACTGGTCAATCCATCCAATGTGGTATCACCTTCTTGGGGCAAGGTAATAGTTTTAGGATGTAGAGATCTTTGATGACAGTCATAATGACTGAAAGAAGAATGGTTGATGCACAGTAGCAGTAGATCTATATCTAAAAGCTTGCACTTTTGGGTGAGGAAACGCCCATCAATTTGGTGTTTGTCAAAATGTTAAAGATCAAGGTTACAATACTCCTGGTATGAATAATCATTTGCCCTAGAAAACCTATGCAAATACCATGATATTAAAAATTCAGTAACTTTAAATTTCCGAGTGCTCATAATTGAACCCATATTTATCAGAACAGATGCATCCTGGATGACAACTTCTGTGTAAAAAAAATGATATGAGCAGTGGCATTTTCTGGACCTACACATGTTTGAAATGTGTCTTTTAATTCCACACCAAAGAATCAGGTGCTAATTTCAGTAATGAGTATTCCAGACTCAGTAAAACAATATCTCATGGTAATTAAAACTCAAAGGAAATAGGTTTTCACTACAAGTTTTTTTCAGAATAAGTGCCTTGGCCAATCTGTTCATACAGTGTGCATTTAGGATAATAAAAACAGCAGTTTCTGGCAATTCAATGTCTATTAATAAAATAATAACTTCAGCACAGTAAGTTTAGTTCAGGACTTATATGCCCTGACCAAAGGTCTAGATGATTGAGACCTGTTGCTTAGTGTATCCATAATCAACCATGCCCAGACCAAAGGTCTAGATGATTGAGATCTGTTGCTTAGTGTATCCATAATCAACCATGCCCAGACCAAAGGTCTAGGTGATTGAGACCTGTTGCTTGGTGTATCCATAATCAACCATGCCCTGACCAAAGGTCTAGATGATTGAGATCTGTTGCTTAGTGTATCCATAATCAACCATGCCCTGACCAAAGGTCTAGGTGATTGAGACCTGTTGCTTGGTGTATCCATAATCAACCATGCCCTGACTAAAGGTCTAGGTGATTGAGACCTGTTGCTTGGTGTATCCATAATCCACCATGCCCAGACCAAAGGTCTAGGTGATTGAGACCTGTTGCTTGGTGTATCCATAATCAACCATGCCCTGACCAAAGGTCTAGGTGATTGAGACCTGTTGCTTGGTGTATCCATAATCAACCATGCCCTGACCAAAGGTCTAGGTGATTGAGACCTGTTGCTTGGTGTATCCATAATCAACCATGCCCTGCTTACACAGAGGATTATTAAGGTAAGGTAATGACTGGATGATTCTATTAATTAGAGTATTAATGTCCTGTTCATAGGAATCTTAGTTCTTCAGGGTGAGCATTCCATTGAAATTTGCACCTGGACTTGATAATTCTTTCAGTGTGTTATTTATATCTAATATTGACTACAAAGAGTGGTAATAAAAATTGCTGTTGATTTTTTTTTAAACTGATTATAGTTATTTACCAGTTGGTATGATATTTATGCATGACCCAGTTCACTATTCATTTTTTTTAATCACTACTGATCCTTTGAAAAAAAAATTTTGTTGCCAAAACAATTTGCCATGTGCATATATTTTCACCAGATCAATCTTATTCAGAAATGGTGACTGGTGATCCACAGACCAGCTCCTAAAAGTGAGTGCAGTGTTCACATTTAGAGGGTGGCCTTGACCTGTTTTTGACAGCTCACTTAGTATTCACAGATTATATCTTAGTCTCATAATAGAGTGTTTATTATTTTGTCTGCTTTATAGCACTGAAGATTAATTTTGAATTTAGAATTTTAAATGCCTGTATGTTCATCACAAGCTTTCTACAAAATTTTCTGTTCTGGCCAACAGGGAAATCTGCTTTATCAGGAAGAAGTTTTGGAAGTTTTTATTTTATCACCAATGCAGGTATATATAGGTGCATTATACCACTGGAAGCATTGAGGCAAGATTTCATATGACTGATAATCTGGCAAATAGAGGATTATGTAACACCTGTTTTTGATGAATCTGATGTCTGTGCATTTTTTCACCTTGGAAATTGTGCTAACATTTGTCAGATAAATATATTCAAATCTCAGTGCCAGATGATGCAAAAAAAAAAACCCAGCTCCAAAACCCATCTGCACTGATTATCTGTTTTTCAGTCATAGTGGTTTTTGTATGTTATCTAAGTTTGTCTTGAACATATAGTTTTATCTAAAAAAAAAAATACAAGAGATTCTGTTTAAATTTACCATATATACTCTCTTATAGGTCAAGAAAATGTGCAAATAACAAAGATCCTGATGTGCCATAGAATAATGTGCCTGCCAATCAAGGTCTTTATTGTTTGTTCTGCTGATTACTCCTAACAAACTGCACAGACAGAGATCTGCGGGCACTTATGCAAAGGTAGATCTGGGTCTGTGCAGTTTGCAGTTGATCTTGTACAGGAGTGTAACAGGTATGTAGCATATATTTTTTAACATAGGTTGCATTAGATGTACCGTACTTGATGACAATATAGAATTTTGAAATAGGACTGAAAATTCTTAATTCAAAAGAATGTACTATTTAAGTTTTAAATTAAATCCATTTCTGACCCTGATCATATACAATAGATAAATAGTTTACCCTCTTCTGACCTTGAAAATGTTGCACTGTAATCTTAAAAGAAAAGTGCACTCTCCCTCCAATTTCTTCTTGAAATGCATCAGTGTATCTATACTTGCATGCAAGTTTAATCCAGCTGCAGATCTGCCATCACATTATGTGCTGGCAAATTGGGGTCTCTGCAATTTGGTATGATTAATCAGCAGAACAAACAGCACAGACCCTGAGCCTTCATAATTGCATTATAGAATGGCTGGTCAGTCTTGTTTTGTTTGCAGTCATACCTAGTTTGTTGTTGTTGTTGTTGTTGTTTTGGGGCTTAACACCATTTTTTAGCATAAGATAGGCTATACATGGCAGCCAGTATTGATGGTGGAGGAAGAAACCGGAAATCCATGGAAAGAACCACCGACCCACATGAAGCTACTGGCATGCTTTCTCACATTTGTAAGCAGCATATATGATACAGTACTAACATTAAAGGGATGATATCACTTTCTTGTAGTGTATATTTGTATATATAAAGTTATAAAAAAATGTAATATTAATTACTGAGAAAAGTGTATGGATTATTTTGTTTTGCTCTGACTCCTTGTTTGTATTTCCCTCAGGTATAGAGACCACTCCGGTGGCCTAGTTGTTAGAGCATCTGCCTTGCATGAAGGAGGTTGTGGGTTCAATCCCCGGCCAGCTTGTAACAAAGACTAATAAAAAGATATTAGCAGCTGTCTCACTTGGTAGCCATCATTAAGATGTTAGTGTTAAGACTGGTCAGCCTGGTGTCAGGATAATGGGTGGGACATTATCTTACATGTTTGCAGCATGATGCCCCAGTGCTAGACATCACTATAAACTGTGACACTGCAGACTTTGTACTGATATCACTGAATAATTGTTAAAGCTATGTTTAAAATCCAACCCCCAACCTCCCAGGTCAAGCATATCATGCTCTGTTAGTCTGTCAGTTTTTCTGTCTATATTTTAATTTTTTATAGCCATTATAACTTTAGTTTTAGATTGCATATCTTAACCAAGTTTTCAAAATGATCTGTTTGTAAGATACATATGTAATGATATTGGTATCAAAAGGTCAAAGATTATACTTACTGTCACCTGCCCTACATTATTATTACTAAAACCGTAGAAGGATGGTCAATTAAAAGATTCAATAGCTCTGAGCCTGGAGTCAGCTTGGCCGAAGGTCTTGGTGTATAAAGTATAACAAATAATAAGAGAAAGGTGCAACAGTTTAATAAATTATATCACAGTATTCAACAATTACAGGACAATATTTGGTGCAATTGCTTCCAGTCAATACAAGACCTGTTCAAATTGACAGTTACTTCATCATGCAAAATAAAATGTGAGAGTGTTTCCTTCCTGTATTCCTACTATGTTACTCATCTGTAACTTCCACTTGTCGGTACTTCTGGTACCCTTGTTCCGTTCTCCAACCCTGTGCATTTGCACTACTGCCTATTCATCCAGCCCTATACCATCACACTGCTACCTATAATTTTCCTGGCCAGGCTTCTTCACACTACTGCCTATTCATCCAGCCCTATACCTTCACACTGCTCTCTATAATTTTCCTGGCCAGGCTTCTTCACACTACTGCCTATTCATCCAGCCCTATACCTTCACACTGCTACCTATAATTTTCCTGGCCAGGCTTATTCACACTACTGCCTATTCATCCAGCCCTATACCTTCACACTGCTACCTATAATTTTCCTGGCCAGGCTTCTTCACACTACTGCCTATTCATCCAGCCCTATACCTTCACACTGCTACCTATAATTTTCCTGGCTAGGCTTATTCACACTACTGCCTATTCATCCAGCCCTATACCTTCACACTGCTACCTTTAATTTTCCTGGCCAGGCTTCTTTTCACAACTGCCTATTCTCACATGCTCTCCATATCTTCTCCTCTCTCTAACCATTGGGTGGTGTCCTATCTCACCCAGAAAGCTTTCTGTGGATTGGATGGGACGTACAATTTTGTCTCCTTTTTCAATCATACGAAAATTAACATATTCTCATGGACCTTTCATCAGCATAATGGCATTTAAATCATTAGGTCAACTCATACACTCACATTTAAATATTCCACACACTTGATCTTGTTCTATAATAAAGGCTATAACAATGACAATAATATCATGACTTCTGATGCATGTATATCCCTAATTTTCAATATAGTATACTATCCTTATCAACAATGTTTCTATGCACTTCCTACCATACAAATTATAAAGACACATGCAAATATAAAAATGCCTAATTATTGTATACATATGGCCAACAAGGCCTAACTCAGCATAATTTACACTATATATTCAAATACAAAAAAAGTACAAGGTCTAACACTACTCACTATTAAATTCTGTTATGCACCATGTTGCATCATTATAGCAGATTACACTATCCACTTCAGTTCTATCCTAACAACTATATACATTAATCTTGAATATTAATAATTTGCTTTACACATAGAAGATTAAATTTCCACTATATTAAATGCAGGTAATAATATATAAATCTTACAACACCTAGTTAGGAAAGTGTTTGAGTGTGTGTAATTTATGTTTTTTATGTAGCTTTCAAAAAATTTCAGTCATATATCACTATGTTGTCTGCAGTGTGGCAGTTTATAGTGATGTCTGGCATTGGGGTATCATGCCGCAGACATGTAGCATGATGTCCCACCCAGTCACATTATCCTGACACCAGACGTACCAGTCCTAACACTAACCTCTTTATGCTGAGTTCCAAGTGAGGCAGCTGTTACTACCATTTTTGTAAGTCTTTTGGTATGACTCGGCTGGGGATCAAACTCATGACCTCCCGCATCTGAGGCGGACACACTAATGTCTAGGCCACTAGAGCGGTCCCTATTTAGGAAAGTGAGACAGATTCAAGTGAAGATATTTTACCTCAAAAGCATTTGTTCCAAATCTCGTCTGAATTCCCTAGAACTCCCTTTTCCTGCTCTTTTTTTACAGGTGCCTAGTTTACACTCAGTGTATGTGATGTTTCTGTAGTTACTTCCAAAACTGTACTGATTATTCCAAAATGAATGCAACAGGATAATGTCTGGCTGAGAAACTTGCCCAAAATTTGACTATCTTAATTCTGATTGGATACCAGTGGCCTCTTTGAAAACTGTCCTGGGTAGTAGAACTGATGTGTTACAATATCAATTTTTCTGGCCTCTGGCTGACTGATGACATCAATGGCTGATTGCAAAACAAACACCACCACCTCAAGGTTCTCTTTGAATTAGCTGTGAATTTGACTGTGATGCTATGGCTAAGACACAGACAAGTAGTTTTCAGAATCAGTCTAAAGTCAATTTTGACATTACCCAGAGTACTTTGAATTACAAATTCAATAAGAAGACATTTGTAAACATGAGGCAATAGTTGTTAGCAATTTTCAAACACAATGTGACACTTTCAGTTAACTCATTAATCCCTAGTGTGGCATTTACAGGGACAGGAGGTGGTAGCCTACTTCTGAACTCTGTAGCGTTAAGGCCATGTGCCACACAATAAAGTGGGTGGTATTATTGAAAGGTAGACATATATAACTTCATGATGATACCAAATAATATGGATGTTCTAGTTGCACTACAAAACACATAGAGAAAAACTTCACTTTTTGGACCAGAGTTTTTTCCAGCCAAAATTTGCCAAAAGACATCTGGTTTTGTCTGGATTATAGACTTTTTGGCCTAAGATCTAAGACAGATCAGTCTGAATTGAACACAGATGTGAACCTTGCAAAAAGTAGGATAAGATGGGTATTTAGAATGAAGAGTGGTCTTGACATGAAAATGATGGGTCCTTTAAGCAAAAAAAAATATTTAAAAAAGTCTCAGACTCCAAGAAGAAAAATTTTGATGAATTTAAATAAAAATATACATGATAATTGGAACACAAAACAATTCCATTTAAATGTGATTAATCAGCATGAATGCTAGACTGTCAAAATGAGTTGTGCTTATTAAAGATATTGACAGGAAAAGTAACATCTTAATTAACTCCAGAAATATGTACTTTCCACAATAATTCAGATTTCTTTAATAAGCTTCCACTACAATTTAAACTAAAATGTGGCTGTTATATGTATGTTGTTGTTTTTGTAGGGTTTAAGCCATTTTTAGCACAAGATAGGCTATACGTAGTGTCCAGTATAAATGATGGTGAAAAACCCCAGGAAAACTTTGGAAAGAACCACTGACCCATGAGAAGCTACTGGAAAGCTTTCTCACATATCCACATTGGCTGAATCAGAGACTTGAACCCATGCATACAGAAGCTACATGTATGTAGAAACTTCAGCAAGACAAGGTGCATTATAAAATAATAACTGATTTATTACTCTAGTAATGAATCTAACATTATTGTTAAAAAGAGTAGGCAAGATTAAAACTTTCCCTTCCATATCCTACCAGGTTGAATATATCCTGGTATGTACATTTCATTACTTATCAATTAGATATGCAAGCCAGAATTGCAAAATGTGTATTTCATGACTCAATTGTTGAAAAGTTAGGCATACCACAATTTTGCTTCAAAATGACAACGCAGAAATGTGCAAATTCAGTCACCTACAATTTACGAATGAAAAGTACTGTATATATTTGCTTTTATATCAAGTCAAACTGCAAACAACAAAGATCCAGATCTGCTGTAGCATGATGTGCTTGCACATCAGGGTCTCTATTTGTTCTACTTATTGCAGTAAAACCTGTCTTGAGAAACCACTGGTATGAGAGACAACCTGTCTTGAGAGACTAGGCTCTTCATGTACAGATTTATTGATTATATAGTATTATGACCTGTTATTAGAGACCACCTGTCATGAAAGACCATTATGTTTTGGCAAAAGGGGTGGTCTTTCAAGACAGGTTCCACTGTACTCCTAACCAGTGCTGGTTTTAGACATAGTGAGGCCCTAAGCTATGGGAAGCTGTAGAGGCCCTATTTGGTATAAAATAAATATTTTGAGGCCCCATCAGACTGTGAGGTCCTTAGCTGAAGCTTGTTTCACTTATGCCTAAATCCAGCACTGCTCTTAACATACTGCACAAACTCAGATCTGCTGGTGCATTATGTGATGGCAGATCTGGATCAGTGCAGTTTGCAGTTGGTTACAAAGATATTAGAAGGGTGCATGGCATTCAAGGGATCAATATATGTTTTGGGATTGCACTACAGATATGATATTGTATTTACTCTCCTATAAGCTGAATCCAGGTGCAAACTGAACAGACCCAGTCTGTCATAAACATAATGTACTGGCAGATCTTTGTCTGCAGTTTGTTAGGAGTAACCATTAGAACAAACAACATATTCCCTGATCTTCAAGTGCATTATGCTATGGCAGATCAGAAATTTTTTACTTCAGTTTGACTTGACTTATAAGCAAGCATATACAGTATGCTTCTCATATCCTAGTAAGTGTACCACTTGTACAGCTTGATGTATAAATGATGGTCTTCGTTTGAGAAAGAATGTGAATTTTACTGTATTTTGTTATAAAGGATATGTGAAATACAGCCTTGGGTTGTAATATTAATGGCTTAATGAAGCTGGACTTTACATCAAAATGACCACCCATGGGTATGTATGCTAAATCAGATGTATATTCTATAATTTGGAGTCATATATTGCACTAGGTCAAGACTATAGGGACAAAAATATTTTTATTGCTATCATTTGGTTAAATCTTTCTTTTATGGTTTAGAACTTAACAACAGTGATGTGATGTGATGTGACAATTTTTCAGTCATATTGCTAAGATTTCTGCAATGTGGCAGTTTATAGTGATGTATAGTACTTAACAGCACTTGATGACTTGCTAACAGATTTGAGGTGTTCTAAGTCATAGTTAGGATTGACATGTCATTGCATCATCATTAAAATCATCATTATTATTGATCATTATCATTATCATTATTATTATCATTAGATTGGGGCTGTTATACATCAATTTTATGAAATTATGTAGATTTAGTCAAAAGGTGCAATCTGCACTTGATTGTATTTATATGTACATTTTTAGCAGTAATTTCACTTCATTTTACTTAGGTGAAGTTGTCTTAGGGTTGTATGGGTCAACTGGTTTGGAAGGACTACTAAGAAAGTCAACATAATTTAGTTATCCTTGTGTGAAATACAGCCATGAAAGGAATAACTCAATCCTTGGTGTTCATATTTATTTTTCATACATGAATATCAAACAGTGGATGCCATCTTGTTGTCTGTAGACATGTAACTATTTCTGAGTTGCTTTACTTTAATAGTCCTCAGTGCAGAGATGTTGTTCTTTTTCTTTCTTTAATAGTGACCTTGACCTCAGCCATTTTAATCGATAGTCTTCTTTTCTATGTAACCCAAGTTCAAGCCATTTTCAGAGTTTGGGTCAAGTTTAATAAGTAGAAATGAGTTGAAAACCTTTTTCTTCTTTTATTGAGTGACCATGACCTTTGATCTTTTGACCTCAAAATCATTAGCTTTCTTTCCTAACCTCAAATATAAGCCATCCTCAAAATCTGGTTGTGGAATGTCACATAAAACTAATGATCTTGTGTGGAAACTATTTTTACCTCTACTGGATGCAGACCAGAAGATATAGCACTAGTAAGATTTGAAAATGTAGAAAACCATTAATTGCTAATCTAATTCATCTTTGCAGATTAAAGCAGTGTTTCAAAAATAATTCAGTATTGTTCACTGTTATTTAATTCATATTGCTACAAAACTATATTCTGAAAATTATTTGGCAAAATGTGGTGTTCAGATTATTCTTTTACCATTTATATTTGAAGACTTTTTTCACATGTCAGTCATTTTCAAATTAGACATAGGACAGACAATATGCCCATACTATACTTCATAATCGGCTGAGAGAAAAGTTGAGGTAGGTCTTTTTTATTAAGTTATAAAAAGACCAAAAATCCTCCAAAAGAAACACAAAAAAAACCAAAAGAAAAAAGACAGGATCAATATAGGATGATGATTCTTAAAGTGAAATGTATTTTGTTTATTTAATTCCAAGAAAGATAAGTTGAACTGTTTCTCCTAAATTCTAACATCTCTTTTTTATCATTGAATGCTACAAGTTTACTACTCCAATTTTTTCAGTTAATTAGAGGAGAAATAAAAAGGGTTCATATGTTATTCATGTACCATAAGAACAGTACTTACTTATAAGTCAGTTAAACTGAAAACAACAAAGATCCAGATCTGCAATAGCATAATGCACCTGCAGATCAGGGATTACCAAAGTGCAGAGACCTGGATCTGTAGGCACTTTATGTGATGGCAGATCTAGGTCTCTGCAGTTTGCAGTTGGTTTCATCTTATTAGCTAGTACATAAGGTGAATGCATGCTTTGTTTGTCCACAAAGTTTCAGAATTCAATATCTTATCTGCCTGATACTATAATTTTTCCAAGAACTGGCATGCCAAATTTGGTGAACTAAATTAATACATTGCTGGTGATAGCGGCTCTAAAATGAAGTAATGTTACAGTGAACTTTACATTTAGTATTAGTACAAGTAAATAAATTATTATATTTCATATTAGTATAGGCAAATAAATTAATACATTTAATATTAGTACAGGTTAATAAATCAATACATTTAATATTAGTACAGGTAAATAAATCAGTATATTTAATATTAGTACAGATAAATAAATCAGTACATTTAATATTAGAACAGGTAAATAAATTGGTACATTTAGTACTAGTACAGGTAAATAAATTGATACATTTAATATTAGTATAGTTAAGTAAAATAGTACAGGTAAATCAATTGGTACATTTAGTGTCAGTACAGGTAAATAAATCAGTACATTTAGTATTAGTACCATTAAATAAATCAGTACAATTATTATTGGTACAGGTTGATCATTTATTACATTTAGTATTACAGGTAAATAAATTGGTACATTTAGTATTAGTACAGGTAAATAAATCAATATATTTAGTGTTAGTACAGGTAAATAAATCTGTACAAGTATTATTGGTACAGGTTACTCATTTATTCCATTTAGTATTAATCCAGGTGAATACATTTGTACAGTTATTATTATAACAGGTAAATAAATCAGTACATTTAGTATTAGTACTGTAAATAAATCAGTACAATTATTATTGGTACATTTGATCATTTATTACATTTAGTATTATTACAGGTAAATAAATTGGCACATTTATTATTAGTACAGGTGAATGATCAGTTCCTTTATAATGTAAACAAGTGTTTTCATGATGTTTAGTACCCAGGTGTGCTACATATTTAATTTGCTTCCTTGCAGCTTATGTTAATACAAAATGCTTGCATTCAAAATATGGGTTTAGAAAAGAAAATACTATTTTCTTACAGCTTAAAGGGTTTGAACTATTCCAATGTTTGATTGTGGTCACCTTATGAATAACATAAAATGAGTATAAAAATCTGAAGGATTTAAGGGATTACAGAACTATCACAACAGCAACAGCTAGTATCCATTACACAAACTGCTTGTGGTAAACCCCTCCTCAACTTATTTGTGGTGGTTTGGCTTTGTGTCTAGGAATGACCACCAATGATGTAATTTGCCCAGTATCGAATAAAGTCAATAGGAAGTATGAACTTATGAATGGAACAAATATGTAATCTGAGCTAATATATGGAACAAATAAGTCGAGCCCCAGTTACAAATAAAGACAAAATTTAATAAAATTTTAAAACAATAAAATTCCACAAACAAATGATATGAAAGTTATAATTCGAAAGATACTTCTTTCTTACGTAATTAACTAATTAAGGAAGTTCAAAAATGCAAATAAAATAATAAAGCTAGCTGATTCTGTTTATGCTAGAATCAAAATCATCATTATGAGTCCAAGTATATGATCAAATAACTCTGCTTGCATCAATTCATAACCTGGTGTCTGATTCCGTTCCACAGGTCCTCTTAGACTGTACTGTTGGTTCCTTTGCATCAGTAAGTCTACTGCTTTTCTTTTTTTCCAAAAATTCTAGGTGTTTGACCTTTCCTTTTACACTGCCCCTTTTTCCTTCCACACTGTTTGGGTTGTAGACATGTCTCTTCCAGACTATCTCACCTTAAAGAAATATAAACAAAGCAACCAAAATGTTCCATTATACAGAATGCATCATTAGAGGTTAACTCTATCCAATTCAAACAGACTATATGGCTACTTATCAGAACTTATAGCTTAGGTCCCAGACTAATGGTGTGAGAATGGCCATTTACCCACATGAGACATTAATCCCTCATGCTGTCTCATTACATGGAATGATTGAAATTCCTTGACCTATTTTAAAGTTACCATTGTGCATAATAAATTTGTTGATAATTTCAATGACTTCCATAATATCCACATTTCATCAATTCATCCATGTATATAAATACCATATCATTGTTTGAGTTCTGCTAAATGAACTCAACAGTTATGTTAGATAAATAATTCTGTATATAGAATAAGCATGAATTCAGGATACACAATTCCCTACAATAATTGAGACTATAACTTAGCAAACCGCCAACATACATGTAAAAGGAAATATCCTTGTGCAGACTCAGATAAACAAACTTGACACAAGTAAACCATATCAAGAAAATTACTCTATGACTGAACAAATAAATTTCTGCAAATATATGCACCTACAGGCAATTAAATCATAACATATATTACATACATAAATTTCTGCAAATACATGCATCGCCAAGCAATTAAATCATTGCATTAATGAAGTACATGAGATGTATGCAATTACCTTGTTTTTCAAACTTTTGGTGTCTGTCAAATTCTTCCGATAAACGTCTACCCCTTGGATAATAGTTGTTTTAAGAGGAGTTTGCACATTAAAATTTTCAGAGCCTTCCAGATCTTACTTTTCTTTTCTCAATGAGAAATGTAGACTAAAGTTCAGAGTTCACTCTTGTACATTTAAACTTTAAGTTTTTCATGTGAATCCACACTCTCTTCACAGGGTGACCAATCAGAATTACAAAATCTCATGCTTTTTCCCCAGCACTAAAACACGGGTTATGTCTATCAACAAATGGCTACTAACTGGCCCTGGACTAGCCTGTCAGTTTCCATGCAGAACCAAAACTTGAACTCTGTTCAGTAAGATTAACCAAATAAAGCCCATAATTATAAACCAATAACTCTTGGCCTTGCCAAACCAATTCAAAGTTTATGGCATGTGAAATGTGGCCATTTCCCATAAATCTTATTAATGGTACATGTATTCATCTAAATGTGTTCTACCACAATTAGCAATAACAAACTAAGATTGACCTAAATATTTGATCCTTTACACTACTCTTGCTTGAATGTTATTTCAATGCATGTGTTTTTCCTGAAAATATTAAGTTGTTTTCATTGTGTGTGTGTCTGTCTGTATATATATTTTCTACTAACAGCATTAAATTAGCAAAGTCATGAATTAATTTAAAACATTTTTCATTTTCATAACCACTCCGGTGGCCTAGTGGTTAGAGCATCCGCCTCAGATGCAGGAGGTTGTGGGTTCTATCCCCAGCCAAGTCATACCAAAGACTTACAAAAATGGTACTAACAGCTGCCTTGCTTGATGCTCAGCATTAAGATGTTAGTGTTAGGACTGGTGTCAGGATAATGTGACTGGGTGGGACATCATGCTACATGTGTGTGGCATGATGTCCCAGTGCTAGACATCATATATAAACTGCCACACTGCAGACATGTAGCAATATGACTGAAAAATTGTTAAAGCTACGTTAAAAATTATAAACACCACCTAAAAATTATAAACACCACCGCCATTTTCATGTTTGAAGGAAACAACCAGCATGTACTGCTACTACTACTACTGATGATGATGATGATGATGATGATGATGATGATGATGATGATGATGATGAAATAATAATAGTAGTAGCAAAATGATAGAATTTACCTGCCTTTCCAGGAAAGCATTTCCATACCTTTAATCTGATAGCTGGCTCATGAAGGTTGAGAGTATAGCATAATATTACACTACCAGGCAAGGATAATACTTTGTAAGGGTTTGGTATGGATTGGTATCAGGGTACAGCAAGGGCTGTGGAAGGGGCTAAAAAGCAATGGATCATTGATTTTCATTTGTCTTTATTATTCATGTGAAAACTACCTGGTTGTATTTCTCATCGTTATCAGGAGCAAAAAAAAAATAGATATTTAGGGACATCCCCACTATTACAGAGCACTTGACTGTTGTACTTGTATACCATATGGTCAGACTGTGATATCTTGCTGTATTAGTGATGGCAGGTAGATGGTACTTCCTTCATATGAGTTACTTAGGCATCTTTCAAAGCATTTTCTTTTCATTAAATAGTTCATATTGGAGTTTTTCACTTAAAACCCTAGTACCTTAGTAATAGAATGTTTTTTTTAATGCAAGATATTGTGAGTGAATACATCTAAATGTGGCCACACAGATCAACTATAGGTACCAATAGATCCTAAATCATCAACTAAATGTGAAATTTTAATCTTGAAAACTTGTAAACAAGGATGGACATTTGCATGTGTGGGACATATGCAATGTTAAAATCACATGTGCAAACATAATTCAAATGATCTGTTTGAACATTTTTAGTCTACTTTTAAGAGTGTTGGTTACCAAGTTATTAAGCTCAATGATTCAATGGAATCAGATATCAGCTGATACTGCAATACCGTACTCTGTCAAAGTACTAAATTGAAATGTGTTACCATACAAAGGCATATTCATGATGAAAATAACATCTTGGGATATTTGAAGTGCACAGTCAGAACTGAGCCTTACAGATTCACTATAGGTACTATGTCAGCCTATATGATGTACTGAATGTCATGTTGTGATCCCAAACATTCCAAAATATATGCGTATTTGTTCATGTCAGCTATGTAGCCATCTTAAGATTAGTTTTACAAAGTTAAATTCAAATAATCTGTCAGTTAACAAATATTATTAGTCATTAATAATGCATAAAGCAAAATAGATCATTAGAATTTCCATAATATCATCTGGGCCACAATGCTGCACTACATCAATCATTATCTTAAATAAACTGAACAATAAAATGGAATGCATTCTGTGCTCAACTTACATCATTTTGCTGTTTTCTTACATGCAATGGTAAATATACTTGGGTAAAGTATATTTTATCCCTTTGACATGTATTTCATTCTCTGACAGCTTAATATGATTTTGTAGAGAACTTGAGCAGGTTTTAGTATAAAGTCTTCATCTCTGTCCTCTCACTAAATACCCTATAACTATGTTTATAAACAATTACTGATAACTATACAAGCAGATATGTGTTACTCAGGAAGTCACCCCATCATAAACACATAAATTAACTGTTTGGACCCCAAATAAATAGTTTCAATGACCTAAAGGTACAAAGTCAAAAAGGTTTTTGTCTTCATGTAATTTAAATAATGGTCTCATTTTGACTAAGATATTTACTCTGACAAAGTTTGACAAATATCCATCATTTGAGCTTATATATCGGTAGGAGTATATACATGCTGATATCATATAATATCATTCCCAATAAATATTATATATGTGCATACTTAGTGGAAAAAATTTTACTTTTTAATTTTTTTTAAAAAATTCATTTAAATTTTGAAAATTAAATTTATTTTCTTATTTTTAATTTCATTTTTATATTTTTATAGTCAATATACATAACTTTTTAAAATGTCATGTGTCTATCATTAATAATAAAGATTTGATATCAGTTTAAACTTTACTCAAATTCATTGCTGACAGGCCATAGAACACAATTTATTTTACTATATAGTCTCTACATTTGTTTCTCAGTACTGAACTTTCCACTGTGTGACAATCAATACAAATCATGTTAATCTAAAATACCTTCGAAGATGACTTTGCAGTGAAGTTCTTGTCAAGAGTTGATCTGCATTTTTTGCAGAACAAAACACCATGCAACTGAACACAGATTTCACTTCCAAATCATCACCATGGCCTTATTACTCAATGTGCACTGTCACTGAAATACACTCAGACAACCACAACATAAGCTCACATTCTAAAGAATAAGCAATTGTCTTTAAATCCTTACCAAGAATGCCAAAATCTAACTCTTGTATCACCACCAAACGGAGACAAGAAAAAAAAATGATAAAAAAATAGACTGGGACTACATTCGTGGGTACTGAACTGGAATTATTGTGTTCTGATTCCTGATGATCCTGCTTTGTACGCTTTTCTGCCTAATTTTGCTCTCACCAAGTTAATTCCTTCTCTGCACTTCTATGCACTTAATATTCTCATCTGTCCATTACACGGAATCCACCATTTTTGTTTGAGATTGTTACTTGTTGCAAAACCCTTTGTGTGCTCTTTCGTTTGTATGGGAGAAAAGGTTGCTCAGCCGCTGAAATCATGCACATATGTTACCCAATCATATCACATCCTCTTTCACAATCATCCAATCAGGATAATCGTTGTTTACATGTTTCGGGGGGGGGGTTACAGCAACTTGGCAACCAGTTACAAAGTCAATAAAATCTGCAGTTTATGACAATACTGGACAAAAATGTTAGAACAAAGTCATTGAAAGCTTTTATAGCAAGTACATTTTGTTCATGCTGGCCAGAAAATATTTTCCCATATTAATCCAGAACTACTCAAGTTAAGTACACAGATATTGAATAAAAGATCTTTGAACATTTTTTCAGTATCGTATAATTAAAAAAAATATTTACTTTTTATTTATATTATGAGAAGTTTGTATGATGAATTTTCATAAACATTTTGTGAATATAATGATTTAGATACTTGATATACATTTTTAAGAAATATCTTTATGGTGCATCAAAGTATTTGAATTGTTCATGAAGCAAGTTCATGACATTTCAGAAACTTCAAAGATATAATAGTTCATAAAAGTTCATCATTGTGTTCATGAACTCAAGTACATGATTCATCAAAATTCTTGAAGTGTTCATGAACTTAGGTAATGAACTTTCATGAATATTTGTTCATGAGCTCAAATGATGAACTGATCATAAACATTTCAAGAATGTTCATGAACATTCATGATTGTTCATGAAGTCATGAATTTGTTTGCAGAGGTTAAGTGACTATATACAGATTTTTTAATAATATTATGCTAAACATATTAATTACTTTGTGTGGCATGACAGTACCATCTTATCTCTGATTTATTGGATATGTGGGATGTCAGTCACCAAGGAGGGGTTTGATGTTCTGAAACTTAATTCATACCAGATATTTTGCTGAAAGAGACAGATTATAAAATATTTAAGTTCACTGTATGGAATATTCCATTTGGAAATGGGTGACTTTATGAGAGCTTTGCTTGCTTTATTTGCTCTTTTAGGTAGTATTGTTACAATTATTGATTATAATCAATCACATGGTTCAACAAACCAATAAAATGATCTATTATGAAACTCCATAATTGATTTTCTATAAAGGGAGACAACATCATGTTAGTTGCTTGCGAAATATGAAGGTTAGTAAAACTTCTGGTTAGCTAAGTAAACCTTCCGATCTGTTGTTAAAATTGTTATTATTTACTCCCGTAACTTAAAAAAATATAAAACCAAACTATTTCTTTTGGTGCAGACTTCATAATTAGGAACATATTGTCATGATTACATGATCAACTCATTAACCCCTAGTGCCAAGTTTACGGGGCAGGAGGTGGTAGCCTACTTCTGAGCTCTGTAGCGTTATGGTCATGTGCAACACAATAAAGTGGTTGGTATTATAGAAAGGTAGACAGATGTAGCTTTACAATGATACCAAATAATATGGATGTTCTAGTTGCACTACAAAATACAGAAGGAATAAACATCACTTTTTTTACCCGAATTTTTTTCCTTGATTTCCAGATTTCCACACCATCATTTAGGCAAGTTATTGACTCTTAATTGTAATCTTCAAACTTTAGTTTTCAAAAAACTATTATGTTTAAGGCCGTACAGAGGAAATTGTGGAGAGTGGGTCCCATTGTGATGCACCCATCATTTCTAGTTGTAGTTATTCTACATAGTGATATTAGAAGAGGCAGTATTGCTTTGCTGCTTTCAAACCACAAATCTGTAATGTACATGTTCATTGCAGTCATGTAAGCATGAAAGCACAAATGCTATTAGACTTGGCGGTAAAATTTTACCCACTTTATCATGTACCTGACATGATTAGACTTTCAGAACATTACAGCACTTTTTCAAATGTTTATATACACTTGTTTGAACTTTTGAATCAGAACTTTTGTATATACAAAATCCTTGTTAGCACACATAAGTAAAAATTATCTGAAGTAGACAAATAAATTTTGGTTAGCATATTTACGTGTTTGCATCACAAAGATGAACAGTTGTCGAAATCCCAATAAGTTTGAAAATTATCATGTGAAATATTTTAATCTGTGCATGTATTATCATGGGGTGGAAATTTTAATAGTTCATGCAAGCCTTATTTCCAAGAAACATAGGTTTTTATTTTGCTGCAGTACAGTTGTTATTGTAGACTGCCACTTCAGTTATTTGAAGAGTGATGATAGCTGAGGAATGCTGAATTTAGTTGAAATATCAGTTATGTTTCCATAACAAAAGAATATATATTTAATCACATTAGGTTGAATGTAATAAGACATATTTTTTACAGTAAGGAAATTTAAGTTCAGCCAACTTGGGTAATATCTCACTTCAACTGAATAATGAACAGTTATAAAATATAACCACTAGTTTGTGCCTGAATTACTCCATAATGGAAAAGACATGAGAGCAAATATAATATTAAATAAAGCATTTAGACTTGAAGCCATCATGCAACAGTATCAATATCAATAGCCCCACCTCACCCCACCCCACCCCACTCCTACATACTTCATATTTATCTGTATATTTACTCACAATTCCTTTTTATTCTTTCAATGAAAAAATATATATCCTGAATGTGTTTTGGTTTCTGTTTCTCCATTTCATTTGTATTTTCATGACAGCAAAGTTGAAACAGTCTGTACTGTTTTGATGATTAACATCTGCCATTTATTGGCTGTAAGTGAATACCATTTTTCATTTTCATATTTTAATGCCTTTTAACAAAATGAATACATATAACACATTCTTGCTCTACTTTTATTCCTGGCTACTTTTCAATCCCATTGACGGGCCCCAACTGTGACCAGATTGCAACCCCCTCCAGATTTCTGCTTTAAGAGGAAAGGAGCCAAATTTACCAAATCCTTGATGCAACCCTGTATTGGTAATTAAAATCAGATGAACTGATTACTTTTTCAGGTCGTTACATACATTTTTCAATTTATTACACATCGTTGGATTTTATTTTTAACAAATTCTTTATAAGCAAAGTTTAAGAAAACTTGTATGAGGTAATCAAACAAAATTGGCTGCATGTTTGTATGCATAAATAGATGTCTTGATTAGATTTCAGGCCATAACACTTTTCAAATGTTTCTGTAGTTTATAATATGCAAGGACTTGCATTTGGTTTGCATTACTGATACATAAGTCAGTCATTTGTAACAGTTGATGTAAACAAGGAAGTTGACCTCAATCTCGTACATAGCTTAACAAAAGTAAGTTGTAAATAATCTGAGCTATGCATTTTGCAACCATAATACTGTTTAAATTACTCTTCTACTTTGTCTAATGAAATTTGAGGTAACAATGAACATCAGGTGCCAGCAGTGGGATATATAAGGTGACAGTCACTCAGATGGTTGTATTCAGTGTCAAATTATGGTGGAGGTTGATTACTAGGCCTCATGTGATCATGGATGTAATGTATTGATTGTGTGCTTTGACAGTTTATTTCACCAGTCCAAGTCCTTGCTATTTCTAGCAAAGGTTTGATGTAAAGATTGAGAAGGTTAACATTAGGTAAGTTTACTTTTTTGGTGTTTTATGTCCCTTCTTCAATGAAAATGTTGCTTGTAATAGGGTGATTTCTCCTGCTAAAAGCAATAAGCTTGAATTGTACTATTTTGATGTGGACAAGGTGGCCTTTTAAAAGGTGAGGCTTCATTTGAGAGAGTTTGGATTGGTGTTCTGGCATTGTTAACTGACCTAAATATTCAAGTAGTACATTTGCACTTGTTTTTCACTGTTAAATCAATATAAAATTATAGAGGTGAAAACATGCTCCCTTCACACAATGACACAATGCATTGTATTCAAGTACTCAAGGTGGTACATATATTGCTACAAGATTTTACATGGAAGTAATGCTTCTTATATAATGCTATGTTCACATCCTTAGAATATGCATTACATAAACATCTAAGACACCCTACTTACATTACTTTTATCATGAAAGATCATATAAACAAATGATAAAATTACTAAAAATTGGGGAAAAAGGCTGATCTATTTTCTTTGCATCACATAAGCATTGGATTTAAATTTACAGATTTGTGTGCGGTGCAGATTACAATTTCATGTTCATATGATTTAATGCTCATGCTGTTTTATGTTCATACCATTCTATGTTCATGCTATTTCATATTCATACCATTCCATATTCATATCATTTCATATTTAAACCATTCCATATTATTACTGTTCATATTCATACCATTTCATATTCATACCATTCCATGTTCATACCATTCCATGTTCATGCCATTTCATATTTGTCATTCCATGTTCATACTATTTCATATTCTTACCATTCTATGTTCATACCATTTCATATTCATACCATTCCATGTTCATACCATTTCATATTCTTACCATTCTATGTTCATACCATTTCATATTCATACCATTCCATGTTCATACCATTTCATATTCTTACCATTCTATGTTCATACCATTTCATATTCATACCATTCCATGTTCATACCATTTCATATTCTTACCATTCTATGTTCATACCATTTCATATTCATACCATTTCATATTTATACCATTCCATGTTCATACCATTCCATGTTCATGCCATTTCATATTTGTCATTCCATGTTCATACTATTTCATATTCTTACCATTCTATGTTCATACCATTTCATATTCATACCATTCCATGTTCATACCATTTCATATTCATACCATTTCATATTTATACCATTCCATGTTCATACTGTTTCATGTTCATACCATTTTGGGGCCATGGGTGGCCAAGTGGTTTAAAGCACTCACCATTACAGGTCACTGCTATCTCACCTCACTCTTCGTGGTTTGAGTCGGGAGGGGGTTAGCCAATGTGGGTAAGTGAGAAAGCTTGCCAGTAGCTTTTAATGGGTCAGTGGTTCTTTCTGGGGTTTCACCAGGTTCTTCCTCCACCATTAATACTGGCTATCATGTATAGCCCATCTTGTGCTGAAAAATGGCTTTAAACCCACATAAAAAACAGCAACAACATACCATTTCATGTTCATACCATTTCATATTCATATTTTGAAGGGCAATGCAGTGTACTTGCCTTTAAAATGTTTAACATATTTTGGCTTAGGAGGTACTTCCAAGACCTTTGTGGCTAGTAGTTGTAAACTTATATGTTGACTGTTAGGTCATCTTTTGTAAGCTTGTCATGTTCAACAATGATGGTAATAGGACATGTTGTTTTGCATTTGTTCCTCCATGGATTTGTTCATACATAAGTTTTACAATCTATCAGATATGTGGTGGTTTATGAAAACAATTGTTCAATATAGTAATTATAATTTAACTAATTTATTTCATAATATTTAACTTAGTGAAATTTCATTAACAAATGTAAGAATATAGTTTGATCATGGTGCTTACACTTTTGAGAAACATCATCTTGCAAATAACATCACAAACGTCTGTAATATTTCTTGTGGTTTTAGCATAGAGATGACACATCTTACCAGCAAATAAATCATGTAAACATCAATTCTTGTTTACAATATTTGTTTCTGTAAACTAATTTTTTTATATTTCTGATTTTATGGTATATACTTGCTTATCAGTTGAGTTCAAATGCAAACTGCACAACCCAGAGCTGCCATTGCATAATGTGCTGGCAGGTCTGCATTTGTGCACTTTATTGGGAGTAATCCATAGAACAAGCAGCATATACACTGATCTGCATGCACATTATACTATAGTAGATAGGGATCTTTGTTTTCTTTGTGGCTTGACTCTAATTTTAAGTATATATGGTACATCTTTTGAAAAATATCTGAATTTCTAAAGCTATATGAATACCAATGGTCTCTTTTTTTTCAACACCTTTTTCTTATAAGAAATGAGAGCAAAATTATTATAAAATGGGTTTTGTGTTCATACCTGCATTGTAAATGGAACCATGTTATAATGAAAGCCCCTACAGTGAGGGAGTTATATATTAGGAAACAGTGCAAGTCTAAGTTGCATCTCTGTTCTCTTTACAGATCGTCAAAACGTCCAAGACTGAGAGAAATCCACATCAGGATGTCAGGAACGTTTTTCCACAAGGGGATTTCACGCATGCAATCTGAGGAGTTGTTGTTAAAAGCTGGTGATGATGGGAGCTTCCTGGTCAGGGATAGTGAGACACTCCCAGGAGCCTATGTACTCTGTCTCTTGTGAGTATATTCACAGACATGTACTCTTATATACTCTCTTATAAATAAATCAAATTGCAAATAATGAGGATCATGATCTGTCATACCATAATGCACCAGCAGATCAGAGTTAATGTTTGTCCTACTGATTACACCTGACAAACTGTACAGACCCAGATATGGGTCTGTGCAATTTGCAGTTGAACTCTTATAAGGGAGTACATATGATATGCATTTACATATTAGCTGCATATCACAGTTGTATACATGTAATAAACTGTACATGAAAAAAGACTCCTACTAAACTATGCATCTTCAGCAAATATAGGCATGTTGAGACTTCTTTATTTACCTTACATGGTGTTCATTCCAGAAATGTAAAAAAGTGTTCCTAATGGCTAATACTGGGTCAAAAAGTGGGGTCATTTAGAAGAAACCATTGTTGCTTGTTAAATATAGAAATTCCAACACATCTTCATTCACAGGCACTTGGATTGAATAATATTTGCAATGAATTTTCACTTTTACAGCTTTTTATCTTTTGAATCAGTCATTGTAATGTCACTCTACAGCATTGTTTTCTACATTTGGTTGGTCTTTTGAACTAGCCATGTCCTACATTTATGTTAGTCTGACTCAGAAGTGACTCATGGTAGTTTATAAGGCTGGATTATTGAATATTTATGGTAGAAATGAATCAGTTTGAGCCATGCATCTGTGATCGTTATCATCCTTCCAGCTCAAGTGGCTTCCATAACGAGATTTGAATTTCTAATGCTGAAGTGTAAAACTTGTCTTGCAAAACCACTGCAATTAGAGACCACCCATCTTAAAAGATCAGATTTTCAATGCATAAGTTCATGGGTTATATAGTGATATAACCTGTTATAAGAGACCATCTGTCTTGGGAGACCAGAATGTTTTAGCAAAAGGGATGGTCTATGAAGACTGTTCTACTATATAACATTGCCCTTCCTGTTTAGCTAGTTGACATTTTTCATAATGAAATAGAAATGTTGAGAGTATTGCATATTTAGCTCAGGTTGTGAATTAGTCATCTCAAGAGGGTATAACTTGAAGCATTTATATATGTACATCTCTCTCCCTCCCTCCCTCCCTCCCTCCCTCCCTCCCTCCCTCCCCCTTGATTTGTAAAGTTGGTATGAATGCATGTAAATGAGATTATTTCATGCACTGTGAGTCATGTGAACTTTTACAGTATTTTTAAGCTCTACCACTCATGGAACAGAAGAGCTTAAGAGATGGTCTATTAACCATCAACTTATTGCTACTCCAACTAAGGATTGCCCTGAAATTTTACACTCATATCATGGTCTGTTTGGTCATAAATGAAAATGGTACCACACAGACATCCATCTTGACAATCTTGTCACTACTCCTGAAAAGATGATCATATCAGCATAGGGTTTTCACTAAAAATTATTTTGGTCTCTTTACATAAGTAACAAAAAGAAAGTGAAACCAACTATTTTAATAAAAAAAAACCTAAAATTTTGTTGAATACAAATGAAAATTTCAAAAGACATTGTGAATTAATTCCCAAATAATCCTAAATATTTTCTCACAAGTCCAAATATATAGAATATTCTAAAAAATTAAAATAATCTTGAATGTGCTGATGTAACAGTGTTTGTCTTGATGTATCACAGTGATATAATCCAGAAAATCTGAGTGAGTTCACATTAATCCCAAAGTAGTTCTCACTAATGGAACTCAATGGACAGTCATAACAACAAGAGGTTTGGGCTAAAAGGCTTCTTATTATGTCTAATTGGCCCTAAATGAAAATGGGACCAGTCCAATGTTTAATTGGTCCCAAATGAAAGTGGGACCAGTCTAATGTCTGCTATGCCCACCACTGTGGCAGTGTTGAAAATCTTGTTATTGCTCCTTCTCCTCAAAAGAAAGTCATATAATATCAAACCATCTTGAAAATTATGTTATTGCTATTTTTATTAAAACTTCTTATCGTGTCTAGTTGGTCCTGAATAAAAACTGTTCCAATCTGATGTTTAATACAGCCACCACAACAGCTATTTTGGAAACCTTCTTGGGACTATTCATCCTGAAAGAAAAGTTATATTTCAACGAGTTTACACCATAAAACTTCATATGATGTCCTAAGTGAAAATGCTGCTGATCTGATTGCTGTTGTGGTTCAGACAGCAGCCATCTTCAAACTCATGCTATCATTACTGCATCTGAATGGATGGGCATATCAACACAAAAAGACTTTTATGACATCTAGTTAGTCCTGAGTACATAGTGTCAATCAGATTTTAATATGGCCACCACAGTGGGTATATAAATTCTTGCAGTACCCTTACAGCATGAAAAGAAGTAAATAGCAATGGGGTTTTGACCAGATTTAGGATCCATGACTTGTCACAGTTTATATTTAAAAATCATTTTATTAATGCCTCATCCCAGACAAAATGCACACACACACACACACACACACACACACACACACACACACACACATATATATATATATATATATATATATATATATATATATATATATATATATTTTTTTTTTTTCAGCTCTATTTATTTGGGTCAATAGATAATCATTTAAAGAAAAAGATTTTATCCAGAGTCAAACCTTGAAAAGTGCTGAAGTTTGTTTAAGGTGGTGGTGGAGGAGGGGGTGAAAAATTGGTATGGATAACTGGGGTTGTTTGCATTTCATTTCAGAACAGTAGAAAGTCTTTCATGTTCCAATTACAGTAAAACCTTGAAAGGCCAGCTGTCTGAGAGACCAAATATTCTGTGGACATAATAATTATAGTAGCAGTATGATCAGTCATAACAGACTGCCTTTCTTACCATAGTTTTTAACAGATAGGTTGGTCCTTCAAGACAGGTTTTACTGTAACACATTTCTGGTTGTTTAACAGATGCAATTTGAAATCTTATCAACCAGGAAGAGGTAATATGAACAACCATGTCTTTGTATTTTTTATCACACTCAGTCCATTTCTTTGTGGATTGCTTTTAAAAAGTTTTCAGTGGTCTTTGTTAGAATATTTGTTTAAAAACAAAACCTGTTGATCAGTGTGACTGTTTACTGGTGTCAAGGAAGTTGTAATATACCTATCACCAGATGGGAGGTTACATAGTTTGAAATTTGGTAATTTTTTTAGACATTTTTAATGCCAAGCTTAGAACAGAGTTAGTGTTCTGTACAAGTAGAAGGTAGGGTTGGTTGTATATATATATATATATATATATATATATATATATATATATATATATATATATATATATATATATATATATATATATATATATATATATATCTTTGTTTATAACTCAAATCAAACTACAAACAGCATAGACCCTGATTTGACATCAAATAATACACCAGCAATTCAGTGACTATGTTTATTCTACTAATTACTCCTAACAAACTGCACAGACCCAGATCTGCCAGCACATTCAGCAGATTTGAGTTTGTGCAGTTTGTGGTTGGACTCAACTTGTAAGTACAGTATATATGGTATATCAAAAGGGTATTTGTCTTCATGAGCAGACTCACTAGCACATTATGTGGCCATCAGCGGTCTCCTTCCCAGAAATCACCTGTTCAGCAATCATCAAAAGCCTGGTTTTTATATATTTGTTATTAAAGTTTAACTTTAACATGTAAGGAATAATATTTTGTCCAGTTTGAATCAGAATGCTAGAAGCACTTAAAAGCTTTTGAAAGAATTTGACCTTTAGAAGAATTTATATTTTCACACATTTCAGCGTCAAGGCAAGTCAGAATCAGTTAAAAATGTATAGGTTAGTCTCATCTTAGCAGAATAATTATCCATTTTTATAATTAGGAGACGGTGTGAAAACATCCTGTCTCGAATTGTCCATAAATTAATAGCTGAAGAAGTATTTAAAAATATATAAAATGTGCCCAGGTCAAATGTCAAAAGACTCTTTTACAGTCCCCGAAAAGATGGTGGTGTGTTGTTGAGTTTTTCAACACAATTCGTGTATTAAGAGCACATCTCTTTTCTGCAAAAGAATTAAAAGCAAGTGCTGCCAGTTTATGGCATGGCATAAGTCACTAAAGATTTCCTTAAATCTTGTATACTATTTGTTGAGTTGGTATTTTATTCATATTATGTGTGAGAATGATCCAGAGACGACAGGGTGGAACAGCATGCTACATGTCTGAGGCATGATGTCCCAGTGCTGGGCATCACTACGGGGCATACATCGTAGCGATATGACGTAAACTGTTGAAGCTAAGTTAAAAATCTAAATCGCACACAAACTTAGGACATTTTATGTGGTTTAGCTGGTTCTAATTAAAACTGGTGATGATCGGACATCAACTGTAGAAACATTGGCAGTTGGTATTTTCATTAATTAACAAGACAAAAATCAGTATTTCCCGGAGTTCATAGAGCAGCAATACACTTAAAAATCGTAGGGGGCAAAGCCCATTGTGAAGACAAGATTCCCACTTGGTTTGGTGAAGCCTGGTAAACATTGACTCCTTATAGTTGAACTCGATCATGAATTGTTTTGCCGCTCGCTGTTCTTAGTTTTGTCACCTTGCGCTAAACAAATTGTCTGGGGAAACACCTATGTGGTAAACCCGGCTTTAGGGCATGTCAGTTTCATCACTTTACATGTAAAAGTTGATAGTACTAAAAAAATAAAAATTAAAAAAATATAAAAAAAATAAACACAGGGTGCTAGGTTCGCCACTAATACTGGATGCCCAATAAATCTGATGAAGCCTTGCAAGTATTCACTTGTTATAGTACAACGCCATCGCGGATTGTAGGTCAGCCGTAGCGCCACTTGCACTTTAGCAAACAGATTGGGGAAATGCCGGCAGAGCAGGTGTCAATAACTTTTCCTTTATATAAACTTGATGGTAGTGACGTTGCCTGTGATGTTTATCAATGGCTTTGCCTAGGATACATACAAGTGAATTTGTGTAACAGAAGGAAAAAAAAGATGAAAGGTTGTAAATATTTGGGATGCCCTTTAATCTCATTACAGACCCCTATGTTGTTGTTTCTCAATAAATGATATTTCTTTAAAGCGCTTCTCGTAATTGGTTTTTAATTTACATAGTTTATCTGTAATTTCCATACTATTTACAATACCTCCTTTTTAACAAGTTGTTGAAAGCAGTATGCAAATCAAAATACAGAAAGGCCAATCTTACCACTAACGCATAAGATGTTCATTCATATGTGTTAGTTAATATTTATTGCATTCGTCCAGTAGATAAGATTTGAAAGAAGTTTATATCCAATAAACAGCCGAATTAAATTTTTCAACTGAAAAAATGCTACAAACACAGACATAATTTTTACAATAAAGATACGCTTTACAATAGCAGAGAGAGAGAGAGAGAGAGAGAGAGAGAGAGAGAGAGAGAGAGAGAGAGAGAGAGAGAGAGAGAGAGAGAGAGAGTTTACGTTGCATCGTATATTGAGAGATTCTTTATCAAGTTTATTCGGTAAGAATAATGTTGCATGTATATTGAGAGAGACTTTACATACCGGTAAGCTTCGAATTGAAGGCTATACGCTGTCAGTGCCTGTTCGTGTCATCAGTTGAGTTTTCATATTATTTTTTAGCACCGATCTTTTAAAATAAACATATAAACTTTTGAATGAAAATATTTATTGTTGTCACAAAACCTAACATTGCAGAACTATTTTGGTTTTGCAATATGGGCTTAAAAACACAGTGGCATGAAATTTGTTTCTGGATATATATATATATATATATATATATATATATATATATATATATATATATATATATATATATATATATATATATATATATATATATAGTTAACCATATAAAATTTGTGTTTTACCCATTTTTTTATTTTTTCACACTGCATAAAAAATGATGTCGGAGCAGTACATAGCTATGAAAAGTCAATGAAATCTCGACTGGATTGCAATCTTTTTTTAAAAATGCATCTTTCATTGTAATAAAATGAGTATATTATTTGTAAAAACTAGGAGAGATAGAGATGATGCAATGTAACATTACATTGACGTAATAGCTTAAATTGGTCATTAGAGAGTGTGCATTGGTTTTTAAGAGTGTTCTACATTACTTTCATTTAGGAACTCATCAGCTGAAAAAGTTTAGATAGCCTTATGTGGGTCGGTACTTCTTTACCTGGGTTTTCCCGGATTCTTCCTCACTGGCCGCCATGTGTCTGTATTGCGATGAGAAATGGAGTTAAACCCCAAAAACAACAAAAAAATTTAATTAAAATTTTGATATTGCTCTTATCCACAGTTTTAAAAAGATGTAATTTATTGGGTTATTAACCCACGATTATTGTGGTTTTTGCATTTTCTTATAATCTACTTTGAATAGTCCAAATTATCATAATTCTCTTTAGAAATGTCAGAGAGAGAGAGAGAGAGAGAGAGAGAGAGAGAGAGAGAGAGAGAGAGAGAGAGAGAGAGAGAGAATGTCAACTAGATTCCCGTAATTAAGTTATAACCCACTGTTTTTGTGATTTTATCGTGTCTTTTGCGATAGGCTAAGATCTGCCCCACTGGAACTAGGAGACTAGGCTGGTAACTGACCAAAATAAGCAATAAGGTGACAGACGGAAGGCCGACGCATGATTGTATGTTTGCACAATGGCAATTGGCCTTCCTCTTTCGGCTTGCTCGCACAATTAAGAAGCATACACACAATTGCTAGAAAGGATGGTAAATACCAGTATCGAGAACCGACGTTAATCAAAACTAGGATCATAAATCTATAGCCCTGGCAAACATGTGACTTGTCAATTTCGGGTGATGTGCCCAGCATTATTGTGATGTGTTAAATCTCTAAAACGTGCCGATTGATTCAATGATGTATATCGCATTGCTACTGGTATTCCGGAAATTAAATCTGTGGAAGATAATTATAAATTTAATGAATTTGACAATAATAGCATATCAAAAATGCTAAACAAAAAAGTAAACAACTATTATCATCACCACAACGATCGCCACGACTACTACTACCACTACCACACCAATTATCACTATCACCAAAACGATCACCACGATTATTACCACCACTACAACAATAATTACAACAATTAGAATCACCAACTATTACCACCACTACCACAACAACAACTATTGGAATCACCATAACAATTACCACAACAACGACTACAACGACGAGAAATAATGAATCAATTGCAATCACCTCGACGACGAATCAAGTCAAAACAAGAAGTTAGGAGGAAGAATATCAAGATCCTCCTCCCCGTTGTGACTGGAAGCGGTCTTACTACTTGAAGAAGTGGTTTTATTTACTTGTCCTAATAACATCCTTGCCGATGTTGAAAGACTAGAAATTCTCATTAGAGGAAAACAAGCTAGTAATAATTCCCCAGAAATAATTAATGAAGCAGCTGATATTTGTCAATGATTATTTGCAGATGGTGTTATGGATATTGATGCATATCGGTCCTTCATTAATGAAATCGCCGATGATTATCACAGTGATTGAGTATGTAATTAGATGCAATGACTATAATAAGATGATCATACATAATAATCAACGCAGACTAACCATAGCCATGGTAATAAATTCACGATTACCAGTATACAAAACGATCTACGAAGAGGGAGTAGGTGTGTTGTTCAGGGTCTATTTAGAAGGATAGCCCCAAAAGCAATACCACTTGCAAAGCAACTAGAAATGGAAGCTATTGACGTTATTCTTTTTTTTAAAAAAAAAAGGTATTGGCGCTTTTATTGAAGTTGTTAGCAAAGCATTCTCAGTAATCATGGATAGACCAGCGCGATTAATATGACGAAAACCTCAGCCACCAGTGAAACTGGCCAGCACTGAAGTGATGCCTGCAAATGTCAATAAAATAATAAATCATGCTGCTAATCAAAACTAGCAGTTATCTAATTTTCCGATGTCAGAAAAAGAAAAAATAATATAACCACTATTCTAATAGCTGGGAGTGGTCTTCGTGTTAGACGATAATAAATATAATAAAGATGTTCAGACGTATGATCCGCATTTGACATTAACGCACCAGTTCTTAAAGATGAATATGTACTCGATTATCAGTATTATTCTTATGACACACAACAGCCAGATCAGAATTAAGCTGCAAGTTTAGGATACAAACACATATTTATTTCCCGCTGAAACATTCATTGAAGTAGAAGGTGAAATTTTAAGAACGGATATTACTGAATACGCCGCTGGCGTTAGTGTTGGTTTTGTTAACAATGGTATTATGGCATTATTTGACGGCGCTAATTACATGATTGACGGAAATAATATTGAATCAATTCAGAAAGACGTTGACGTTGACACAACGATACTTGGTCTTGCAAGATACAGTGACAATTATTCCATATCATCTGGTCCGTCAGTTATGTTTGCAGTATCACCAATATGATATAGGACGCCCACTAAACAATGCCAGAAACGCCGCCGCTGATGTGGAAAACATAACTATTAATGTCGATCTAAATTTTCTTTTTTTTAGTTAGAATACATTGATCAATGTTAAAAGGTAGAAGACTTTGACCACAGACAGATGTTATTCAAAGTAATATTTAAGGTTTATTCATATGGCAAATAGCTTCTCATCAATGAATAGCCGCACCAAGGCACATATTTATTACTTTCCAAGAAGCTGCGCGAGTAAATTCACAATTACACAGCATAATGATATTTGATAATCTTGGCGTTTCTGAGGTTTCATTGAGGATAAATAAGCATAAAAAACCATCTGAAAATATTTTATTGAATTTTAAACAAAATCATGTAGCACGTGCATATCATCGCTCATGCATGGGGCGTTGATCGAAATATTATTACTGGCATACAATTATCGCGATTAGATTTTTTTTATTTTTCATTGGAACACTTGGATTTATTCAGACAATTGATATTCACTTTTGAGCTCTTGTGGCAATAGGAGCTTTTGCTAATTATAAGGCAATCGCTGTTACACTCAGCAATAAATCAATGTTTGTTGAAGGTGTTGGCGGACAAATGAGAGACGTTGATGCCCCAGTTGAAAATATGTAAATAAATCCCTGATTTAAAATCAGGATGATAATTATAAATGTCATATCAACATGTTAATGTAAGTTTGACTCCTTGTCAGATTAAAAAACTACAATCGTCATCAAAAATATTTGTGCGGTAAAAATATCACCAAAGCGAAAAAGATCGAATGTGGTCCGAATACACTATCATTATCAGAAAACTATCATAGGCACTTCAGTGACGCCAAACAAAGACTGGCATACTACTTAATTTTTCTGCGAGTGTTATTAAAGACACCGCAAAAGCGGGTGGTATATTTCTACTTCTTGCATCTGTACCAGCATTAATAGCCACTGCAGCCCAGGCTGTTGCAAAAACAGCTGCAATAGGTGCTGTTGGAACTGCTGCTGGAATGGCATTAAAAAAAGCAACAGGTTCTTATGCGTGATCAATTACCAAAACAACCAACCAATATTGAAACTGGTATTATTAATCTCGATATAAACTCTTTATGTGACACTCACTGGGTTGCATACGCGATTTATCTACGTGGAGTTGTTTATGTCGATTCATATGGACTGACACTACCAAAAGAATGTTTACGATATAGTAATTTAGCTGGTGATATTCCAATCTGTTATTCAACATTACCAACACAAAAATTAACAGATACCAGTATGTGGCCGTGAAACCCTCGCTGTACTCGACTCAATTTCACTGGCACAGCCAGGAAAACCACCCCATAAAGTCGTACACGAATATACCACCACCAGGCATATCCGTGCACAAACGTTTTAAACAGATATTAGTAATACAATGGTATATATTTATGGAAGATCTTCTCGCGGTAAAGCTCAGCAAGATGATTTATTTAAATATGCAACTCATAGTCAGCTCAGAAATGAAATCTATGATTTATTAAATATCACAAAAGTGGATCAAAATTTTCAGGATAAACAAGGACGATTAAAGTAATATACAACTGTCAGATGTACTTATAAGAATTCCCACCATGGTTGTTGATAATATTGTTACTTTTGCTGTTCAGGGTTAAATACAAGATTCAGGTAAGTCAGTTAAATATTATTTAAAAAAGCTGGTGATTCATTCACTGGTAACATTATCATGAATAATTTTTGTTTACATACCTTGGAGACCATACGCAGATACAGAGACAAAAACAAAAAGAAATACATCGATGATCAAGAATCTAAATTTGTGTTAGCCAATGATGGTATCATGCGTGCATTTTCAACATGAATAATAATGGTATTAATAATCTCAGAACACCAGAATCCGATTTCGACGCTGCAACAAAAAAATATGTCAATGATAGCAATATTCGGACAGGGACATCATTAACAACCATCAACAATGGAATTGCAGCATTTCAGAATTGATTATAATAATTACGTACATACAAACGTTTCTGAATTTTTGTAGAAATATAAACAGATCTATTAATGAATTTTTTGGATGTCCAGCGGTTGTAGATATTAAGCTTGCTGACATTAATGCAAAATTCAACGATATTATTAGTGGAATTCCTAATATCGTTGAAGAAACGAATCTGATTAAAATTCCTCACAAGCAGATCATAATTGTGGTATACACAGTAGCATCAGAATCAGCAACATGGTCACATCAAAATAACACTATCAAACATACAGCAGAGGTCACTGGTGTATGTAGGCTATCCGTATATAGCTGTGCAAAATTTAGTATATTTACCACATATATATGTCATTATTCAACTGTTATTTTTTAAAACTATCTGCTGTGTTAAAGATGCTGAAGAACATTTCTACTGGAAGCATCTGATAAAAAATTAACCTTACTGGCGGTGTTTGCAATTTGTAGCTGAAACTCCTCAATTTATTACATAATGACATAATTATAATGATTCAAAACCAGGGACCTCAGCCCCATATTGACATGAATCTTTACATATACAATCAAGTCTATGAGTGTCAGACCAAATTAAAACATATCATTGACAATTACACAGTAAAAGTAAAAAAATATTGCAGGCATTTGATTATCATATAATTGTTTATTCAGTTTCTGTGATCATCGCATCTGCAGATGTATTATTATCAGCAATAACAATGACAGCTCGTGCAGTTCTAATATTTGTCATTTCAACAGCAACATGGTATTGTTGTAAAGTTGCACCAAACTGTAGTAGCTGTTGTGGAACTGTAGTAGTTGTCATGTGTGGGTGGATGGCAGCTACTTTGGGGAATTCACTTGTAGAGAAAACAAAACAAATGTCTAGGCTACATATTTTTTTAATGGTTACTTTCCACTGTCTCCAAATTCCAACCTCTGATTCAAATTCAAAATCTCAGTATATATCTAGTCCTAGCGGACTTCACAGGAGACTACTGATATCATATTTCTATAACTGGCTTGATTGTTTCTGGTACACAGAATCTGTGTTTCATAAAATAAAATAAACATTTGATATCTCACTAATGAGTTGTCCAGAAGTTGATTTAAAAACATATATATAAATGATTATAAAATATCTGATCAGACTCACACTCACTTTCAACCTCTCCCTCAAAATATAAATCTTAAATAAAAGAAGTTTATAGGTAAGGGTTGGCAAAGATTGTCAGAATTCAAGTATATAACATCTATTTCTTTCAAAACAATATGCAAATTATTCTTGCTAGTTAGAGAAACTTAATCTACTATCTTGTCTCTAATATCATCAACATTTTCAAAATCTAAAACTAAGTCTTGAAAATAATCATTTAATTAATTTGCACAAACACAAAATGTCTGCTCTTACTAGGTAGGGCATGGAGTTAGACCAAATGATTAATGTCCCTAAGGCCATAGTGTGAGCTTGCTGTTAAGATTTTACTTGTATTGTTTTTAGACTGCAGAAGCAGAACATTTCTTGAAAAGTCGATTCTATTCAATATGGCTATGGTACAAGACCAGAAAATGGAAAACAGTTGAATCATATCAAAAACCCTACTACAGTATCCTCAGTATATCACAAAAAAAAAATTACATGTATAAATACTACACAGTATATAATAAAACTAGACACATTGGTGACTGCATGCTTTCCTCAATGGACTTGATTCCCCTAGGCAGACTCCACTTGTACCCTCTCAATTGTCTCTTCTGGCAAACTGTCAGAAGGCTTAGATATCTCTAAGTTTGGGGTTGCACCATGATTTTGATTTGGTTGAGTTTCTGGCTGGCCATGTCTATGCATGCCCTGAATCCCACTCATACCAGTTCTGACAGGTAATATTTAAGCTGTGTTTCTCACTGGCACCAAAAGGGCTGATTCTCCAGGGTTCATGATCCCAGGGGAAAAAATCAACCCTTCACGTCAACAATTTGGAAATGAGGGCAGTGTTCTTGGCCCTTCAGGGGCATGTCTACAAAATAAAATGACTCTGTATCATTGTTAGTGAACCTCAGATGACAAGGGGTACACATGCCCCTTCTATCATTGTAGAGGTGTGCTCATAACTGGACAAACAAAGCGAATATGTTTTTATGGACAGTCCAGGAGGGGCAAGATGTTCCTCACAGAATAGTCTCTTCACCAATCTGTGGCATATTCCCTATTCATTCATTGAGGGAGATCCTTGCTGAACTTTTCAGTTACAGAGGCTAAACAACAATCACCCCTTTTGTGTTTTTCCCGGTTCCCAACCAAGGAGCCTTGGCAATGGACACTTTAAACCAAAAGTGATTTGTTTGCTTTCACTGTCCCACTCTTTGAGATGATCCAACAGTTTCTTCACAAGGCAAGGAACTCCACTATTCATTTTCATTACCTCTCTTTGTCCCCATTGATCATAGTTCAGTGATTTTTTTCGACATACTGGTAGACAGTCCAGGACATCACTCTAGAGGAATGACCTTCTTTCACAAGAAAGGGGTACTCTCCTACTCAACAGTCCACAGATTTTACACCTTCAGGCTAGGCTCATCACAGATTATCTCTCCACCTGGACAGGTTTTCAAGCAAAGACACCAAGTGTCCAGTCCAGGAGATGATCTGCATCTATAGCCTACACTGCCAAGTGGAGAATCTTTTGAAATTTGTACAGTTGGAAATTAACTGTCCCTCTATAGGCAGAGTGGCTGATTTTTTTTCTCTTCTCTTATGAAGAGAAACAATGCTCAGTTTCTACTATCAAGGGTTATAAGATAGCTCTATCCTACACACCCAGATTTTCAAAGGAAATGGACATTAATGCAGATTCTACACACCAGACCTAATCAAATATTTCAAGGTGCAGAGACATGTATCTAACTTGCTATTGCCAAAACATAATCTCTTGTGTCCTCAATTTAAAAAGCCTTATGAACCATAGAGTGAAGCCTTGTTTGAGAATTGTCCTTAGCATCTATGAGATCTATGAGCAAACTTCATGCCCTGTCCATTGAGAAGGCTGTTCAGTGGAAATTGATCCAGTTTCCCTCCATTGCCAACCAGTTTTTCTCTGTTGCTCCACCCCTTATTAATAGACTTTTAAGTCCAGTTTTTATTTGGTATCTTCTACAGGGAGATAGAAAGGGTAGGAATTGTGTTTTCTTTAATAGCCCAGTGATATCAGAGACTTAAAAAATGGTACTGACAGTTGCCTCACTAGGCATGCAGCATTAAGAGGTTAGTGTTATGATTGGTTAGCCTGGTGTCAGGATAATGTGACAAGTAGGGACATCATGCAATATAACTGCAACATGATGCCATAGTGCTAATGCTAGACATCACTATAAACTGACACACTGCAGACATTGCAGCAATACGACTGACTGACAAATTGCTCTCACACAGACACATACACACACACACTCACACACACACACTTTCTTTTTTCCCAATCCCCACAAACTACATTTTAATACCAGTGCAGATAGAAGAGGGAATGAATGTGTATTCAGTCACAAACTTTTCACATTAATGACTCAGTGCTTGGTATGTTGTCATCATTACCCAAATGAATAATATCTGTGCATTGTAAATGTAAAGGAATATGAACTTCATGTGTGGGCTGCATGCATTTCATATAAGGCTTTACATGTAGTAGCTAAGGAAGGTAATTGCTAATGCTTGAACTATGATAGTGGTCATATTTGCTGTCATCCTAAAGTGACTCTGGTTACCTAACTTTTGCCCAGTAAAATTGGGATTCATGGGGTGGACAATGACAATACTGCTTTTGAAGGAAATTTTATGAAAAATGATTTGAAATAAAATATAAATAATTTCTTATTTTATCAACTCATTACAGTACTTCTACTTTAATTTTATAGAAAAGACCTAGGTGCATCAAATTTTACCAAAATCAAGGAAGTTTTAAAAAATCACATGCTTCAAAGAAAGCAGTTAATCTCTCTCTCTCTCTCTCTCTCTCTCTCTCTCTCTCTCTCTCTCTCTCTCTCTCTCTCTCTCTCTCTCTCTCTCTCTCTCTCTCTCTGTCTCTCAGTCTCTCTGTCTCTCTCTCTCTCTCTCTCTACCTACCTACCTACCTACCTACTGATCAGTCCATCCAATTATCTATCTGTCTACCTACCTACCCATCCATCCATTCATCTGTCTGTTTGTCTGTCTACCTACCTACCAATCCATCCATCTATCCATCTGTCTGTCTGGTCTGCCTGCCTATCTGTCCATTTATCTATACATGCATACAAGTCAGGTCAAGCTGCAAAGGGCATATATTCTTTTCTGCTATCTGCTTTGCATAAAACACTGACACATCTACTGATTAGTACACACAAAATCTGAAACCCAGATCTATGGGTACATTATGAAATGGGTGATCTGGATAATTGCAGTTTTCATTTGGATCCAAAAAATAAATATCCAGACTTCATATAATTTTAAGCCTAGGATTAATGATTCCCCATGTGTACCTATGTCTGCCTTTAACTCTGTCTGTAAACCCCTGGGTGGAAGTTAAACTTGCTCCATATGGTAGGATGTCCAGGTGGCAACAGTTTGCAGAAGGAGCACAATTGTAAGGACTCTCCTCTGGTGCCCCTCAGAGGGGTTAAAGGCCACTTATACAAAACTTCTGATATATAAACATTTTCAGATACAGTTTGGGTAATCTTTATGCACACAGTCAGAGGAGAACACATATTGAACAGATTCTGAGCATTTAAAAACAATTGGGTTACTACCAGGGTAGATGTTGAAGTTGGGCATGCTGCTAGGGATTGAGGTGAGAGATATGTAATAATAAGTATGAGGATATATGCAATGGTGAGCAATTAAAGTACTGGGTGTTGTGTTTTTCTTCTGAGGGGTATTTTACATGGGATGGGGGTTGCAGAGGTGGGAGGAACTAGTATCATATTCATTGGAGCAAAGAGTAGCTATTAAATGAGCACTTTTCTGTTTAATCAGTAGACCCTATCTTGAAAAACCACATGTCTTGATAGACCAGGATCTGGATGCACAGATTTAATGATTATGGATGCACAGATTTAATGATTATGGATGCACAGATTTAATGATTACGGATGCACAGATTTAATGATTACGGATGCACAGATTTAATGATTATGGATGCACAGATTTAATGATTAATGATGCACAGATTTAATGATTATGGATGCACAGATTTAATGATTGTGGATGCACAGATTTAATGATTATGGATGCACAGATTTAATGATTATGGATGCACAGATTTAATGATTACGGATGCACAGGTTTAATGATTATGGATGCACAGGTTTAATGATTACGGATGCACGGATTTAATGATTATGGGTGCACAGATTTAATGATTATGGATGCAAAGGTTTAATGATTATGGATGCACAGATTTAATGATTATATAATGTTATGATCTGTCATAAGAGTTGATATTATTTAGCTAGAAGAGGTGGTCTTTCAAGACCAGTCTAGCTGTTATTGTTATGCATGTTTGTTTGTTGGGCTTTAAAACAGATCATCTTGTCTTTGAACAGATTTCAGCTTGAATTTTATCACAATATGTCCTATATTCACATCTGTCATTTGAACTTTATCACAATATGTGACCTCATTCACAGCTGTCATTTGATCTTTAATACAGTGGAACCTGTCTTGAAAGACCACCCCTTTTGCCAAAACAAAATGGTCTCTCATAACAGGTCATAATACTATATAATCAATAAATCTACATGGAGAACCTGTCTCTCAAGACAGGTGGTCTCTCATAGCAGTGGTCTCTCAAGACAGGTTTTACTGTATTCACAGCTCTCATTTGATCTTTAACATAATATATGACTGCAATTAGAGCATAGTCATTTGAACTTTATTCCAGTATGTGACCTTCATTCACAGAAAAGTCATTTTGTTTTATCAGTCAGTAACAGCAGCTGGTTGATGTACCACTTTGTTATCACTTAGCCAGTTACAAGTGCACAGCAATCACTGTCTTATTAGGCACAAGATGAAGAAAAATGTGAAAATATCCAGTAGATAGAAAAATTGTCTTCTTTTTGTGCCTCTGCCTGTGACTTTAGCTTATTTAGATTTTCTACCTAATTTGATCCAGGGGCCTTGAGTGGCTAAGTTGTCTAAAGTGCTGACCCTTATGGATCAATGCCATCTCACCTCTATCTGTGTGAGCTGAGTCCAGACTTGGCTAATGTGGGTAAGTGAGAAAGCCTGCCAGTAGCTTTTCGTGGGTGGTAGTTCTTCCCTGGGTTATCCAGGGTTTTTCCTCCACCGCCATGTATAGCCTATCTTGTGCTGAAAAATGGCATTAAACCCTTTAACAACAACAACCTTATTTGATCTATAAATTTTCTTTACATGAAAAGAGTGTATGGACCCACTTCTATCAGTGTGGTATGCAGTAGAAACTATCTGTAAGACAACCACTTCAGAGTCAAATAAATCATGGTTTGTCAAGATGTGCTCTTTTTTGACAGGTCTTCACACAATCTCAGTCAATAAATCTGTTCTGTGAGAAACTTTCTTTTCAGGACAAGTGGTTTCTCATGGGAGTGATCTTTTATGACAGATTTTAATTTATTGTGATAATCTTCACCATGAAAAATAAATATTGGGTTAGTAAGAATAATATTGTAGAATTTTAGGCAGTAAATTTTCTTCTTGTGTAAACAATATTATTATTGGGTTTTATTTTATTTTATTCAGCACAATTGTTATGTCTTGTGCATATATGGCAAATTGCCTACCACACTATTTGCAGAACAGTGGGATGTTTAAAATTTAAGGTCTTTAAAAACACAGGAAATAAACCAAGTTTATCAAGTTGCCTTTAGAAAAAAGTACTATTTATACTCGAAGTCTTCGAACTACAAAAAAACAATATCCAGAGTTACTGTAGAATAATGTGCCTGCAGATCTCAGTATATGTTGTTTGTTCTACTGTTCATTTCCAACAAACAACACAAACCCAGATGGCAGGTGAATTATGCAATTGCAGATCTGGATCTGTGCAGTTTGCAGTTGGACCAGACTTATAAGCAAGTACATATGGTAATCAGCATTAAGTAATTGACCTTGTAACACTGACATATCATGGACTGCAATATCTGCTGGAGTGAAAGTGTTGGTATTTTAAATAGGTCAGGACTGATGTCTTTGGGCAGACCAAAGTTTTCTTTTGGGACAAAAACCCTGGTGCAAACCAAGATCATTGTTTTCTGCAGATTGTAAGGAGGGTACAGTTGCTGGCTATTCCCCAATTAGAATCTACCATTGAAAAATGTAAATTCAGATTAAATGCATCAGTTTGTTTGGGGTTTTTTTTGTTCTCTATTAATAGACATGATTTGTTTTGATTTTGGTTTGGTGTTTTATGGCACATCAGTACATGAAGGTTATATCAGTTGCTGACCTTTCTGGATGATAGAACTCTAATTCAGACCATTATTTTTCAATTAATCAATTATTGATATAACTGTCAAATAAGATTAAGAATACTGGTAAGTAGACTAATTGTGGACAGTGATAAGAAAATGTTATCTTAATTTTGAGTTCAAAGGCATTTTTCTCAGTTGTTTAAACAGCTGACTTGGTTACTGTCATAGCTAGTGCTGAGACTGAGGTGTTGATTGGCTAGCTGACATCAGACTGACAAGTGTTGATTGGCTAGCTGACATTAGACTGACAAGTGTTGATTGGCTAGCTGACATCAGACTGACAAGTGTTGATTGGCTAGCTGACATCAGACTGACATGTGTTGATTGGCTAGCTGATATCTGACTCACATGTGTTTATTGGCTAGCTGACATCAGACTGACAAGTGTTGATTGGCTAGCTGACCTCATGTCAAAGTTACAGGAGCCTGTAAAAAAGGATGCAGACAGCACAATGGTAGATAGCTGTCAGGGTGGCAAATGAACATCATTCTTAGTAGAAGAGAATTTCTAACCCTAAATAAAATTTGATCAGAAATTGTACATTGTTATCACATAACCAATATTTAATTTTGTTTCAAACTAGATAATTCCAAAATAATTATTCTAAAGTAAGTTCAAGTAGATTGCCATTGTAGTTATAATTCTATATAAAGCCACTGAGCTGCCAATTATCCACTACATAATTATTTATAAAACCATCAAGCTACCAAAGTACACTTTGAAAAACTATAAAGTCCCCAAGCTACCAAAGTACACTTTGAATAACTATAAAGTCCCCAAGCTACCAAAGTACACTTTGAATAACTATCAAGTCCCCAAGCTACCAAAGTACACTTTGAATAACTATAAAGTCCCCAAGCTACCAAGTACACTCTGCATAACTATTTATAAAATCCCCAAGCTACCAAAATACACTTTGTATAACTATTTATAAAGTCCCCAAGCTTACTAGTACATTCTGCATAATTATTTATAAAGTCCCCAAGCTACCAAGTACATTCTGCATAATTATTTATAAAACCACCAAGCTGCCCATGTACACTAGTATTAAAAAGACTTGACATTGATGAGTTCATGATACTATAAAAAATTAAGCTGATTTTGTGTATCTAAATCAAATCAGTACAAAATTGCCTAATGTTGACTTTTGGCATTTCAATAAACAATTGTGTCTTTATCCTCCGAAGTTGTTCTGACAGACACGTTTTAGATAGCATGTTTTGTGTTATTTTCAAAGGCCTGTTTTGTTGCACCTTTTTTTTTTCATTTAACAAAAAATTCAGTCTTGAAATCAGTTTTATCCAATATATCACACTATTGTTGTTTTTTTCTTCAGTAATGTATGAATTAAGGTATTTTAATAAATCTTTAACCTGTTATAAATGTAGAGTTTGTGTTACATACCACACCCATAATTTCAAAATGGTCTACATGTTGGCTGTCAAGAACAGTTCATGCCAGTTCATGAATTATTCATGATGTTTCATAGGATTTATAGGTTAGTCGAGATTGGCCTCCTTATTTGTATGGTGTACATCTTTATGTGTTGTAGTTGAATGGGGCAACAGATGTAGTAACATTTAATTTAGTGTGAAGGTCAGGCCTCACTTAAACCTCAAGTGGTTACAAATATTGTAGGGGCCCTAGACCACTCACTGTTACAGGTCACTGCTGTCTCACCTCAGTCATCGTAGGTTTGTGTCTTAGGTTTGAGTCTTGGGTTTGGGGGTTATGTAGAAAAGCTTGCCATTAGCTTTTCGTGAGTCAGTGGTTCTTTCCTGGGTTCTTCCTCCACCATTAATACTGGCTGCCATGTATAACCTATCTTGTGCTGAAAATGTCGTTAAATCCTACAACAACAACAACAACAACAAATATTGTAAACACCATCTCCACAGGTTCGAGTTATAAAAATGCCACAATGACCCCAATTTAAGAGCAGCTCTTTTGATCTGGACAACACAAGAAAGATTTAGAGTCTTTATATATTTCTTTAACTCTCACATCTCCTTCCATGTGTACCAAAACCCTGTAAACCCCCGCACTTTGATCTGCCTGGGTTTCATATGCAGCAGCTCTTGTAGAAAATCCCATTGAATTATACTTAAATGGGGGGGGGTTACTTTGTTTACCTTTAGTGATAGTTTTCATTTTGTAGAGATAAGTCAGTCTAACTGCCAGTATATATTAGGGAGAGATGATGCTCACTGCTGGGGGTCTAGTTTATTTAAGCTGTATGCTTCCAAGATAAAAGCCATAGGCCCACACTTTCCATTACTCTGATAATATCAAAGTCCTAAGCTCCTTAACAGATAGTTCTGTCAATAATATACCTGGAATCTGGTTTAAAGGCAAGAAATTGATGAACTGTTGAAATGGAGGGATATAGTGAAGTATTCTGCAGCAGATATAAATGAAGTGAATCCATCATGGGAGTTTATCAACTTAAAACTGTAAGCTCCCATTTAGTTTAGAAGCTACTCCCTTAATGGAGTTCATCAACCTAAACATCTGCACCCTGTTTTGAACCTGTGAATCAGGCTTCTTTGTGTAAAAGAGCAAATAAATTGATTCAAGTTCATTCTAGGCACCTGATGCTCTTATTTTTCATCTTTGGTACAAGAAAAATTTCCTTCTGTTGCACCCCTGAGATGCTAAGAAAAGACCTAAGAAAATCAATTGGAAAGGTGTTAACAGTATGGTTGAATAGAGTGCATCCCAGGCCTACTGAATAGAGCAAGTAGGTACTGCAAAATAATGATATAACAATCAGTATAATTGGCTGACAGAAATGTCTTACTGATTTTGATTAGTTGGAGTACCAAACAAGAGCATATATCACCAAATCTATTCAGATCAGATTAACTGAGGTCACAAATACTTTGAGACTAATTAATTGTATTTAACTGATTTAAAAGAATAAATGTTTAATTATTTAAGTCTTTATTTGAACTTTTTATTAAATTAGAATCTGTGTAGAGTTTTTTCACCCCTAATATCGTTTTTCTTCATGTTTTCAAGAATTAACTGCAATAGTTTGCCTTCTATCATTTATCATTACATTCTGAAGAGCATGCAAGATTTGCTTGACATTTGAAAAATCCATATTGATTAAATGGCAATTTAATTTATATATCCTGTACAGTTGTGTGTGCGTGTATGTGTGTGTGTTTTAGATTTTTAATGTAGCTTTAACAATTTTTCAGTCATATCACTATGATGTCTGCAGTGACAGTTTATACTGCCACATCATCCTGACACCAGGCCAACCAGTCCTAATAATAACCTCTTAATGCTGAGCGCCAAGCGAGGCATCTGTTAGTACCATTGTTGTAAGTTTTTGGTATGACTCGGCCGGGTTCAAACCTGTGACCTTCTGCATCTGAGGCGGATGCTCTAACCACTAAGCCACCAAAGAGTTTGTACAGTTGGGTATTGTCATCCAGTTGGTATTACAATATGTATCTCAATAATTTCACTTACTATGATATGTATCACAATAGTATTATATATATATATATATATATATATATATATATATATATATACAAGTTAGCCCATGAATATGATATGTATCACAATAGTATTATATATACAAGTTAGCCCATGAATATGATATGTATCACAATAGTATTATATATACAAGTTAGCCCATGAATATGATATGTATCACAATAGTATTATATATACAAGTTAGCCCATGAATATGATATGTATCACAATAGTATTATATATACAAGTTAGCCCATAAATATGATATGTAGCACAACAGTGTTACTTGTACATGTTAGCTCATGAATATGATATGTATCACACCAGTGTTACTTGTGCATGTTAGCTCATGAATATGATGTGTATCACAACAGTATCTTATGTACAACTTAGCCCATTAGTATTTTATGTATAACAATAATATCACATGTATCACTTATCCATTGAACATGATATGCATCAAAACTTAGCCCATGAATATGAAATGTATCACAATAGTATAACATAAAGAAGCAAGCCCATGAATATGATATGTATCACAATAGTATAACATAAAGAAGCAAGCCCATGAATATGATATGTATCACAATAGTATAACATAAAGAAGCAAGCCCATGAATATGATATGTATCACAATAGTATAACATTAAGAATCAAGTCCATGAATATGATATGTATCACAATAGTATACCATTAAGAAGCAAGCCCATGAATATATGTATCACAATAGTTTAACATAAAGAATCAAGTCCATGAATATGATATGTATCACAATAGTATAACATAAAGAAGCAAGCCCATGAATATGATATGTATCACAATAGTTGTATCACAATAGTATAACATAAAGAAGCAAGCCCATGAATATATGTATCACAATAGTATAACATAAGGAAGCAAGTCCATGAATATGAAATGTATCACAATAGTATAACATAAAGAAGCAAGCCCATGAATATGATATGTATCACAATAGTATAACATAAAGAAGCAAGTCCATGAATATGATATGTATCACAATAATATAACATAAAGAAGCAAGCCCATGAATATATGTATCACAATAGTTTAACATAAAGAATCAAGTCCATGAATATGATATGTATCACAATAGTATACCATTAAGAAGCAAGCCCATGAATATATGTATCACAATAGTATAACATTAAGAAGCAAGCCCATGAATATATGTATCACAATAGTTTAACATAAAGAAGCAAGCCCATGAATATGATATGTATCACAATAGTATCAGATGTACTAGTTAGTTCATGAATAGGAAATGTATCACAACAGTATCACATATACAGGTTAGCCCATGAAAATGATATTATCACAATAGTATCACATGCACAAGTTAACCCATGAATATAATAATTATCCTAATACATGTACTATTACTTGCACAAATTAGCTCATATATATATATATATATATATATATATATATATATATATATATATATATATATATATATATATATATATATATATATACACATACAGAGAGAGAGATTACTTGTACAAATTAACTCATTAATATATGTTTCACATTAGCATCACATGTACAATTTGCCAAATGAGTATGATATGTATCAGAATAGTATCAGATGTATAAGTTAGCCCATGAATATGATATGTATCATGGTAGTGTGGTTATCATTGAATTTGGTTATCATCATCTAGATTGTGATTGCCTTCAGTGTTATTGCCCAGATTGAGTAAATATCAATATAAAGTAAGAAACTTGCAGGTGGAATAAATAGAGATTTTAGCAGATATATAAAACATAATGGCATGATCCCCGTGCATGTAAAGTCAAAAATTTAATTAAAATTCATAAACAATTGTAATAATGCTTTACATTAAGAAGATGTGATGCGATGTGATTATGATTTTTAAGGTAGCTTTAACAATTTTTCAGTCATATCGCATGTCTGCAGTGTAGCAGTTTTTAGTGATGTCTAGCACTGGGGCATCATACCACAAACAGTAACATTATCCTGACACCAGACCGACCAGTCTTAATATTAACCTCTTTATGCTGAACATCAAGCGAGGCAGCTGTTAGTACTATTTTTGTAAGTCTTTGGTATGACTAGACTTGGGATTGAACCTACGACCTCCCATATCCGAGGTGGATGCTCTGACTTCGATTCTATAATAAACTAATTCAATCTCTTAAAACTGATAAGCTATTTATATAAGCACATATATATTTGTATTTAAAATTCGGTGAATGATTTATTTAAAAAAGAGGTGTATCTTCCTAATGAACCGCGCTCATGGAGTGGCCTAGTGGTCATTCCAAATTCACTGTGCCTGTTCTTCAACTTCACTGTGACTGTTCATCTGCATCCTTTCCACTTTCCCTTTTCCAAGCTCTCTAGAGTCTCACCTCTTTCGGCCCTTGAACATTGTGTGGGTAGGTGGATATGTAAGTATGTGATATGTAGATATTTATTAGGTAGGTATGAGAATATGTCGCTTGGGGTTATCTCATTTTCCAAAATAAACAAAGAAGCACCCTAAATCTCCAGTCAGATATCCTACTGGGGATAGATCATTACTCCCCTCTCGTTATGTCAGATATAGTTCTATCAAAAGAATTCATACAAATACCAAAGGCTATCTGGTCAAGATAAACATGGCAGACCATACATAAACCTAGTTTCATAGATTAATGTACTTCCTAATAGCTGTTTCAATACTAGCTCACATTAACATCACATGGAGACATCAGTTTGGTCTTGTTGCAGTTACACAACTGAAATAAATGAAATTCATTACATGGCTTAACTACATTATTTTTAGTGAATACACACATTCAAGTCTCTAGCATATATGAAAATCTCCTTTTATGGTTTCACAAAATTAATTTCAGTCAATATGCACACAAGTCTTTATCATGCACAAAATCATCTAAAGTTAAAGAATTCACAGGAGCGCTGTCCGCTGTCCGTTACAGATCACTGCCATCCTGATCCATCCAGCTGTCTGCATGTGTTCGAGTCTAAGATTCTTGAGTCTAAGATTCTAAGATTCTAAGATTCACATTGTTGATATGTGAGAAAGCTTGCCAGTAGCTTCTCTTTCCAGTTTCTTCCTCCACCATTAATACTGGCCGCCATGTATAGCCTATCGTATGCTGAAAAATGGCTGTGCTGAAAAATGGTGTTAAGCACCACAACAACAACAGATACATATTTTCCTATAACAATCAAGACAACACATTCAAATGATTTGTCAAGCATGAAATTAATGCAAAATACCTTGTGTTTTCAAAACAACACATTCAGCTTCTCTGGCTTCTACTGCTAAAATTGCCCGATGATTTTCTAGACATCCAATCCCTTGGCAAATTATTTTACTAGAGAGTTTCTTTTAAATTTGACCTAGTCTCTTATATTTGTTTTCTTTTGCAGAAAAGCATAGGCTGACTAAAAATTTTTGATTGGGCATTTTAAAACCCAAGAATTTTTGTGTGGGAATCAGTCTCTTATCTAGCTTAACCAATCCAAATTAAATCTCTTTTACCTTAACCTGGGCACCAGGATTGTTGTCTGCCTGATAAATACAGATTACCAAATATTAATTATGGAAATTTCAAATCTGACAATTGGACACAAGATCAAAAGTTAACCCCTATCTTTCAAGTCTGTTTGATGGCTAAATAAATATATGCTTCATTGAGAATCACTGCTTTCATGACACAGAGATCACAGATCCTGCATTATGGTGTTCTAAACATGGCAGGCTTATAATGAACTAGATCCAGTTTTACGTGAGCACCTGACTGTGAAATTCTTTGCCTGTGCTTAACTGGATTGTGCTAATGATGGTACCATATATACTCTCTAATAAGTTGAGTCCAACTGCAAACTGTAGCCATTGCATAATGCTCTGGTAGATCAGGGTCTGTGCAATTTGTTAGGAGTAATCAATAGAACAAACAACTTTGACAATGATCTGCAGTAGCAGTGTGTTAACAGCAGATCAAGGGAGTTTGTTGTTTGACTCATAAGCTGGTATACTCATGCTTTTACAAAATAAGAAATACAGAATGAAAATAAAAATAACATGTATCAGTCTGACTGGTACACATATTGTTTTGAAGTTCCTGTCTTGCAGTGGTATTTCTTTAGCATGAAGGGTCACTAATTTATGTCCTGTGGTAGATAATTTGGTACAGACTGATCTCATATGCACACTGTAGATGACCAGTGCCAGACAGTGTCTTTGTCTGAATCAACAGAAAATGTAAGCAGTATAGATGCTTTTGAATGGGAACTTAATACACAGGTTGTTCATATCAGTTTGCACTATCATCCATAGTAGTAAATTACCACTTCAGCTTTTACTTTTCAGCAAAGTTTGGTATATATCATATATAAGCAGTTAAAGTTTAAGTCCAACTGCAAACTGCACAGACCCAGATTAGTATTTGCATAATGTGCCAGCAGATCTGGCTCAATGCAGTTTGTTAGGAGTATTGGGTAGAACAAACTCTTTAGACTCTGATCTGGTGACAGATTTTTTCGTGGCAAATTAGAATATGTTGTTTGAAAGTTGGTGGCTGAGTGGTCTAAACTGCCATCACCTCTGTCTGCCGTGAGTGAGAAAGCCTGCCAGTAGCTTCTCGTGGGTCAGTGGTTCTTCCCTGGATTTTCCAGGGTTCTTCCTACAATATTAATACTGGCTGCCATGTATAGCCTATCTTGTGCTGAAAAATGGTGTTAAACCCTACAACAACCACAACAACAATATAAGGTTTCAGTGTCCTGTTATGTAGGGTATAGACAAAAATATAGCCCATATGAATTTCAACAGCAACACATTAACCAGTTATTTCCTATATAATATCTACAACCTAATCTGAGGATGGGTTTTAGTTAACAATTTAATCCAGGCCAATTTAGCAAACTGGTATGCTACCTTAGGGATACTGTATATACTCACTTATGAGTTGAGTCAAACTGAAAACAACAAAGATCCTGATCTACTGAGGCATAATGTACCTGCTGTTTAGGGTCTGCATTGTTTTTGTTACTGATTATTTCCTAACAAAGTGAACAAACCCAGACCCACCAGCACAGTGTGCAGTGGCAGATATGGGTCTGTGCAGTTTGCAGATGAACTCATAAGTGAATAAATATGGTATCTTGCTCAGCTCTTACTTGGAGACATGTACCAGTTATTACACAAACTTAAATATTTGTTGACTCTTTCCTCAGTTTTCAAATTATTCATAATGCATGGCATATTTAGAGGTCAGATTAAAGTAAAATCCTGATGTATATCATCATATTTCATTGCATTCTCAGTTGCAGTTTGATACATTACATCATGTTACTTGAGTGGTGATACATTGCATGCCAAGATGCAATTTGCAGGTCATGTAGAACATACACTGATACAGTTGTAACAATACAGTATGGGCCATGATACAGACTCCTACCTTGTGTGTTTGACTTTTCATGTACTAATATGTCTGTTTTGCTGTGTAAATATTTTATATGCAGTCCGAAAGGTTAATATTCACTGACTCGCTGTACCTCCAGCCTGTTTGTTGCCTATTACTGAATCACTGTGCCTCGTGCATGTCAGTTGCCTGTTATTGAGTCACTGTGCCTCCTGTCTGTTAGTTGGTTATTACTGAGTCACTGTGCCTTTGCCCCTTAGTTGCTTTGTACTGAGTCACTGTGCCTCCTGCCTGTCAGTTACCTATCAGTCACTGTGCCTCCGACCTGTTAGTTGCTTATTAATGAGTCACTGTGCCTTTGCCCCTTAGTTGCTTATTACTGAGTCACTCTGCCTTTGCCCCTTAGTTACTTTGTACCGAGTCACTGTGCCTCCTGCCTGTCAGTTGCCTATCAGTCACTGTGCCTCCGACCTGTTAGTTGCTTATTACTGAGTCACTGTGCCTATGCCCCTTAGTTGCATTGTACTGAGTCACTGTGCATCCTGCTTGTCAGTTATCTATCAGTCACTGTGCTTCAGACCTGTTAGTTGCTTATTACTGAGTCACTGTGCCATTGCCCCTTAGTTGCTTTGTACTGAGTCACTGTGCCTCCTGCCTGTCAGTTACTTATCAGTCACTGTGCCTCAGACCTGTTAGTTGCTTATTACTGAGTCACTGTGCCTTTGCCCCTTAATTGCTTATTACTGAGTCACTGAGACTTTGCCCCTTAGTTACTTTGTACTGAGTCACTGTGCCTCCTGCCTGTCAGTTACCTATCAGTCACTGTGCCTCTGATGTGTTAGTTGCTTATTATTGAGTCACTGTGCCTTTGCCCTTTAGTTGCTTATTACTGAGTCACTGTGCCTCCTGCCTGTCAGTTGCCTATCAGTCACTGTGCCTCCGACCTGTTAGTTCCTTTTTGCTGAGTCACTGTGCCTATGCCCCTTAGTTGCTTTGTACTGAGTCACTGTGCGTCCTGCCTGTCAGTTACCTATCGGTCACTGTGCCTCCGACCTGTTAGTTGCTTATTACTGAGTCACTGTGCCATTGCCCCTTAGTTGCTTTGTACTGACTCACTGTGACTTTGCCCCTTAGTTGCTTTGTACTGAGTCACTGTGCCTCCTGCCTATCAGTTTCCTATCAGTCACTGTGCCTCTGACCTGTTAGTTGCTTCTTACTGAGTCATTGTGCCTTTGCCCCTTAGTTGCTTATTACTTAGTCACTGTGCCTCCTACCTGTCCATTGCCTATCAGTCACTTTGCGTCTGACCTGTTAGTTTTATTACTGAGTCACTGTGCCTTTGCCCCTTAGTTGCTTTGTACTGAGTCACAGTGCCTCCTGCCTGTCAGTTACCTATCAGTCACTGTGCCTCAGACCTGTTAGTTGCTTATTACTGAGTCACTGTGCCATTGCCCCTTAGTTGCTTTGTACTGAGTCACCGTGCCTCCTGCCTGTCAGTTACCTATCAGTCACTGTGCCTCCAAACTGTTAGTTGCTTATTACTGAGTCAATGTGCCTTTGCCCCTTAGTTGCTTATTACTGAGTCACTGTGCCTTTGCCCCTTAGTTGCTTTGTACTGAGTCACTGTGCCTCTGCCTATCAGTTACCTATCAGTCACTGTGCCTCTGAGCTGTTAGTTGCTTATTACTGAGTCACTGTGCCTTTGCCCCTTAGTTGCTTATTACTGAGTCACTGTGACTTTGCCCCTTAGTTGCTTTGTACTGAGTCACTGCCTCCTGCCTATCAGTTACCTATCAGTCACTGCCTCTGAGCTGTTAGTTGCTTATTACTGAGTCACTGTACCTTTGCCCCTTAGTTGCTTTGTACTGAGTCACTGTGCCTCCTGCCTATCAGTTACCTATCAGTCACTGCCTCTGAGCTGTTAGTTGCTTATTACTGAGTCACTGTGCCTTTGCCCCTTAGTTGCTTTGTACTGAGTCACTGTGACTTTGCCCCTTAGTTACTTTGTACTGAGAGGGGCCCCAAGTGGCCGAGTGGTCTAAAGCGCTGTCTGTTACGGATCACTGCCATCTCACCTCTGTCTGTGTGGGTTCGAGTCTAGGATTCGACAAATGTGGATATGTGAGAAAGCTTGCCAGTAGCTTCTCGTGGGTCGGTGGTTCTTTCCGGTGATTTCCCTGTTTCTTCCTCCACCATTAATACTGGCCGCCATGAATAGCCTACCGTGTGCTGAAAAATGGCGTTAAGCACAACAACAACAACAACAACAACAACTTTGTACTGAGTCACTGTGCTTCCTACCTGTTATTTTGCCTATTACTGAGTCACTGTACCTCCTGCCAGTTAGTTGCCCCTTACATTATACAGAAGAGTGAATTAAACTCAGATCTATTCTTTATCTTCAAGCCCACAATGAGATTAATGAATACAAGACTAGGAAGTTGAAGGAATCAGAAACAGTATACCACGTAGGTACATCATCCTGTTGAGTTCGAATATGTATCCTGTAGATACAGCAAAATCTTCAAATTATTTGCAGTCATCTGCATACTGTGAATCACACAAGAAATTACTGTTCAATAAATCAATAATACTCCATTGGAACGCTATGCTACATATTGTTCCTAATTTATTCTATTTACCTATATAAATTAATATGATAAAAGATTATGGTATTACAGTATTTATAACATTCTGAAAGCAATTAGAATTCTTAGTAACTGGAAGCCCGTATATACCCATATAGAACTTTTATGTGTTATTTATACAGGGCTTACTAATAGAGGACATTTGCTTCAAAATAAGTAACATATTTCATCAAGTGGGTGCAAACTCACTATTTTCACCCACAATATGAAATATATTTGTTATTCACTTGTAGCAAGCAAATGTTCTTTTTTATTTTATGCTTGAATCTATTGGCTAGCACAATGTCCTATATAACAGACTGAAGTAGTATATTTCTTACTGGATCCTTTGAAATGTCAGTAGTGTACTGTGTATATGCCACTGTATTTTGTGATTATTCACACAAACTATAAACAATAATGTAATTCTCCTTTCCAATTCAAAGTAAAAATAGCACATGAAGAAAAAAAATTTTTTATGGACATCCATAGATGTCCATTGAAAAATTATGATAATTTGATTTCACTCAAGTGAAATGGCAGGATTACTTCTCAGACAATCCAGGAATTCTTGGCCTAGCATAAAATTTAAGTGACTATTCACTGTATTTATTGGTCACTTACAAGTGACATATGGTGAATGATTAGAAATTTATAGGCAAAGTTGGCATTTCACTTATAAATTAAACACTGGTACATGTCACTTTTAAAGAAAGCTGCTCTCTCCACACTGTTACCCCACCCCTCACCCTCAGGGCTTGACAGAAAATTGTGTACTTATGCAAATACAATAATGAGTTTGATAGCTTGTATACATTTAAATGGCTACACATCAAGTTCTGACTTTATAAAAATGATCTCATATACTTCTGTTCAAGTGACAATTTATGAAATGATTCCATCCCCTTAGACTGCTCCTGTGAATCACCATATATGAAACAGCTTGCTCAGTATATCTTCTTTAGCTGAATAAAACAAAAATGCAAGAACCATAAATATAATATATTCCCTAAGTAATATATACAGTTTTTCTTTCAAACCTACATCTTTGACAGAATCATCAAAGGCCCCAACAACTGAATATGAAAGGTTTTGATTCCTTAGTAGTAGTATAGTTTTCTTTAAGATTCCAATAGCTATTCCTCATAGCTGATGAATGAAGGCTGTCTCATTCAGTTGTAAGCCTGTGAACATTGGCTATGCATGATACTGGAAAGCACAAAGAGTGAACAGAATGAGAAAAAGCATAACATAATCCCATAAATATTGACTGTCTTACTTAAATTATTAATGTCAATACTACTTTAATACAAAATGCCATAATTATCAAGTTTTGTTGTTGTTGTTGTTGATAGGCTATACATGTTCATTGACTAGGAAAGCTTATACAGTGGCCTGTTGTCCATCATACATTAGAACAGTTTATCATCTCTATGCCTTCTAGACTGATTGATTGTAATTAATCATCTGATGTACATTTCATCCTGAAACTGAGCTTTTGCTGTTCCTTCTAGTTGAATAATCATATCAACATGGGTTTTTCACCAGAATAATTATGATATTTACTTGGTACTAAATGAACATCTGACATCTGGTACGATGATCATGGTGAATATCTTGTATTTCTCTTGCTGTTGTTGTTGTAGGTCTTAATGCCATTTTTCAGCACATGACAGGCCTTACATGGCGGCCAGTATTAATGGTGGAGGAGGAAACCAGGAAATCCACAGAAAGAATCACTGACCCACAAGAAACTACTGGCAAGCATAGACTGCTATATTGGAATGGAATTTTCACTAAAAAAAACCCTCTTATGATCTGTTTGTTCCTAAATGAAAATTGTAATTTGATATCCATTATGGCCATTGTGGCATCCATCATGAAAATCTTGTTAACAGATGCTCATACTGACAGAATTTTCACCAAATACTGACATAAAAAACAGCAGAAACTTTTTTCTTGTATAAAGTTATTCTGATATTCAAAAAATGCTGATCTTAGCTCTGAAATAGTTGTGTTAATAGCCATTTTGGAATTCTTGCTGAGTTAATATCCATTTGAAAATCTTGATGTGTTAATGGCCATTTGGAAATATAGATATGGCTACTTCTGTTGAATGGATGAGCTGATTAACATGTTATCTTCACTAAAACACTGTTAAACCAGCATGTAGCCTGTTCCAAATGAAAATGGTTTTGGTCTGTCCTATATTGTGCTGCAATGGTAACCATCTTGAAAGTCTTGCAATCACTACTACTTTTGCATAAATGGTGGCAGTGACATTAGTTTTTCATTTGACTATGTCTTGCAGAATTTAATCAATTCTGAAAGAAAATGATACAATCTGATACAAAATGATACAACCAGCATATCATCACTTGTATCATGGAATGATGAAAACCAGATTTAATTGACCCTGGAGTCAAGTCCAAGGTCATTCCTTGCATTTTTGTGCTTCTTTGTGCTTGTGAATACCAATACAGTGACTTGCACATATACAGTGATTTCTGGCAAGACTTTGTATTTGATTTGATTCCTGTGAACAAGTTAACAATAAGCAAGCACTTGAATGTTCATTTAAGTCTTAAGTCTTGAATTGGATTTTTAGTTGCTTATTACTGAGGCTTATGAGAATGATAAGGCAAAAAAAAATGTGTTTCCAGTTGGCTGGATTTCCTTGTTTCTTATCGCTGATGCAAGCCATTCTTTTACACCATGGTAAAAAATTAATTAAATATTTATATTGTTACAAATAAACAACCTACCTACCTAACCTAATTTTAAAAACAGTTCATTAGGAACACTCTTTTTGGAGGCCTAGGTATGAATGATTTTTGTTGAACCCAGTGTTTGAGCATCCATCAATAATCCCACTGTAATCTTTATAAAAGAATGAAAATTACAGATTTAATTAAATTTGTTAAGTGGTTAAATCTTTACATTGTTTGGGACAAGTTCATTGATTTTATATTCATGATATCAGATTCAGGTTCATAGAATATGCCTGATTATTTTGTGCCATGTCTGATGATTTTGTGCCATGTCTGATGATTTTGTGCCATGTCTGATAATTTTGTGCCATATCTGATGATTTTGTGCCATGTCTGATGATTTTGTGCCTCATGTCTGATGATTTTGTGCCATGTCTGATAATTTTGTGCCATGTTAATTCTGACATGTATTTTTCTGGTTCACTTGTTTTCATACATTTCATACAGTCTATCATCCACTTGTGCTAGGCAGACACCTTTTGTCCAGTCTTAGAGGTGACCTGCTAAGCAGACACTTGTGATAGGCAGACACCTTTTGTCTTGTCTCAGAGGTGAATGTTTGTACAAGTCGGACTTTATACTTATTAACTTTCTTAGTTCAGGATACCAAAATGTTGCTGTATCACATGTATTTCCAACTTCAAACTGCACTGACCCAGATCTGCCATCCCATAATGTACTGGCAGATCTGGTCTGTAAAGTTTGGTGTGAATAATCAGTGTAGACCCTGATCTGTAAGTGCATGACTTATAAGCAAGTATAAACAATTGTATTGGGTACTTTAGCAATGGCAACAAAAGAACAGTACAGCTTGCCCCCAAGTCGATTCTTCCATCAGCCAAGAAAATACAGTATTATTCCAGTTGGTCTGATTTGAAGCCATCTTATTATGTAAGAAAACTGAATCTGAACTTTAAGAATCTGTTCATTAACTAGATGATGTCACCAAAATATTGGTCTTTGAAATCATGTGTTATGGAACCAAAAGTAACTCTGTTACTGATGATTCTACTGTTTATGTTCTAGGTCTGTGTTGATAAGAAATTCGTGTTCTAGTGATTCATATTGTACTAGACCCATTGATTTTGATCATGGTTCATTTCAATGCATCCATCAAGAAAATTAGATGCATGTTCCATGATATTTATTGCCCGGGTTTCTACTTTCTAGTTTTTGCTTTAACATTCTTCAGTCCAGATTTCTGTTTGATCATTCTGTATTTTGGCTAAAAGCACAACACAGTTTATGAATCTGTGAACTTAACTAAACATTTTAGTAAAATTTGGCCTGGATGCTGCATTTGCTGGAACATTAAAGAAAAATGCTAATTAAATAAATTACTTGACTGTTATATATTGACAATGCTTCACAAGATTTCTTTTATAAGAACTTCTTCCTGTATTAGATCAGAAATCATACTTAACATAAAATGGTTCATTTTATTAAATGTGATTTACTGATGGATATTTAACATAATATCATACTTGGCATTTTAAAGATTATTTTATGTGGAAATTTTGTGATCTTTTTTATGTAGAAAATATACAAGATCTGTCTTCAAGATTAAATTAACCATCAGAGTGTAAGGGGCCTAATGGTACTCAAAGGCAGTACATACAAAGAAAGTTTACAATGTTCTCAGTAAGTTTTAAGATCTACTTTCCTTCCATGTGGAAGGTGTGGATTGAGATGTGCACTATTGATGGATATTTGTTTTATGAGAGTTTTAACCCATACATGTGTATTTATGTTTGTACATATATTCTGTTATATATGGTGTTCAGAATGACAGATAATTGGTGTGCTGTACTGAAAGTTTGACATTTAAGTCCATACAGTTTTAATTTTGTTCATTCTATTCAGCTGGTTTAATAATTGATCTATATCAGATTGAAATGTTTCAGAATGTGGCTGGGGTCCTTTGAAAAAAAGTTATCTCTAGTCATCTTATTGTTACCAGTAAATTATATAGAAATATAAACGCTGTATCTGACAAAAAAAATGAAATGCTATTAGGGTAGACATGTGATTAGGTGTAGACTTGTTGACCCAGGAATAGTTGTTTTCCAGAAGTGTACATGAGAGAATAAATCAATAGCTATGTCATTCCAGTCTTCATCCATACAAGAACAAGAACTTTTTTTCCAAATTAAATAGAAGCACTTTAACATGGCTCATACAACCTTAAAATCCTTGAATATGAGAAGTTACCTTGAAAATTCATTTAATTCTATTAAGGTTGGTTCTCACTTTGAAAAGTCCTTAAATTGGTTGAAGAACACCTTGAATTTTTACCTGACTCCTTAAATAAATTTGAAGGAATAACAAAACATTAAAAACTGAACAAAATATATTGCTCCTTAAATTCTGAATATCTTGGTTTATGCATTGTCCAAAAAAAAAAAAATCAAAATATAATAAAATTGTGTGGATTATATATGACACTGTTATTCTCAAGATGCAACAGCATCACTTTACCATTGTGGCATGCAAATAAGCTGTGTGTGTGTTTTTCTGCCATTGTGGCATGCAAATAAGTTGTGTGTGTTTTTCTGCCATTGTGGCATGCAAATAAGTTGTGTGTGTTTTTCTGCCATTGTGGCATGCAAATAAGTTGTGTGTGAGTTTTTCTGCCATTGTGGCATGCAGATAAGTTGTGTGTGAGTTTTTCTGCCATTGTGGCATGCAAATAAGTTGTGTGTGAGTTTTTCTGCCATTGTGGCATGCAAATAAGTTGTGTGAGTTTAGTTTTTCTGCTTTTGTACCCATTTATACAGTGACAATGTAACATGGAGAAAGTTCATTTCCTGTAAGAAAAGATAAACTTTGGAAAATGTATGGAAGTCCTTCAAAAATCCATGAAAGATCTTAGAAAAACATGACCATAATTAGGATTAAAATGATAAGAAATTATGTTAAACTGTGGGCTAAACAACAGCATAGAGGTGCTTATTAATAACTGATTATGTTATGTAGAGTAAATACACTTGGAAGATTTAGTATTATAGATTTAGAAAGGTTTTTATAGTTATAAAACCTAAAATGACACATTACCTTGTATATTTGCTGATTATAAAGGTTGAGTCCAACTTCAGACTGCCCAGCCCAGATCTGCCATTGAAAAATTTGTACACAAATTTTTTATATATATTTTTATATTTGCAGCTATCAAAATAAAGTTCATCAGTACAGAATCCTTCCAGGGCCTGACAACAAGCTCTTTGTGCAGGTATGTAAAAAGTGCCATATTTATACACACTTTTTCCAACTATTAACAACATTGATCCTGATCTGAAGTCACTTATGTGATGGCAGATCAGGGTATGTGTTGTTTATATTGCTCAAACTACGCAGACCCAGACCTGCTGGTGCATTAATTATGCAATATCAGATCTGGGTCTGTGCAGTTTGCAGTTGGACATATAAACAAGTATATTATCTATAAAAGGATGGAAGATCCATTTTTTTCTGTGGGTTAGCATTTGATAAGGAGTGGTTCATTTTATTTTCAGATGACAATCTCAAGTCCTCTTATTTTTCAGTTAAAGGCATACATTGACATGAAAATGTTGGCTTGAATGAGCACTGTACCCCACCCAGTCTGATAAAGACCTACATATACCAACCAGTAGAGCATCTAGATGTCATTTTGCAACAAATAAAATCAAGATATATTAGTTCTAAGCTCTAATCATCTGTATTAAATAGATTGACATCTGCATTACTTAATAGATCTGTATCTGTGTAAGGTAGATTGACATCTGCATTACTTAATAGATCTGTATCTGGTATCTGTGTTAGGTAGAGTGGCATCAGCATTACTTAATAGATCTGTATCAGTGTTGAAATAGTTCCTGATAAAGGTCATAGCCTGGTTAGGGACATAATAGTGATGTAGAGCTGAAACGTAAGCATTGGTTGTGTCAAGCAACAAGATTATCAGGTATTTCCAGTTTATTTAGCTTAATGTCTTTACTAACTGCATCAACAATTGTTGTGAGGGTTAGCAGTTTTCTCTCAATACTACCCTGTAATGTTGTTCCAATGAGCTGGTCTGGATGGTTGTGGTTGTTGTGGGGTTTAATGCCATTTTTCAGCACAGGAAAGGCTATACATGGCGGCCAGTATTAATGGTGGAGGAAGAAACCGGGAAATCACCGGAAAGAACCACCGACCCACGAGAAGCTACTGGCAAGCTCTCTCACATATCCACATTCGCCAAATCTTAGACTGAACCCACGCAGATAGAGGTGAGATGGCAGTGATCCGTAACGGACAGCGCCGTTAGACCACTCGGCCACGCTGGTCTGGATCATCATCAAATTGCTGCCAACTGCTTTCTGTCATCTTTAGCCATAAGATTTTTATTTTTCTCTCACTTATTGCTGGTTGCTGGGGTTCTTCAGTCAGCATTTGTAACTCTCATTCCACACTCTGTTCAGAAATGTCCTCCTGGGTTACACACTCTTCTTAGAATGTCAAAAATCACCAGAGCTGTCGGCTCCATCCTGAGTTGTTGCCTGTACATTTGTTGCAGAATAAAGGCTGATCATCAGCCTTCTGGAGATAAAATGTTGAGGATGCCTTCCAAAACTTTCCAAGAACATGTCTTCAGTTTGATCTTACAAATTTTGCATCTAGGCCGTCTGACATTTATGAAGTTGGAGCTTCAAGACTCCCAGCACTGTGGCTGGAAACCTGACTTGATGCCTCAACTGTCTCACCACATAAATAGACCTATATCTGTGTTAAATAGATTGACACCAGAATTGCATCATTAGACCACTATCCTGAGTTGAATATATTGAGATCAGCTGTAGACTTACATACATATGTTAAGTTTGTAGACATCAAAATTACATCAATAGACCTATATCTGTGTTAAGTAAATTGACACCAGAATTACATCAATAGACCTGTCTGTTAAGTAGATTGACACCAGAAAATCTTCAATAGACCTATATCTGTGTTAAGTAGATTGACACCAATTACATTAATAGACCTGTCTGTTAAGTAGATTGACACCAGAACTACATCAATAGACCTATATCTGTGTTAAGTAGATTTACACCAGAATTTCATCAATAGACCTATATTTGTGTTGAGTAGATTGACACCAGAACTTCATCAATATACTTATATATGTGTTAAGTAGATTGACACCAAAATATCATCAATAGACCTATATTTGTGTTGAGTAGATTTACACCAAAATTTTATCAATAGACCTATATTTATGTTAAGTAAATTGACACCAGAACTACATCAATAGACCTATATTTGTGTTAAGTAGATTTACACCAGAACTACATCAATAGACCTATATTTGTGTTAAGTAGATTTACACCAGAATTACATCAATAGACCTATATCTGTGTTAAGTAGATTGACACCAGACCTACATCAATAGACCTGTCTGTTAAGTAGATTATTATGTAGATTGACACCAGAATTACATCAATAGACCTTTATTTGTGTTAAGTAGATTGACACCAGAATTTCATCAATAGACCTATATCTGTGTTGAGTAGATTGACACCAGAACTACATCAATAGACCTATATTTGTGTTAAGTAGATGGACACCAGAATTACATCAATAGACCTATATCTGTGTTGAGTAGACTGACACCAGAACTTCATCAATAGACCTATATCTGTGTTAAGTAGATTGACACCAGAACTACAATAATAGACCTGTCTGGTAAGTAGATTGTTTGTTAAGTAGATTGACACCAGAATTACATCAATAGACCTTTATCTGTGTTAAGTAGATTGACACCAGAATTTCATCAATAGACCTATCTCTGTGTTGAGTAGATTGACACCAAAACTTCATCAATAGACCTATATTTGTGTTAAGTAGATGGATACCAGAATTACATCAATAGACCTATATCTGTGTTGAGTAGACTGACACCAGAACTTCATCAATAGACCTGTATCTGTGTTAAGTAGATTGACACCAGAATTGCATCAATAGACCTGTATTTGTGTTAAGTAGATTGACACCAGAATTACATCAATAGACCTGTCTGTGTTAAGTAGATTGACATCAACATTATATATAAAAATATCTTCAGACAAGCAGGTGTAAACATCATAAGAAGAGTCAATGGTACTTAACTCGCATATATCAATTGATAGAAATGTGTGTACTCCAGTATTATGCCAAGTTTATGTGTTTGTATAATTGGAAAAGACTTGGTCCAAATATAATACTCTCATCTGACTGTCAAAAAAACTTTGACATAGAGTTTGGCAGTTGATATTTTTACATTGCTGTAGCATTTCATAAACTATTTCATATTTATTATATTGCACATGTTATGACACTGCACAAGATTCTTGTAAGCATTTTTCATAGTTTTTTTTATGTCAGAATAAGATGGAGTTATTGTGTCATGATTTTGACCACCTGAATGTTCCATTTTCATTACCTCTGCTGGCTTAAGGCTGTAGAATAGGCCCAATGCAACATCCCATATATTGTGAAGGGTGTTGAATGAAGGCAGGAGCTGCAGTAAAACAGTTGTTAGCATGTCAAATTCATGATCAAAAAGGGAGCAAGTTTGACTCCTACCATCTGATCAACTTCAGTCAACATTCAGGATAGGCAAGGCAATTTATTCAATTGCTATGGCAGTAAATACAAACTGAAACCAAACCAAAAAAATTCCTTGTTTTTCATTTTGCAAAAAAAACATCAGTTCTACACCATCTAGCTTGACCAAACTTTGTAAATAGCTTCATTTGGACAAGGAAGAAAGAGGTCAAGGTTACACAGGCTACTAAATGGAAAACAGTTTCCACCCAGTATATCCACTTGCATATCAGATACCTTGATAAAGTATTGTAAGTGGCTTGCATTTGAGACCAGAAACACATATATTTATTTTGTAGTCAAAAAGATCATCAGTCTAGGGCGCAGTAACTTTTAAAAATATGCTTTCCTCCATGATATTTTGAGTACATTACCACCTTTTTTGACCAAACTTTATGGTTTGTAAACCATGAAAAAAGTCTTAAATTTGAGGGGTTGCCATAGAAACATCTTGAATTATAATTGAAAATATTTTTTTTTTCCCACTGGAAAATCTTGAATAAGTTACAAAAGCTGAATTAATTTTTCCCAGAAGTACTTGAATTTAAGAAATGGAACACAAAACATTAAAACTGAATAAAATATATTACTTGTTAAATTCTGAATTTTATTTTTTTTTTTTCCAAAATTAATAAATCAATAAATAAAAAAATAATGCAATAAATGTGTGGATGAAATGATACATGACAGGTTTTTACAAGATCTAGTAGTGCCAATTTGCTGAAGTTTATGCTAATTATGAAATTTTCTTCTTTTGTACCTCTTTATGTTGTAATAAAGAAAGTCATATATGGAAAATATTTAATTTTGATAAGAAAAATACTCCTTTAAAAACTCCTTGAATTGTTCTGCGACTTCATAAACCATGAAACATGTGGATGGTTTGCATTGATTTGGTTCTTAAAATTTCAAAGGTCAAGGCTAGATGGTCTCCAAAAAGGAAAATGGTTTCTAAAAAGTAACTCTGCCATAAGCCATAACCAAGCTTTGGGGATGGCATGTGTTTGAGGAAGGGTCCATCATATTGTTTGGGGTCAATAAGTAAAGAAAAATGGATGGCTTCTAAAAAATAACTTTAGCTCTGTGCCTTTTTCCTTTAACAGATTTTGAGGATGGCTGGAATTAAATGACTAGAACAGATCTATGTCCTTCAGATTCAAACCAACCAATGAAAGCGAGTTTTACATGAAAGAAATGTCGCAATACACTTTAACGTGCATTACAGACATATAATACTCTATGTACAGTTCTCTTTTGAGTACAAACATTGGTATGTATTTCAATGTGTTTAATAGTGTCTTACATTTGTACTCATATCATGAAACAAATTACTGTTATTGTTTTGTAATCTATCATAGGAACAAAATATATTAATTGTCAAATTGTTCCATCAAATTTATGTAAAAACACACTTTTTAAATGATTATGCTTTAATTTTTAAAATTTAATTATTTACATTCCAGGCTGAGTCAGGTGCAACACAAAGGGGATACACAGACCTGACAGAGTTAATTTCAGAATATGTAAGAAAAGGGAGTCAGAATGGACTTGCCTGTGCATTACAGTTCCCTATTGCATCAGAAGATAAAGGAGACACAGGTTAATGCAATAATTTGATTTTTTCCTACTGTATATCTTATTCTAGCTTTTTGCTATTGCACCACACCACACACCCCAGTCAATGGAGGGAATAGGTAGTATTGCCCATGTCTGTTCTTTGCATCTTGACATGACCCATTACAAGTTTTGTTTCTCTCTACTCAGTAACTTATCAAGAACTTAATAGCCTTGAATTTAACCATTTTCCAGAAGAGTTTTATCTGATTTATTTTAACTTGGCATGTTTAGAGTAAATCTTGTTTTCAGTTTATAACTTTGAAAGAATTTAATGGATTGAAACTGAATTTAGTATGAGGCTCTCGTAAAGAAAACCCATATCATGTTCATGATTTTTACCAAACTTGGATAGTTATTGCCCATTTTATTTATACTCTTCAGTTTTTAGAGAATCTCTCATGGTTGCATATATGTGGTTTAATATTTTTATGATTTCCCTTGCTTTAATCGTAATTGTATTTCTTACAGAATAAATGCCCATTCAATTGTGTCCTTTTAGATTTGGATAATTTTACACAAAAATTCCTGTTGTCATGTCTGCATAATGTAAACATATGTATTAGACATGATTTTACATGTTTTTGATGAAATATTTGATTTCCAGTTAATAAAGTATTGAAATATATAAACAATTAGTATAAGCTAGTTATCCAGTGCATTTTTAACTTGGTACTGCAATTTTGTATACAATTTAGTCCATAAATAATTCTGCAATTATGGGCCCATATTTTCCCAGTAACCTTAACCTTTGAACTCATTAAAATGCATTGAAAAGAAAATGCAGAGTTATATTGACACATACAAAATTTTCAGGTCAGAATCTTGTTTTTTAATGTTCATTGCTATGATGTAAAATGTGCAATTTGCCAATCTGAAGTGACAATTATGACATGTAATGATAATGAAGTACAGGTGGAGGTGTTGGCATACAACTGTTTTCCAGTGGATTGTCATACCCACAACCATATTTCACTGTTATTTGTCCTAAATTTGCAAAAATGGAGCTATAGTAGCCAACAATTAACTGTCAGGGTTGATCTTAAGTTGTCTTATGTCCTTACAATTACTCTCCACATTTTTTAAAAAAAAATATCACTATTTGGCACTTTTGTTGTCTGATAGAAATATACCTTTGTAGCGAAAAGTGCCAAAGTTTGAGGCCTTCTTCATCTTATTACCCCACCCCCATCATTATCTGTTGGTGTAAAATTACATCATATTGCCTACAGTGGCACTCATGGTGTAAAGTGACATTCTAGGCTGTTTATTTTTTAAATGGTATTTGGCAAAATTAGAACATCCCAACAATTTCTCAGAACATTTCCCCCATTTGATTTCATTTATGCTCACCTTAATTGAAACACACCCCACCATTAAGTTTCAACCAAAAACACCCCACCATTAAATTTCAACCACAACTCCAATTAGATTCATGTACTTTGCCAAAATTTCCCTTTGTCAAACATTCCTAATGGTCAGACCTATCTATAAATGACATTCAAGAAGCCAACTTTGGCCTTAATGTACAGGTGCCCATTATAAAGAAGATTAAATATGCAAGGCAAAAATGAACATTTATATACATGTATATATGTGTGTATAGGATTTAACAGCACATCAGTACAGTCAAGCCTATATAGTGCTGAGTAAATTTAGATATCCCCAAAACAGACATACAAAATGTATGCAAAGAAAGGTAAAATTCTTGAAATACAGAGTCTAATTTTTGTAAACTATAGTCTTTTTAAAAGTCGAAGATATTTTCTGGAACATCGTCATGGTTGCATTGCAGAATATAAATGTCAGCCTTTAGGAATTGCCTTGTACAGCATGTATGAGATACATCAGCTCTATTTTACATCTCCAGGCTTGTTGTAGGATATTGTTAGGGAAATAAAACAGGTTCTTAAATGTCCATTATAAGGCAGGTTTTGTGGTATATTGTATCTGTGTGTCCAACTTCCTGCCTGTTCCTTGAAATATTTACCTCAGACTTAAACCAAAAAAGTACAGATTTGAATCATTGGATCAGCCAGGGTTGGCAACACTCAAAGCAATAGGTTTTTACAATGTTAGACACACCTCTTGATTAGCATGACAAGCTTAATCATTGTTCAGAAGAGTTATGGTCCTTGATTGCCCATGTCCCAACTGTGGTTTCCAAACAGAAAATCTTCTGTAGAAAGACTTGCAGAACAAACTAGAGTGGAGCCCTCTTAGATACATATGTTTATACTAGATAAAGTTTTCATCCGAATTTAGGAATATTATGCTTTCATTTAGTCAGAGGTAATTCCAATAATACAAGATGCAACACGTCTGACTCACTATAGATCATTAGATCTACATTCGTGTTTGAAATGGGTCTTACAAGCATCTTTCCCAATGAAACAGCAAGAAATTATCTAATTATTTTGTTGCTGTCTTGCATAAAAATCCTTGTGATTATATTTGTGTTTGTATTTATGTGTCTGCTGTTGTTGTTGTAGGGTTTAACCACATTTTTCAGCACAAGATAAGCTATGCATAGCAGCCAGTATGATTGGTAGAGGAAGAACCCTGGGAAAACCACCGACCCACAAGAAACTACTGGCAGGCTTTCTCACGTACCCACATAAACCGAGTCTGAGATTCGAACTCACATAGATAGAGGTGAGATGGCAGTAATCCGTAATGCTGAGCACTTTAGACCCCTTGGCCACTCAGGGCCCCATGTCTGCATGCCTGTATATTAAAGGTTTTTCTGTGGTCAGTACATTTGGCCACATAGTACTGTTACTTTATTTGTGTATAAAGTTCTATGTTAACACTACTTTACCAACTGCTTTGGAATAGGCTTAACATGTAGGTCAAGGTCAATGTCCAGTAAGAGGACATTTTGTATGCAGCAATGTAATGACAATGCACAGATTTAGAAGATTTTGCTACAGAAATGACATACATTCTATGTATATATAAATTCTTTGAAGATAAATAGTGCTGAATAACCTGTGAGATATTTTGAGGTATAGAAAAACATTTCTTGTTTATATTTTATTATCACATGAAGATTGGACTATAGAGTCACAATAAATAAAAATATGTTAAAAAATTCATTGAAATTTAATTGTAAAGAAAAAGTTTTCTCATGTCTACCTTGCAGATGAGGAAGATGATGATAATGATGATTTTGAGTTCCCACCAGCTCCAGTCACTCCTCAAGAAAAGAAACCACAGAATGACCCTGGCTCTTTTGACATTCTTAAAAATTTCTCACGTTTGGATTTGTCAGGGTAGACATTAATTTGCTCTCTTAAAAATTTCTCACTTTTGGATTTGTAAGGGTAGACTGTCATTTGCTACTTAAAACATCTTTTGAAGTTTGTTTTTTTTTGTTTTTTTTTTGTTTTTTTTTAGCTCAGCTGCCTGTCAGGCCAGGTGACCTTATGGTTTGGTGTTGCATCAGTCACTATTTTGAACTTTTCAAAAATCACTGGACCAATTTTGACCAAAATTATTCTGGTCTAGATAGCTTTAACATTGATACAAATTACGCCAATCTGCTAGCATCTATAGCCATCATTACTAAAAGCAGTAAAAACCCATGAAAAGTCAAAAATAAAAAATGATGAATAGAATTGGATTAAATTTTGCTTTTCTGGAATTAAGAACTTTACAGTTTTTACATTTGCCAATTAGCCATCCAATATTTCCACCATTTTGAATAACAGAAAAACCTTCAAATGAATTCTTCACAACTGCTGACTATCACTTTGAACAAACTTGTCAGAAAATGTTCTGGCATGAAGACTGATGCTGATCTTCCATCAAATATGGCCAACATTGCTAAAAATAGAAAAACCATTAAATGATTTTACAATAAAACTGCTGACTATAATTGACCAAAATAGAAAATATCCTGGCATTATTTTAAATGTTTTCAAATGATGACATATTGTCAAATATAGCTTCTTTTGTTAACAATAAAAAATAAAAAAAACTTTCAAATAGTTTATTTTTAAGATCCACTTTACAGAATTTGACCATGTTTTACAGAAAGTATTCCAATATAGAGGGTTTTAAGTTTTATTGAAATGTTACAAATCCATAATAAAATATGGCTGTCATTACAAAAATACAATTTTTTTTTGGCCTGTCTGCCTATTAAGGCAAGGGAAATAACCTATGATAGGGACAATTGGGAATTGTAGGTTTTGGGTTATGCTGAGTTTCTCCCCTTGTAGAATAAACTTCCAACAGAATTTTACAAAAAATTTTAGGCTATGGGATTCATAATATAATAAGTTATTTAAATAAGTAAATCATGAATCATGGGGGTTAAAATGAATTATCTCACTTTGAAGCAGAGGTAAATATAAAATATAAATATAATAAGAAATGCTTGAAGCAGATTAAACAAATTATCTGTAAGATTAGCTTCACAACCTTGAACTATAGGCAGACTTGGCAGTAAATTTGCAGTTTTGTCTCTTTTCTGTATTGTAGTAAAATAAATAGGCATAAATGGCTGGGATTGGTAAAAAAAATTATGGAGATGATGGGAACCATTCCCAAATACAGCACGTTGGAAATGCATTTCACCACCTTACAAATGGCCAACAAGTTTCAATTTTCCACTCATAAGAAATGAAAGTTGCAAGATGGAGATAGGAACAAGAGTTGGGTATTCCTTCAAAGTGAAAAAAACAAAACAGCTAAGGTATACCTCAATCATCTGTCTTCTACAGAACCTCAAACTACCCAAACACTATTATAGTACATGGCATGGGATATTTACAGAACCTCAACATTATTATAGTACATGATGTGGGATATTTACAGAACCTCAAACACTATTATAGTACATGGTGTGGGATATTTACAGAACCTCAAACACTATTATAGTACATGGTGTAGGATGTCTGGAAGCCTTTAAGTAGTGCACATCTTTTTCTTGAGGGACACGAGCATCTAAAGCAGGGGAGGAATGGGGTACAAGCATTTAGTGCTTGTGGGAGGTGTATGGGTTGCTGCTATAAGTCACTCTAGGGTACCAGATCACCCCCATCTTCATATACTAGAATAGTCCTACACTAGAATACGGTGAGATGATCCACTCTTATCAATTTACAAATATTTTTATCAGTCAAAAAAGCGGCAGAAGGAAAGGAATACAAACTAATCTTTTCAATCTTAAAACATTTCCTTTAAATTTTCATTTGTCTGCTTTTTGATATGACTTCTAATCAGTCTGACTTCACTTATTTTAAGAGAATGGAAAGAGAAAACAATACACGAAAATCTGACAGAAGAAAATAAATAACTTAATAAGAAAATAAATAACCTAAAAAGAAAAACAAATGATCTCACAATCATTAACATAGATTAACTAAAAGATAAGCAAGTTACTTATCTAGATGAATACATAATGGAACAGGAGATCATGTCTCATAAGTAGACAGTAATGATAACAATAGGCAATGCTGTCTAGGCACCTTGGCATGGTAGACAAGTTAACAAGAATATCAAAAAGCATTGGCATATCCATGTGTTACACAACATAATGAAAATAAGGGAAAAGAACAGCAAAACCTACTGACTTGAGAGCCAGATAGTTACAGATCTAGCAGATGCACAGTACAGAAAAGTGTGCCTTGCCAGCCATATTTGGCATCAGATCGGCACTATTATCTTTTAGGTCCAAGATATCATTAGACATCTTCTAGTGAAAGCCCCATGTAGATAGGATTAGCGATAGCCGAATTTTCGAAATGATTGATATGGTGGGCGTAATGGGCATCATATTGGATCCGTCTTCATTTGGGACCAACTACTTAAGAAGTAATTGAATGAAAACCCAATGTTATTATGACAATCTATTCATGATAAGGTTGTGATAAGGAGATTTTCATTTTGGCTAAGCAGGCCATGGGATGAATATGTGTACATTTTCATGGAAAGTAGTTTTAGCAAAGCTTTGCTAATGGATGGTCAGATGATAGAAAACTCTTTACATGATTATATGGGAGAGTGCCACCTCTCAGTACTTGCAAAATATTACAGAAGCTTCCTCTTTTTTGTGCTGGAATCTCAGTTTTCCTCCACAATAACATCATCATCAGTTTAGCAGGGGATATTTTTGGTAAAGTTTCAGTAACTGGATAAAATCTGCAGTTGCAAGCTTGGTGGTCATCGGGCTCCTCATTGATACATGTTGAGATAAATCAGTTTTTATGGTTTTTGTTGCTATAGAAAGCTTTATTTCCACCATATTTATTACATACATATTTTTTGTTCATGGAAATCTTAATTTGTCAAATACTATGACACTTGTCTACATAAATGTATATACCACGTGCTTATATTTAGAATGCTGTGAAAAAGACATCTTAAAATCATTCATTGATTAACCATGCATTGATACATGCTGGGAAGTCTGGACAATACATGAACTGCGTTATAACACAATTATTTATAGCTAGAGTGATGTTGTGAGTAAGGTCACAAAAAACGGGATGAAAAATTTGGACCCATGACAAGAATATTGTATCCAAATTTGTGTTTTAATGAGATGTGCTATAGCAGTGTTACCCTTGATATGGTAAATTTATGTACATTGGCTGTCTGGTATTTTTCATTGAACCCACTATTGCTGGGAGCAAGACACATTTTCAGCAGTATCGGTTTCTATGTCAGCAGGTTTTTATTTAAGTTTATCATTTGCAAATATATCTTCAACTCCTTGTTAGGTTCTCATCATATTTTGATTGAATATTAGGAAGTAAGACAGTTCATTCAATGACATGCTTGTTCACCCCTTTTTGACTGAGGATCTGGGTCACAGTCACAAAATTTAAAGTTAAGTTTTTAGAATTTTACTGATATTTCCTAAACTTCATGATAGCTTCTTGCTTGGCATCATTATGAAATTCAGACAGTTCATTCTTGGAGTCAAGAAAAAAATCATGCAAGATTAGCCATTGGTTGGAGTTTTTCTTTTGATTGCATTTCCCAAACCACTTAATGAACAATGTTTATTTGTAGGAGGAATAATTATGAAGCTTAGACAATTTATTCACTTGCCCCTTTGATCTTGGACTCAAGGTCACAGTCATAGTACATTTGCTTTAAGGTTTTGAGTTTTAGTGTTTTTCAGTTGTTTCTATTTCCTTCACACCATGATGGATTTTGTTCATACAGTTGGTGAATCATTATGAGGTTGTGACAATTCATTCAGCAAAACACACACTTTGTGAGGTTGTGACAATTCATTCAGCAAAACACACACTTTGTGAGGTTGTGACAATTCGTTCAGCAAAACACTTTTTATAAGGTTATGACAATTCACTTAGCAAAACACTCTTTATGAGGTTGTGACAATTCATTCAGCAAAACACACTCTTTGTGTGGTTGTGACAATTCACTCAGCAAAACACTATGAGGTTGTGACATTTCATTCAGCAAAACACTGAAGTTGTAATAATTCAATCAGCAAAACATAGTCTTTATGAGGTTGTGACAATTCATTCAGCAAAACACACACTTTGTGAGGTTGTGACAATTCATTCAGCAAAACACTTGAGGCTGTGATATTTCATTCTCCAAAACACATTATGAATTTGTGACAATTCATTCAGCAAAACACACTCTTTGTGTGGTTGTGACAATTCACTCAGCAAAACACACTATGAGGTTGTGACACTTCATTCAGCAAAACACCGAGGTTGTAATAATTCATTTAGCAAAACACAGTCTTTATGAGGTTGTGACAATTCATTCAGCAAAACACTTGAGGCTGTGATATTTCATTCTCCAAAACACATTATGAATTTGTGACAATTTATTCAGCAAAACACACTCTTGCTCCTTTTTGGTCATTAAGCAGTGATCAGTAACAGAACATTTGTTGTAAGGTCAGGGTTAAACAAATTTCATTTTTTTATCTTTCATTGACAAATTTTTCCTTGACAAATTTTTCCTTGACAAATTTTTCCTTGACAAATTTTTCCTTGACAAATTTTTTCCTTGACAAATTTTTTCCTTGACAAATTTTTTCCTTGACAAATTTTTCCTTGACAAATTTTTCCTTGACAAATTTTTTCCTTGACAAATTTTTGTTCATGCATTAGCTGAATTATTATAATGCTATGACAATTTATTTCCTAATGCTGGAGTTGAAGATAACTTTTTTTATACCAATGATTTGATTGTCAGCTTTTAATGCAGGCCTAGGCGGCCTTCATGTTGTAGCCACAATAAGCACATGTATGGGTGCTAAAAGAAGAGCAGACTTTAAGACTAGCACTGTTCTTAACTTATCACATTTTCTTTATTACTAGGTGACTCGTACAGTTTATTTACTTCATTCTGGTTCTGCCGAATTTCTTACTATGAATCCTTCCTGTAATCATCCAAAATCAAATAATAGTGTTTTTCTACTCCTTAATACCAAGGTGTAAGTAATTAAAATTTATGAAATAGCTATCTGAATATATTTTTCCAACAATAATTACAATTAAAAATATTAGAGCATAGAACCACCACTGATTTAAAAAATATACAGATTTTTTGATAGGTATTAGAACCTTTTATTCTGTATGTAGACTATCTTTTTCAAACATTTAACCAATACAATACTTCAGTTTTACATCCTACTGATTAAATATATTTGACGTTCTTGATGGATTCAGGAAGTCTATTACACCCAATTTTTGCACAGATTTTGATAAGTGTTAATTTTGTTCCTGGCAGATGTGAGGGTTCTTTTGTAACAGCCCTGAAGAAATATGTTGATGATGGTTTCCAGCAGGATTCCACAGCATTCAAAAATGGAGAAACTGATCTTTTTGCTTTTAAAACTCTCATGGAAGTGGCCTCCAGAGGTCTTAAAAGGTATGAATTGTGTAGGAAAAAGCTCATGTTTGTGTTTTTGTATAATTATTCTGTACGGGTATGTAACCCCTGATGCCCATCTGTCCTTATGTCTTTCTATAACTCCTTCCAGTGACCACTCAGTGCATCTCAGGTTTTGATGATTGCCATAAAGTCTTGTAGTTGTTATTGTTATCACCCTTGATTGTTCCATGCTTTTAGAGTTATTACCCTTTGTGTCTTATAGAAAAGTATGACATTTTCATTAGTGTAAGCAGTCCTGCAGTTTTTAATGGGTTGCCATGATACTTGGTAAATATTATGTTCATCAACTGAAGCAGACCTGGATGCCCCTGTAATTTTGTTGTAGTTAGTACGCATTTTGGCTTGAAGCTGTACAGCATGCATTCGATATCCATTATTACATATTCCAGTAACATTTTTTTTAAAATCCTGATGATCCATTCCAATTCTGGATTCTGTTCTTGAAAATATTTTTTATCCAAATTTTACCAGAAACTTGACAAACAACATGAGTAAGATGTTCTTTTGAGTCAAGTATGGCATAGAAACCATAAAAACAATGATGGTCATGAACTTGCTGAGATAATATCAGTTTCAAAGGAGAAATCTATAAGTATAAGAGTTACATTCCAAAGTAACAGGAACAGTACAGTTCCTCTTTATTCCTGAAATTTAGCTAGTTCAGCTTTTTTTTTGTGTATTATATATTCTTAAATTTTTTTCATGCAGTTAAATTGTTAAACTGGAATTCATTATTTGAAAATTTTGAAACAAGGGAAGTACTACATATTCGGATGGAAAACTTCTTTGCCCAAAGGATTGTTTCTTAAAAGGGGAGGTAAACAGATCTACGAAGGATACACATATTGACAAATCACTGCAAATGCAAATTTTGTTGGAATTAAAGCCCTTTCATTGTGTGGCAGCATTTGATACAATCTCATTAACACAGCTTATTCCATAGCTTATATGCACCTGCTGTGAGATAGTGTGTTATGTTATGATATCCACTCCTCCATCTGTTATAAGTTTCATTTCTGCCTGATAACTTGAGTTGTCCACCATCTACATTTACCAAACTCTGCACATTGCTTGCAAATGGGGTTGTGAAGAAAACTGGATTAAAAGGTCCAGGACACTATAACCAAAAGAATCAAAATGGTTTCTATGCAGTAACTTGAGTTCTTCACCATCTACAGTTACACAAATTTTATGGATGACTTGCACTTCAGGTTAGAACCCAGTAGACACAACTGTATTTCATAAAGAACATTGATTACCTTTTTGCAGTATTACCTTATATATATTGATGTGCCATTACACACAAATCAGTCAAACAATCAGATAGAGTGAATTATTAAAGACCACTTTATATCAAAATAGAGAAGTATAACATTGACATAATGGAGGTTTTCTTTAAAGCATAAACAAAGGGAGATAACTAATTAATTTTTTTAAAGAGGTTTTCTTGATTCTGCTGTTATAAAATCCATCTGAAATAATGCTGTTGTGCCACCTATATTGCAGACATAATGATGATGTTATTCTCTTTCCTCAGGGAACTGGATAATTTCATGATGAACATTGAGATCTGCAATGAGATTTTGAAAACTACACAAAGCACTGAACAAAAGTCTCTTTCTATTGGGGATATTCCAAGAGTAAGTTCATGATGTCTTATTGTTTGTAAAGCTAGCATATATACTTGCTGTACTTGCAAACAACACAGACCCAGATCTGCCATCACATAATGCACCAGCAGATCAGAGTCTGTATTGTTTGTTCTCCTGTTCACTCTGAACAGTCTGCATTATATGACAGTAGATCAGTGTCTCTGTTATTTGTATTTGGACTCAGTTTAAAAGTGAGTATATATATTACCCTGAAAAGTTCCTGGCTTGGTAAGTCATCTTGGAGGCATGAGTGTGTGTGTGTGTGTGTGTGTGTGTGTGTGTGTGTGTGTGTGTTGTATTGTATTGTATTGGGATGCATACAGATGTCAGCTGTATAAAGGATACTGCTGCATTAAGTTAATGGGTTATCCCTGTTGGTGACTAAATGAAGGAAATTATTAGAGATGCCAATAAAGAACACCTTTATATTTGCATAACCCAACAAAGTTATTCTTTGTCATTAGAATTTTTTTACCTGGAAATGTTAATGTCATTTGCAGTTGCAAGATGAATTCTTGGGAGATGAAGTCAAGGAAATGTAGACAAGCTAGATACTCTGCTATGTCCAAGTGAATTTGAATATACAGGAACTTCTTAAAAGCAAAAACTCTTACAACCCAATTTGATTGTCATTTTGGAAAGGTTTTCAGTTTACTAAGGATTTCACAGATATAAGAAAGGTGTCTTTTATATGTGACGAGAGAGAGAGAGAGAGAGAGAGAGAGAGAGAGAGAGAGAAAGAGAGAGAGAGAGAGAAAGAGAGAGAGAAAGAGAGAGAGGGGCAAAGGGAGGGAGAGATACAGAGAAAGTTATAATGTGAGAACTGTTGTGCCTGTCTGTGTAAGAGTGCAGAAAAAAGAATAATGTTTTGTGCTTATTTGTTGGAATTTTACAAATATTTATTGAAAAATTAACTGATCAAGTCACATAGAAATGCAGTTCTTGTCTTAAGAAAAATTTAAGGAGCAAAACCATACTACAGTCCATTAGAATTAGAAATGATAGACTGTACCACAGTCCATTAGAATTAGAAATGATAGACTCTACTACAATCTGTTAAAATTAGAAATGATAGACTGTACCACAGTCCATTAGAATAAAAATGATAGACTGTACCAATGTCCATTAGAATATAAAATGTTAGACTGTACTACAGTCCATTAGAATTAGAACTGTTAGACTGTACCACAGTCTATTGGAATTAGAATGATAGACTGTACCACAGTCTATTGGAATTAGAAATTATAATCTGTAATGTTTAAATACTTAATATTATTCATAATGTTAACGGTTCAAAGCATGGAGAAAAACAAACTTTTTATTCTCACATCTTCGTTTAACTGCTGTGACTTGTGTTAATGGCTCCATATTTTGAACCACATGAACTTTATTTTTAGTGACCATGAAGTTTCTGAATCTCTGTATAAGATATAAACATCAGGGTATGTCATATCATTGCTTCTGTCACCAACCTGATCACTTTTATGAAAACTCAGATAAGTTCCCTCTTTGAGTCATTGGAATCTACAAGAGGAATATTGTTACAAAAATTATTATCCCATTTTGTTGGTCTCTATCAGCAGAGTCAGCCACATATTTGGTTAAAAATGCTAAAGTTTTGAATTAAACAAGAAAAAAAAGGTCTTTTGATCATGTATGCAAGTAAACAACATCAATCACAATTAGATAATAAGCAAATAAGCACAGTCTTCTTAAATAGCTTGTGAACAAATGTTTGGTTATTCATTACTGACCTTAAATGTTGGCACTTGTTTAAGGGTCAGAATATCATGTTAGGCTGTTGTGGCTGCCAACCCTCATGATTTGGCATGAATTTCACAACTTTCTACAGAGATTCACAGATTCACGCCACATGCAAAAAAAATCATGAATTCTCAATTATTTTAAATTTTCCCGTTGAGTGCTAGTCGTGATATAGGCAGTTGCCGAAATGGTCCGGTACAGCTAGTCACAACATGAGTAGAACTATGATTCCTACAGCTGGCCTGGTAGCACACATTTTAGCATATTTTAATATATATATATATATATATATATATATATATATATATATATATATATATATATATATATCTGTTTCACAAAAAGTGAAGTTTAGTTTGGAATATACAAAAAATTGGTGTGCATTCAGCCATCAAATACCAATATACACCATGCTTTTTGCACAGTGTACACAAATTTTAGCATTGGGCATGGTGACGGAGATGATGGGAGGAAGCATATTGGTAGCATAAAGAACATACTGTTTTAGTTTTATTTTGGATGTTCGTATAATTCAGTACTAACCATCAAAGTAGATGGAGTTAGTGTCATGATATAAATTTTCACTAATTGCTTTCAAAATTCACTAATTTTTGACCCACATTTCACTGTTTGCTTTCAAAATTCACTAATTTTTGACCCACTTTTCACTAATTGTGAGTCTGGAGGGTTGACAGATCTGCTGATCTGTGTTGGCTTGCATGTGAAATACTGTTTTAATCTTTTGTACCCTTCAGTCATTATGAATTATTAGGACCATCGTATTTAAAGAGTTTAACAGCTAAAATACGTTTCAAATTTGGAAGTGAGTTTTGCTTTATGGGTCTTTTTATGTGATAATTTCATTTTTAGATCAAAATGTTGTTTTGTTTTGTTTTTTTTTTGGAGTTGAGGGGCTTTTGTTTACTTGGAGAAAAAAAATGTTGATATTAAAAAAGGAAATTTCTGACCCAACCATTTAATCTAATGGGAGCCCATTATACTGATGGTTTGGTTTTGAGGGGTTTCAGTGTATTTGTAGTGATTCGTCAAGGTGTTAATCAGAATACTTTGTGAAAAGATGAATTTTCATTATGGCAAGAAATGTAGTTTTCATTTTATGATGTCTATATGTAGCAGGATCATATATTTTATAATTTTATATATTTTATAAAAGTGCTTGATGATTCTTTTGCTTCAAGGAAAATGTGACTTGACCTTTGACCTGTAGTATGATAAGGTAAATAGATTTATATGAGTTAATGTAACAGTTCTATTTATAGGTACTCTGTATATTTCTCTGAATTATATGTTAATGTATTGTAGTATCTTTTAATAGGTTATCAAGCTGCTTATTCTTTTCTGAGCCTATCAGTCTGTCCATATGCTTGTCTGTCTGTGTAACATATAAAAACCATAGTCAGATGATCCTAATCTCCTTCAGTATAATTCAGGGGAAATGAACTTCAATGCTTTATTGTGAAACCCTTGTGATAATGACCATTGTACATATAAACTTAACACTACATAAGAAAATGTGAGTCAAGACACATACCTGCTTTATTACTGGAACTGTGTTATAATGAAGAGCCTTACTGTGAGAATGCCTTATAATAGGAACAGTGTTATAATGAAGAGCCTTACAATGAGAATGCCTTATAATAGGAACCATGTTATAATGAAGAGCCTTACAGTGAGAATGCCTTATAATAGGAACAGTGTTATAATGAAGAGCCTTACAGTGAGAATGCCTTATAATAGGAACCGTGTTATAATGAAGAGCCTTACAGTCAGAATTCCTTATAATAGGAACAGTGTTATAATGAAGAGCCTTACAGTGAGAATGCCTTATAATAGGAACAGTGTTATAATGAAGAGCCCTATAGTGAGAATGCCTTATAATAGGAACCATGTTATAATGAAGAGCCTTTCAGTGAAAATGCCTTATAATAGGAACCAAGTTATAATGAAGAGCCATACAGTGAGACTGCCTTATAATAGGAACAGTGTTATAAAGAAGAGCCTTACAGTGAGAATGCCTTATAATAGGAATCATGTTATAATGAAGAGCCTTACAGTGAGAATTCCTTATAATAGGAACCATGTTATAAGGAAGAGCCTTACAGTGTGCCTTATAATAGGAACCATGTTATAATGAAGAGCCTTACAGTGAGAATGCCTTATAATAGGAACCATGTCATAATGAAGAGCCTTACAGTGAGAATGCCTTATAATAGGAACAGTGTTATAATGAAGAGCCTTACAGTGAGAATGCCTTATAATAGGAACCATGTTATAATGAAGAGCCTTACAGTGAGAATTCCTTATAATAGGAACAGTGTTATAATGAAGAGCCTTCCAGTGAGACTGCCTTATAATAGGAACAGTGTTATAATGAAGAGCCTTACATTGAGAATGCCTTATAATAGGAACTGCATTATAATGAAGAGCCTTACAATGAGTCAGCCTTATAATAGGAATCATTTTATAGTAAAGAATCTTTTAGCGAGGGTGTACTGTACTAATCGACATTTATCCAACTATTTCCTTAACTATTGTCTTGCTTTGGTGGTAGATAGGATGGTCTTGATCTGTCAGTCCACCTTGACATGTTAAACTTGACAAGAATCGATACCATGACAGTGTGTGGAGCATATTCTTGTTGAATGTATTGACTTTCAGAGTGCAAGACTGAAATCAGCCAGTTCTGTCTTGCAAGAGAAAATTTTTACTTTTATTTGGAAGGATTTATCAGCCTGAAGATTTAAATAATTTAAATCCTTGTATTTTTCCAACCATTTTAGATCTTTGCATTTTAATTTTTATCCTTTTTCCAACCATTTTAGATCTTTGCATTTTAATTTTTATCCTTTTTCCAACCATTTTAGATCTTTGCATTTTATCTTAAAGGAATGCATGCTATATTGTGCTGCAAGGGTAAAGTGGCATATTTGTAATAATATTATCAATATTTGCATTTTCAGTAGTTAATATCAAATCTTCATAAAGTATCCATATAATTTTGATTTTCAAATCTGATCATTGATTCAGCCAGTACTGTTGTTTTTTCTTTCCAGTTATGAATTTGAATTTGGTTGATTTTTTTTAAAGTCTACAGTTTTGCAGGAAGAAATGATGATGCTTATAACATATAGCCAGACAACAATGTATGTGGGGTTCTCTTTCTTTCTTTTAGGTATCAGACAAACATATTCACGCCATGTTGGAGTCCATGACCAGATGTAGGACAGAGATAATGGCCTTGGAAAATAAGGTTTTCTTCTTACACATCACACTCTTAAACCAAAATGGTTGTGTCCACCTGTTAATAACCTGTCCTTTTTTAAATCCCATGTTATGAAATCCGCTGGCTTAAGAAGTTTTGACTGTCACAATTAAACCGAATATGACTAGCATTAAATTGTATTTGTTTAAATATTTCATAATTTTGATAAATATTCCTGCAAATGTTAAACAAAAAATTCAATAATACCATAGTTTTAAATTTTTTTTTTTTAGAACTTGTGTTTTGAAAATAATTGAGCATTTAGTGCTCCAACAAACTAACTGTATATCTAATACTGAGCTTTAAAAAAAACATGGCAGGTGTGCTTCAAATGTGAAACAGGTGAATGACAAGTCATATTAGAAAGTTCTAATAAGTCTGCTCTAGGTTTAATTGTATCTTTTTTTCCTAAAATTTCTGCTAGTTCACAGGCAAAATTGCAGAAATATTTACAGTGAAACTTTTAGAGAGCTTTGCAAAAGTTAGCTCTGAGAAATTCCTAATTCAGAGAGACTGAAGGACGTCTGTGCTCATTTGCTAGTTATGACAACATCCAACGTTCCTGTGTTGGAAGAAACGAACTTGGTTCATTGTCTGTTGGATTTCATAGATCTGTTTGCTAAGACATGTTCTTACAACAGAAAAAGAACACAGAAATTTGTTTGGTTATTAGATCTTGGGATGCATCAGACATTCGGGGTTTGGCAGTTATCTTTTACTCAATGGGTTTTTTGTGGGTATCAGGACATCTCTTCCCTCCGGACATCCCACCCCCGACTTTTCCTCTGAGTCATTTCCACCCTGGACTTTACCCCCATCAGATAGGACTCGGCCTCTCATTATCTTTATACAATTTTATTTATATATAGTAACATTTATCTTTAATGTATACTCGCATCCTGTATCACCATTAGTGCACAGATATGACTGTTGTCACCTGGAATAAATGCATTATTAAATGTAAAATATCTACTTTCCTGATCTCTCTCTCTCTCTCTCTCTCTCTCTCTCTCTCTCTCTCTCTCTCTCTCTCTCTCTCTCTCTCTCTCTCTCTCTCTCTCTCTCTCTCTCTCTCTCTCACACACACACACACACACACACATAGTAGTTATTTACAACATTAACATTTAAACAATACATTTTTAATATGTGAAAATGTTAACTTTGTTTAACACTACTGAGATTTATTTCAAATAACCTTTTTCTGTTAACATAACTTAATATAAGTGTTTATATTTTATTGGCAAAATGTCATATTAAATCAATTAAGTTTTAAGATCATGGATGGGGGAATGTTGGGGAGGGGAGATGTCCTAGACCCTTTTTTGTGTGTGCACCACTTTTCATAGAAAATGCATAGATTCAATTGGTCTCTCTTTCCTTTCATTTTTCCTTTTGTCTCATCCACTTTTATTTCAACTCACTATCTCCTTTGATTATTATTGGATTTCAGCCAAAGTTGATATGAATTATGAGAAGAAACTAAGTTTGATTGCCTGCATTCTATGTCATTGTTTAGCAGAGTTAAAATTTCTTACTTTCTATTCCTTGGTTATTTGATTTCATCCAAACTTTCTAAGTAGATGTTCATGAGACTTTTGCCTGAGTTTCACTGACAGCATTGTGTATTATTAATTGGTGGACTTGTTGCCCCTTATTATTATTTACTCACTTTAGTTCCTACACATTAACTCTCATATTTTGATATTTCCACCAAAATGGTATAAGGTTTTGTTTTTGTGACACTGGCTGAGTTCTGTTGTCAGCTTGATGCATCATTAAGTGTCTTCATTTAACAGAGTTATAGCCCTTGATTTTCAGATTCAGACCCACCCTCATTCATATCCACATGACAACTCTATTCCATTATTTATTATAACAGTTTATTATTGGATTTCAATATTATAGGTAGCTTGATATTGATATGGCTTATGAAAAGATTGGACATCACTTCCAGAAATTTGTTTCTTGACAAATATAGGTCATAATGATATAGTGACCTACTTATTGATCATGCTTCATGTAAACTTATTGTCAAAGTCTACATTAGTGGGAAGCAAGACAGCAGTCACTTTTCCTTCCAGTAGCAGTGGCAATGGCACTGTCAAGAGTTTGTAAAGGTTATGGTTGAAGGTTTTCATTTTTATATTTTTTGAGCTTCTTGATAGATTTTCATCGTACATGGCATGAACTATCATACAAAGACAATTCATTATCGAGCACTCACTCACTTCTGTGATCTTGGATTCAAGGTCACAGTCAAAAGATTTGCATAAGATTTTGCTTATAGTTTTTCATATGCTTATTTCCTATGCTGCAAAATGGATGTTTTTATCACTTGAGATGAAACAGTATGAAGCTGATTAATTCTGCAACACATGATCTCACCCCTTTGATTTATGATCAAGGTCACGGTCGGAGATAATGTTCATTAAGATATTCGGTAAAGATTTGTCATTTGCTTACCTTTCCCAAACTTTTTGATGGCTTTTCTTTATAGTTGGGATGATTCAAGCAAAGACATTTCATACTGTGACAGGCTTTCTCAATCTTTGACCTTCTTGGTCAAAACCCTTTTGTTCTATTGTGATGTATTATAATGAGCTGAAAGTCCATACCCTGGCCTTCTCTGCTAAAGAAATCTGCAAAAATTATATAAATTATGTTTTTACATTTCAGGCCCAGGGGGTGTTACAGATGTCAGTGATACCATCAGAGTATGTTTATGTAGATGCTTCTGCTCTGTCCAACCATGCCCCTCAACAGATCACTGCTTCACCTTTCCTGTCTTCCAAATACAGACAATACATTCCACAGAGTAAATTTGAGGTAATTGTTTTCAAAACATATTCTAGTCAGAAACATTCTTACTGTAGTGATTAATATTAAAATAAATTAAGCAGAATTTTTTTGAGTATTTAGTCATCCCTGCGGATGGAGTAATTTAATACCATAATATATATAGAATTGACACAAGTTATCTCCCTTTGGCATCTGTTATCCATTGTATCAGAATATAAGCGTTTCATGGACATACTCATTGGGTATTCATTTGGCTTGTATAGCTAATAAAATTTATTTGTACAGTCTTAGAACTATTATAGACCAAAATTGGGCACTACAACCCATAACTTGATGTGGACATACAGGTCTTTAACAAACAAGGATGTTGCTGTTGGTGGTTGTAACCTTGTTAGATTATTAGAAAAAAATTAGACCTGTCCTGTAGGTCATATGGCCACAGAAGAAATTTTCTACTCTTACTGTGACTGTATATACTACATGTGGCATTTTCTGCTTCATTTGCAAAATCAGGTCTGATGCAATAAGGTCTGTAAGTTATCCACATTGGATGCATGGTTTCAATGGCATATTTAACATTGAATTGGCTATGTCGTGTCAAAGATATGGGAGCCAAGTGCCTTTCCGCAGGACACACCAAGGCAGCCGACCCAGGATGGCATCAGGAAATGTTGAACCTGTAACCCTTGGATTATAAGTCTGACATTCTACCAACAGAGCCACCATGTACACACATCACTGCCAGTGTATTTATGCTTGTTTCTTTGCATTTAAAAATGTATTTGGCATCATTTTTACAGTAAGTCTCTGTATAACTCAACCAGAGGTTCGGAAAATATGTGGACTGTTGTCAGACATTAATCCATCAGAGGCACATAACCCACACCCATGCATGCACTGACACATGTACACTCACACACATACACACACACACCAGACTGTTTAACAATTAACTGCAATATATATCCATAATTTGTCATGTATTCAAGTTTTGAAGTCATTTGTAGTGATGTAATAAGCAATATATTTATAATCTGACATAATCCTTATTTGATTCTTAAAATGTGACTTGAAGTAGAGATATCAAAAACATGCCACTGAGATGTATTGTGATTTACTGCTGTGGTAGGCATGTCAACTTGGACAATGACTTTTTTGGGGGAACTTAACCATTTAAGTTGTTGGGTGATCCAGTTTGCTGTTATAATAAGACTTGCTGGTCCTGTTTTGATAGAATTTTTACATGGCAGTAGTTATCAATGTATACAGCAGTTTGAATAGGGAATATTTTACTTTTGTTTCCATCCCCTTTTTGAAAATGACATGATTATTCATTGGGAATCTCTCCTTATCCACAAAATTGAACGGTCTACTCCCAAACTTGGTGAAGGCAGGAAAGTAGCTAAGTTATAATGTACAGTAACTTAAGGTGCACTGTACATTTTATAAGCTAAGACCAATACCCATCTATGAATGTCAATTAAAACAAGCATTGATCCAGTCTGAATATCAGTTTCTTTGCAGAAAATCTGAATGTCTGATTTGGGCATTTTATCGTTAGTCAAAAATAAGTTCTGTCAAACATGCACAACATATTTAATAGATTGGGAGGCCTGAATTTAACTTAATTGTTTTAAATCGCCTAATTACGAGGATGGTATACTTTTGTCAGATTTAGAAAAAAATGCTTAATTAGCAAATCTACTTTTAAGTTAAAGCAGATAATCCATAATTAAAACAATGTTACATTCTCCTTATGGCAAAAGTTAAATTGGTATGATTTACATTACTTTGAGTGATTTGGGTATCATGATCATTCAGAGGTGGTGCAACCCAGGAAACTATGAGAAAACAATCTGCCATCAAGGGCAGCCACTAACCCTTGTCTTTGCAGCTTCCAAGATGCTATTCGTAGGGAGGAGGTTGTCATTGCAAGAATCAGAATCGGTCATACATACATTACCCACTCACACATACTAAAAGGTGAAGATCCACCAGAGTGCGTTCCTTGTAATGTACCATTTACTGTTGAACACTTTATGACCACGTGTTTCGACCTGCAACCTACGCGTGATAAATACTATAATGTACACGACATGCAGGAACTTTTTGATACTATTCAAATCACTAGTATTTTAGATTTCCTAAAGGAAGTAAATCTTTATTTTAAACTGTAACTTTTTATGACCTTACCCAAACTAATTTTTAACTAATACAAATACCAACTATTATTTACATCTTTTCATCAAGATACATCATTTACATCTCCCGTTGATCGGGAACCAATATCGTTAACTGTTACCAACATTTACCATTTTATATTTATCTACTATGGATTTTTTATTATATCGCTGGTCAATATTGAACTTTTTTACAAATATGACCTACTGTATGGCGCTAAATAGCCTAAAAGTGCTGGTGCGCCGTTAAAATTCAATCAATCAATCAATCAATCCAAGATGCTATCAAGACATCAATTTTAGCAAGCAATTGTGTCATGGCATTGGTACTTGATGGACATGAATGTAGAATTCATTATTTTTTGGCACAGAAAATATTAGCGTTGTACCTAATCCTGACAGGTTCATTCCTTGTTACACATGAAACAGGTCAGACATTGCAAGGCATCCAAACTGACACTCACTATTGACAGATTCATTGCTTGTTACAGGTGAAACAAGTCAGACAGTGCAAGGCAACCAAACTGACACTCACTATTGACATACCTATGGGGAAGTACAGCATCCTGAAGGCAACCAGCAAAGATAACCTGGACCAGAAAACTATTACCCATGACAAAAGTAAGTGTTGTACAAATACAAGACTGCTGTGAGATGTTTATTAGCATACTGTCTTACATAATCACAAAATTTACCTCAATAATAAATCACCCTCAAAGTCTGCAAACAACATAAGTGGAACTGATTGGGGTACTCTAGATCTGTACTATTTATGTGATGTTATAAACAGAATCAGAAGTGTAGATCTTGTTTTTCTGGCACATTATGTAATGACAAACTTGGTATGTGCTGTTTTCATGTCATGAGGAGCAAATACAGTATTTATGTAATGACAGATCTTGTTGCACTCAGTTTTCATGTCATAGAGGGGCAAATACAGTAATTTATGTGATGACAGATTTTACTACACTGTTTTCATGTCATGAGGAGCAAATACAGTATTTCAAATTCCATGTAGCAGAAATTTATAAATTTGTCAGAGTTGACATGTCCAGATCCTGTCATTAACTCCTTGAGTGTTGACTCAGACTCAGCTTTTGATAGTCAGTATTAAATGATTTCAAATTTGTGATTTTTTTAGTTGAAATTAAATAAAAAATATTTCAAGGGTGTGATTTATTTAGTTTCAGTTAAATATACAAGATGTCAAAAGTGAGATTTATTCAGTTTAAATGCAAAAGATTTCAGAGGTGTGATTTATTAGTTTTCAATACAGAAGATCTCAACATAGAGAACTATTAAACATGGGGGTGAGTGGAGGGGTGATATTATGTGCCATTAATATGGGGTGGTTGGAGGGGTGGCATAGTACTTGAGCAACATGGTGGGTGGAGGGGTGTTATAATGAGCAGTTAACATGGTAGGTGGCTTAATGTGCCATTAACATGGGGTGGATAGGTGATATAACGTGCCATTAACATAGGGGTGAAGGCATGGTATAATGTGCCACCAACATGGGTGGTATAATGTGCCACCAACATAGGGGTGGTATAATGTGCCATTAACATGGGTGTGTAGGGGTGGTATAATGTGCCACCAACATGGGGGTGGAGGGGTGATATAATGTGCCATTAACATGGGGGTGTAGGGGTGGTATAATGTGCCATTAACATGGGGGTGGGGTGGTATAATGTGCCATAAACATGTTTATGGATGAGTTTTATAATGTGCCATTAACATGGGGGTGTAGTGGTGGTATAATGTGCCATAACATTTGAGTGGAGGGGTGATATAATGTGCCATAAACATGGGGGTGGAGTGGTGGTATAATGTGCCATTAACATTGGGGTGGAGGTGTGATATAATGTGCGATTACCATGGGGGTGGGGACTAGTATAATGTGTCATAAATGAGTTTTATAATGTGCCATTAACATGAGGGTGTCAGGGTGGTATAATGTGCCATTAACATGGGTGTGGATGAGTTTTATAAAGTGCCATTAACATGGGTGTGGAGGGGTGGTATAATGTGCCATTAAAATGGGTGTGGAGGGGTGGTATAATGTGCCATAAACATTGGGGTGGAGGGGTGGTATAATGTGCCATAAACATTGGGGTGGAGGGGTGGTATAATGTGCCATTAAAATGGGTGTGGAGGGGTGGTATAATGTGCCATTAAAATGGGTGTGGAGGGGTTGTATAATGTGCCATAAACATGGGGGTGGAGGGGTGGTATAATGTGCCATAAACATTGGGGTGGAGGGGTGGTATAATATGCCATTAAAATGGGGATGGAGGGGTTGTATAATGTGCCATTAACATGGAGGGGTGATATAATGTGCCATTAACATGGGTGTGGAGGGGTGGTATAATGTGCCATAAACATGGGGGTGGAGGGGTGATATAATGTGCCATTAACATGGGGTTGGGATTTGTATAATGTGCCATTAAAATCCCAGAAGGAACCACCAACCCATGTGAAGCTACTGGCAATCCTTCTCATATACCCGAGTCCATAGTGGTGCCACATTATGTTCAAAACCGCATTGTAATGAAAGGCATTATAGTGGATAAGTATGTGGATTTTTACTGGGCACTTTTATAATTATCATTTATGATGGCGTTCCTTGTTTGCCTCTAAGATAAATGTTCCCTTTGAGACTCTTTATTGTATTTGAATATCATGTCTAATTTCTATTTCAGTCAATCACTTGATCAAAAGCACAAAGGACAAGAGCAGTCTAGACATCATAATTGATGGGAAGAAAAAGAAGACATACTTGTTTGAGAATCCACAGGCACGAGAAAACTTTTGCTTCCAGATCATGCAGATGAAAAATATGCATTCCACAGAGTCAGAGATTGACCAGATTTCCATATTTATTGGAACTTGGAACATGGGTAATATTTATAAAGTTTTGCCCATGTGTTAACTTTAAAGATACATGGAATAGAGCAAATAATATCAGTGCTTATGCAGATACCTTAAAATATGAAAATATTCCAACATCAAAAGTTAAGCCATCTAATATCATTATGTATATACTAGTATCTATGTCTGATCAAACTGCAAATAATAAAAACCCTGATCTGCATAATGTATTAGCAGATCACAGTATCAGTTGTTTTTTTTTATAATTCAGCTGATTATTCCTTCTTGCATTGACCCTGGTCTGCTGGTGCATTATGTGATGGTAAGTATGGATCTATGCAGATTAGTTGGACTCGACTTGTAAGCAAGAATAGATGGTATTTGATACACATGTAGTTGGTTGTAAAGGGTTTCATGCCTTTTTCAGTTCATAATAGGCTATACTTGATGACCATTATATTTGGTTGTGGAAGAATCGGGGGGAAAGCCCCAGGAAGAACCACCGACCCATAGGAAACTACTGGCAGCTTTCTCACATACCCGTGTTAGTAGAATCCAAGACTTGAATGCATGCAGACAGAGGTGAGATGTCAGTGATCTGTTACATGCATGTAAGCTAATGAGTAGTGAACCGAACAGAAAAAGAAATTTATCTTTCAGAAGAAAGAAAGAAAATCATCCAAATTAAATATCTAAATGTAATCATAAAAATCATGTATCAGTTAAAAGAATTAATCTATTCTTAATTGAAATGAATCCAGTTGAAAATTCTATCACATTCTTGTTATATAAAATTACAATAAAATATAAATAACCCACTTTCCCATTGTCTTTAAAAATTCTTGAAAATATTCATTGCTAAATAAAGTCGTCTTAAAAAAATTAGCTTAAGAAAAATCAAGATTGAACTTTACGGTGCAAGTCCAAGTGTAGACAGCATAGACACTGATTTGCTGACAGATCAAGCTGATCAGGGTCTGTGTTGTTTGTTGTACTGATTACTCCCTACAATCTGCACCTACCCAGATCTACTGGCATTTTATGCATTTTGAACTTTATTGGGCATTCTGTGATATATTTGGTTGTGACTTATCAATATCAGTTTGTAACAGGAAATGCTTTTTTCCTGGCATGGTAATGAGACAACAAACAGCTTACAGATAAGATTATTGATACTTTAATCATTGTATTTTTTTCAAACATCTAGCCAATACAGATCCATTGGGTCTCCTCAGTGGGACATAGTCGGGTTGTAGGGCAATATCCAAATGTTGGATTTACTGAACCAAATGATTTTATAGTCGAGAAAAAAGCAAATGCTTTAGGATTTGCAGATGCCAGTTTGCTGAGTGGTCTCAGATGATTGCCTCAACAGATCACTGATACCTCGTCTCTGTCTGTGTGGGTTTGAGTCTTGGCATGACTTGAGTGGGTATGTGAGAGTAGCTTCCCTTGCATCAATGGCTGCCACATATAGCTTAAAAATGGTGTTAAGCTAACAAAGATAAACCAATCCATATTTTTATTGGATTTTTTGTTTCTTCTTTAGATTTAAGTTATACATGGTAAGCTATACATATATGGCTGCACCCTATTTACTAATTTATATTTAATTGAATAGAACTAGTCATTACCATAGACATTTTCAGTTATTATTCTGTTTGATTTTAATGTTGTTATAGCTGCACCACCTGAAAGGACTGATATCAGCCTGGAGGTTTTCAATGATGTCTAATTGATTCTAAATGAAAACAGTTGTGTTATCTGACATTCAGCTACAAGTGTTGCTTTATGCTGTAGTTTTAGCTTGCAAGGAAAATATGCTCATTATATCCTGTATTGCTGACAAGGGCAGGCTTTCAGTATTGTTCCTCTGTCTGGACTCAAAACATGTTGCATTTAATGTCTTATCTCAGCTCTATGATAACTAGCCATTCTCTTTGATACTAAATTCTCTGCTTTCTTTGGATTAAAATATTTATTCCATTCATTTCCAATTCTGTTATAATGGCTAAAGCTTGTTTTGTATAAAATCAGTGATAATGTGAAGAAAAAAGTTAGTGCTGTCTTTTCTCAGATCTTATTAGTTATTATCCATTATTCAGGGGGATTCAACTTTTCAGATTATTTGATTTACTATTTTTACTATGATCAACCAGTTAGCAAACAATTTGGTTATGTCCTTCATTGCTTAATTATTATTTACTATCCATTGCTCTCTGTCTCATTATCTATATTTGAAATGAAGTGGCAGTGGTATTTCTTGTTATGACACAGCCAATATAAAGCCTAAAGTGGGAATTTTGTTAGAAGTTTGACAGCATGTATAGATGTGGTCACTCTGGTATGGCACCATGCCTTATTAAGCTTCATTATGATTAAGAGGCAATTGTGACAAACACCTGTCACATGAAGGTTTGCGATTCCATGCTTATTTTGTCAGGGAAAGAGTTTGAAATTTTTAGATTTTATAGTTGTGGAGTTAAATACAAGATAGATAATAAGTTTGCATTGATAACTACCAATGTCCACCTTGCACATTTTATAACCAATCAAAATATTGTTACCACCAGACATGTGTGGCATGTACAAGGGATTCTAGAGGTCTGATACACAAGTAGGTACTGTAAATACACAGGTAGGTACTGTAGATATACAGGTAAATGCTATACATACACAGGTGGATACTGTAAATACACAGGTAGATATTGTAAATACACAGGTAGATACTGTAAATACACAGGTAGATACTGTAAATACACAGGTAGATACTGTAAAAAGATAAATCTGCTACATGCAGAATACAATTAGAGGCAAAACATTTCAAAATGATCATGACCTGTTTTTTAATTTCCAGCCGACACCACATCAAACTATCCTCTCACTACCTGGTTGAAATGCACAGGGGCTGGTAAATCAAGAGACAGGGTGCTTGGAGTTATTCCACATGATTTGTATGTGATAGGTACCCAAGAGACAGCGATGACAGAGAAGGACTGGGTTAACACACTAAAAGCAGGTTTAAAAGCTTCAGTAATGGTGGATATGGAATTGGTAACTAAATTTATATATTGCTCTAATACTTGTACTATGAAACTGTCTTCTTACATTACAGATTTTGTATAATGGAGTCGTAGGATGGTGCTCAATTTTTAGATAGCTTTCCCGTTTTGTACCTCTCGTCATCTTTCTTATTATTGATGAAAATTAGATAGATGTTCAGCATTGCTTCATATCTCACTAGTTGCCTAAAATGGCCAAATTTTATTATTTTGGAGCATAATCATTGCAATCCACATGGTTATGTTATTGGCAGGTCATAAAATTAACATTGTGCCAGGTCATAAAATCGGCAATGTGCCTTAGCAACAAAACCACAGTTTAGTATTGGTATATGAAAAATGTGCCAAACAGATCATAAACACTGCTGAGTTATCTTTAGGTAAATTATGAGTGGAATGAACAGGTATCCATATCAGTTCAGTAATGTGTTATGTGACAAGGGCTCATACTCAGTAACAAAGAAATGAGTGAAAGCCAACAAGCTTTGTATATTTTAACAAACTAATTTATTTCCCTAGACAACAATGTCAAAATTGGTAAATAGGACTTAACAGTCTTTGAATATAATCCAAATTTGATCCTAAGAATGAAAACTCAAGTCCTATCACTAAATAGTCTTATAAGAATCCAGGTTTGAGTCCAAATGACGTACGAATATGAAAGATGATAATGTCAGATGTAGTCCAGTGTTTGAATATCAACAGTCCCTCACTTGAATCATAGTCTTTGTTGAGTTTCCAGGGGAATAAATTATTCAGTCCAAAATTTAGATGAAGAATAAACAATCCTGGCAAGAAATTAAAATTAATGCACCTTGTTTCTTTAAGGTGTTAGAATGACCCTCCCGAAAAATATTATGATTGCATATTTAATACCCCAGTGCCTCATTTCAAGTCTCGCGAGATTGATCATATGGTATTTTACTTCACTAGTTTGATCATGTAGACCAATTTGTACCCACTTAAGAACCAATCATAAAAAAGGTTGTTTACACACAGTAAACTTGCAAAGAAAGTAGCCCCTGATACTAACCAATCATTTTAACTTCCTGTTGACACTGTTACCAGGGTAAGACAGACAAAATTATAATTCTCACATAATACATCTTCGTCTTGAATAAACAAACTTTGTTTTAAAAATATATCTCATTACAGAAAAAGAATCCAGACTCCAAGAAAAATATTCATTGCAATTAAATGCAATGAAACAAAAATGAAATAAAAAGAATTTTAAACGTTACACACAAGCAATTTAATCACATATACATAACACTTCCCCATAAAGAATAAAGAAAAATTTATATAATAAAATTTTCTTTTTACCATCAGTAAATTATACATGCGGTAAGAATATTCTTATGAATTATATAAAGTGTATATAAAATAATATTTATATACACTGGAAAATGCATCTGCAATCGAATTGTCTTTTCCTTTGATGTGCCTGATGTTCATATTTTACTCTTGCAAAAACAAACTCCACCTTAAAAATCTTTGATTTTTATTTTTCATCTTGTCAATGAAAGTACAGGGGTTGTGATCTCTATACACAACAACCAGAGAAGTAGTCGAGCTAATGTAAATTTCAAAATGTTGTAATCCCAAAATTAAAGCTAAACATTCCTTCTCGATTGTTGAGTAATTTATTTGGTGCCTAATTAATTTCTTGGAGAAACAGCACACTGGATGATCAATGCCATTACTGTCTTCTTGAATTAATACTGCTCCAACTGCAACATCACATGCATCCACAGACAATTTAAAAGACTGATTGAAATTTGGAGCTGTTAGAACCAACATATGTCTGAGTATTGCTTTTAATCTATCGAAAGCTTCCTAACATTTTTCGATCCAGAGAAACTTATTTCTCTTACTTAACAAATTTGTCAGAGGTTCAGCAATTTTGGAAAAATTTGAACCAAACTTTTGATAGTATCCAGCCATACCCAAAAATTGCATTAATTGCTTTTACTGACAGGCACAGGAAAATCAGAGACAGCCTTCACCTTTGCATCAATAGATTTGACTTGACCATGTCACACAATATGTCCTAGGAAAGTTTCACAAGCACGGCAGAACTCACTTTTAGAACAATTGATTGTCAAATTAGCATCAGTGAGTCTTTCAAAGAATTTATGAATCGTGGCTAGATTTCCTTTCCAGGTGTTGTTGTAGATAATGATGTCATCAATATAAGCATCACAATCATCAAGCGTTGAAATGTACTTGGAGAACCCTTTATCCCAAATGGCATTAATTTATACTGGTAGAGTCCATCTGGAGTTACAAACGCCAAAATTTCTTTCTCACTTTCCATAAGTGGAATTTGCCAATATCCTTTTAGAAGGTCAAATTTGGTGACATGCTTGTTATTTTCTATTTTATCTATGCAATCATTGATCCTTGGTAAAGGAAATGAATCTGTTTTTGTCACACTATTCACCTTCCTATACTCATTGCACATATGGAAAGTTTTATCCAGTTTCGGAACAAGTATGCATGGTGAACTCCAATCACTTTTCCTGGGCTCTATGAAATCCTTGTCCAGCATATACTGAATTTCCTTTTTTAAGTATTCCTGTTGAGAGGGTTCATCTTGTATGAGTGTTTTACAGGTTTTGAATCAACAATTTCAACATCATGAAAAATTTTGTTTGTCCTTGTAGGAATATCCAGAAACAAGTGCTCATATTTGAAAAAGACTGTTTATGTTCATTTCTTTCTTCTTGCTGCAAATGTAAAAGTTTCTGGTCTAGATCTTTCATTATTTCCAAATTCCAAAGATTTGATGCTCCAATTTCAGTGGTGTCCAATTGAATTTTTTCACATAAATCCTCAGTTTGTGGGACAGGTACCACTAAATTAATAACAATAATTGACTTGGCTATCTCTTTCAATATACTAGTACTCCATTAACTTATTTAGACCTGAGTACTTTAATTATAATTTAACTCATTCATTTTCTTCTTTACTTTGTAAGGGCTGTAAAATCTAACTTGAAGAAAATTTTGAAGACTGAGCAAGAGAAAGAGAAAATGAACTCTATTACAAGACTTAAATAATCTTTCAAGTAAAATTTTGTGAAACTGTTGTTTCACTTTTGACTTGAATTTTAGAGCGCCAAATTCAAGCATAAGATACTGGAAAAGTACAGGCATGAAATTTGAACTTTGACCTGATTGGACAGATATAGGAAAGTCAGATTGAGTAGAATACTTTATTAAAGCTTTTATTATGGTTTTGGTTTTTATATTCCTCAAAGGAATTGCCTCTGGTAATTTTGTTGACACACACATAATGGTAAAAAAATATTGGTTGCTTGACTTGGTCTACCATAATTCTTCTAAATGGTTTGTGAAATGGTAGAATTGGTTGTAGAAAAGCCTTAAGTATCTTCTGATTGGATTTTCCTACCATTTGACAAGTATGACAAGATCTATAAAATTTACAAACATCATTTTTAATTTTTGGTCAATAAAAGTGAGACAAAATGTTGTTATAAGTTTTATTTATCCCTAAATGACCAGCCAAGGGAGTTGGATAGGCCAAACTTAGTATTTCCTGTTTGTAAGATTTTGGAACTACAATCTGATAGTTCACTGACCAATCATCATCAGCAGGTACATCAGGAGGTCTCCATTTTCTCATAAGAATCCCATTTTTAATGAAATAACAGACAGGTACTTCAGTTGCTTTATTTTCACTAATGGACCTCTGAAACAAACAGGAGATGTCAGGATCTTTTTCCTGTTCGACGACAAGTGTCATTTATCACCCTAATTAGGTAAAAGAGAATGAGTATTTAAAAGAGGATCACTGTGATCAATCACCCGATCGATCCAAATTAGAAGCGAAAATGACCTCATCAAAAGCCTAACCAATACATGTGTCAGCTAAATGAAAATCTTCTTTATGAAAATCATTCTCAAGAGCTTTCTTTGACATAGCTCTTGTAACTGCACAAGCTGGGTTTAGTTCAGGGTATTCTTTTTCAATTGGATCAAGTTTCTGATCCAAAGAAGGCTTGTCAGTTACAAGTGGATTAACCACAATCTTGTCTTCCACTAGGTTGTTGCCTAGCAACAAATGAATGCCCTCAACAGGTAGGTTAGACATTATGCCATCTGTCACAGGTCCTGAAACTAAGTCTAATGACAAATTTACAGAATGGAGAAGAACATTAACAAAGCCACACTCTAATCCCTGAATGAGAACACTCTCATTAGAACAGGACTTCTCATAAGAAGGCAAAGCATATAACACTAAAAGACACTGAGAAGCTCCTGTATCTCTCAAAATTTTAATAGAGATAGGATTTGCCGAATCTTCTAAGAGTGATATAGAACCCATCAACATGAATGGTTCATAATTCTCCATAATAAAACCAGACTGGGGTTTATTAGATTATTGCTTTCAATACATGACTCTGACCTTGACCTCTCAGAAATAAGAGCATTTGGGATATGTCTATCTTGATTCTGATGCCTATATTTCAATTTGAAGCAATAAAAAATGATGTGTCCTTTTTTTTGCATTAGGTACACATAGGCAGAGACAAGGATTTTTAGAATTTGTGCCAGATTCATTTTTACTGAGAGTCGAATTAGGCTTAAATACCTTCCTAACAGTAGACTGCTGAGTGAATGTTTTGCTTACAACAGGAATTTAGTGAGTTAAGGAATATTCATTGGCAGCAAGAGCAGCATTTTCCAAGGTTTCACTTATGCTCATAAAGATACATCCTAATGTCACCATGGACACAGTTCCTAAACTCTTCAAGTAATAATGAGTTATGAGACTTTCGTAATCTTTATTGACCTTTCTAGAAGAGCACCACCTATCAAATTGTTGTGCTTTTTCCATGCAAATTCAACATAGGTTTGGTGAGTTGATTTTCTAGAATTCCTAAATTTTTGCCAATAAAGCCTCAGGGCCCAACACATAACCCTTAACCAAATTATAGTCAGCACTCTGTTCTAGTGAAACATAAATATCACTAGCTCTACCAGTAAGTACACACTGTAGTAACTGAGTCCAATACTCCCTAGGCCACTTTAAATTTTTTGCAACTTTCTCAAAACGAAGAAAATATCTATCTTCAGCATATAATATTCCTTTCTTTTTGTGCAATTGCAGCTAGAGGTGTGTTCCTTGTGGGGTATGAGAATTGTGATATTGGTAAAACCAGAACACAAAAAAAGCATCAGCCGAATCCAGCGATCCTCTGTCAGGACTGGAATTGCAAATGCACTGGGTAACTTAAAAGTTTTTAAGGCGCTATGTTGTCACTATAGTTATAGATTCATACTGTCTAAATAAATCAAGGCAATTAATAGTTTGGGGATTTTGAAAATTGTATTCTCTTTTAGTTCTTGATCATCCTTTATACAAAATTCAAATGTCATAAAATTGATCTTAGGAAAATAGTAGGAAAATAGCTTAGCAAAGGAATAATTTATTCAATCAGAATTGTTTTAAAGGAAAGAAGTAATTTTTCCATGATTTAATAATTTAATTTAATTTAATAATTTAATAAATGTAATTATATTTGACTTTGAATGAATTATCTTTTATTATGGACCGAGTTATAGAAAAAATTATAATTGAAATGGTATATTTTGCTGTGTATTTTTTTTCTGTGTATATTTTACCCACTTTTAACAGAAACATTTATTTCTATTTTCTGAATTTCTTTAATCAGGTAACAAAGGTGCAGTGGCCATCTCATTTTATTTTCGAGGGACTTCCCTGTGTTTTATAAACACCCACCTGACATCCGGTGACGAGAGGTGCAATAGGTGAGAACTCTAATTCTTTTATCACTAAACATGTGTCACACAGTTGGCCTGTGGACAATACACCAATCCTACATTAATGCAGTCAATGACACTGGATGATGTCATTAGCTCACCTCTACTTTGTAGTTATGCTATTATACTACCCCTGGCCTTTGTGTCTATGTTGGCACAGATAAAAACATGTACACTCTCACTAAGTGTCAAAAAAATTTCTTCCTAGGTCTTAGACTGCAGTTTGGAGTGGGTTTCAAGGCACCTACCCCAAATTGGAGGGGACTGATGGAGCTAAATTAGTATGTACATGTACATTAGAGGTGATGAATCTGGATGAGAACTACACCTTATTACAGATCTAGGTCACTATTATGTGTATTTCACACTTCACTCACTTGGATCATGTTTTAGTTTGCATTTGTTACACAAGCTGTACTCGTGATTGAATCATCATACCATGTGGTTGTATGTATCTCTGTTAATACCAAACCCATTTGCACAAAGTAAGACCATTCATATTTTACTGGTTATGTTAAGGTTTTGTGCTTTGTTTATAGCTAATTTGGTTTTTTGGGGTGGGGGTTGCACTCTTTATACATACTTTTATTCCAGTATTTATGAAAGTTATTGAGAGATTGAGAGGATGTATCTTGATGAATGCTACACTCGTTCCAAAAAGTAAATTACTGTGATCTATATTTCATTCTTCAATGACTTTAGTTAAATGTTGTGTTTTAAGTTCATTTCTCAAGCTCTGTTCTTGCAAGAACCATCCAACTAGATGAATGTTTGTATCTCTCCTTATATCACACCCCTATCACAGATGAACATCACTGTGACCTACATTTCACGTATTACTGCCTTAGGTTTTTGCATTTAGCTCATGACCAAATATGAGCACCCTGTAGATATATTATGTTACACATAGATGCATGTTGATTACTATACCCAAATAAGAGAAGTAGGTCACAGTGACATATATTTCATGTTTCACTGTTTATTGGTTAAATTGTGTATTTCATGTTTATTTCTTAAGCTCTTTTTTGCTGTAATCTTCAACCTGAATGATTGCATTCACCTTTATTAGTACTACATATATATATATATATATATATATATATATATATATATATATATATATATATATATATATATATATATATATATATATATATATATATATATGTCATACCAAAGACTTGGCGCTCAGCATTTGAGGTTAGTATTAGGATTAGTCGGCCTGGTATCAGGATAATGTGACTTGGTGGGACATCATGCTACATGTCTGCGGCATGATGTCCAGTGCTAGACATCACTATAAACTGCCACACTGCAGACATCGTAGCGATATGACTGAAAATTTTTAAAGTTACATTAAAAATCCAAATCACATCATGTCACATCACATATTTACTTTTGTTTCATTATATTTTATTGTAATGATAATCTCTTTTCAGAAAAATCACGTCTCTGTTTTGACCTGATTTGAATGTAAAAGGTATTGCATTGTCAGTATTTTTAGCTAAGAGTTGAGAAGTTTTGTAAACACTAAGCAAAAATGATTGGCTTTTACCAAGGTCATGTTTAGCCCATGTGTTATGTGTTAGCTGAGTTATAAACAGCCTTTCTTTTTAGTTTATTTCCAGTGTGGGAAACTGAATTTTAGAACTCTAGCATATGTGACAAATGACATTTTTTTACTGCATGGCTTGATGATTAAGTGATCATGTGACCCATTATAAGTGTCATAATGATGTTTTAGTTGAGTTTAATACTCGTGTCTTAGTGAAATTTAGTCAGTCGTATACCTACACCTTAGAGCTCAAGGTGTTTTTAATTAATGATGCCAGCTTGTTCTAAACTTCAGCTAATTTTTTTATTTAATAATTCATATTCTCCAGAAAACAAAACAAGTGCCCTTTTTTATAAAATTCAGAGACAAAAACATTCAGTGGAAATTTGTTCTGGAATTCTAAAATTGTGTTTCAATGAGGAACTGTTGCCATCAGAGCAACAACCTCATCTGACACTATCACCTTCCATATTGGAACTTCATTGAGATTCAAACCTGGTTCAAATTAGAACTGTTTAGTGGTAGGACTTACTTTTTTCAATTAGAGGATTAATTTTTGGATTATATTCACAAACTACAAGCCCTATTTCATATTTTTACCTTATTTTCTAGGATAATAAATAATTTTGTTAAAATTTACAAAGCTTGTTGGCTTCACTCTTTTCTTTTGTTAAGAAACCTGATGAGTAAGCATCTTGCTGAGTACTGCTTTTATCACAAAAATAAGTCACTGATCTGTATTTCATGTGTCACTGAACTTTGTTAAATATTGTGTTTTAAGCTTATTTCTTGACCTATTTTTAAACTAGAATCTTTATCAGAGTGGTCCAACTACAGGCATGTGGGTCATTTTTTGTATACTGTAATATATATATTAATGGCAGATGAATTTTAAATTTGGTTCATATGGTCCATGGTGTTGTAGATGTTTAACTACCCTGAACTAGATGATTTTATACAGCTCACTTAGTTCCACAGTGATCTACATTTCAATTTTTAGTGGCTTTTGGTTAGGTTTGGTGCTGTACCTCAAAACCAGATTGGTTTCTTTGTATACATATTGTTAAACAATATTCATGAGATTTCTTGTGGGGATGTATCCTGACAGTACTACACCCTCATCACAAAAATAGGTCACTGACCCATGTTACTCTGGACTGTGTATTGGACAAGTGAATCGGTATGAGATTATTTGAGTGTTACCATATACTTTTTATTCGAGGCCTCATCTGTAGTGGCCGATCAAGGTAATTATTAATGCATGAATTATTACTGCAGGCTGTCACTCAAAGGTTACTGAGGGACCATTAATACAGGCCGCATTGTATAGCCTATCTTTATCAAGATAGCATTATCAACAACAAGGTTAATGAAAACATGTGACTGAATATTATTATCTATTTTGATGTGTTGAGTATAGACCCAGACATGCTGTTACATAATGTGATGGAAGATACGGGTCTTCACTGTTTTGATGAATATCATAAAGATAACAAGGAGTATAGACCCAGACATGCTGTTACATAATGTGATGGAAGATACGGGTCTTTTCTGTTCAAATTTAGGCATGCATTTTATGCCTCCACAACATAGTATATGTAAATGTAATTTGTCCTCTAATGGGTTCAGCATCCAATTAAGCAGCTTTAGAATACATGATAAAGTATCTGGAACATAAACAATACAATGACAGTACAATGTTCTGTGTGATGTAGTGTCATAAGAATTTACTTGTTCAAAAATGTGCAAGAATGTGTATAACAGTCCTTTTAATTGAGGTTTAGAAATCTGAAGATATTTATTGTTAAACCAGATTGCCGATGCATTACAAAAAGAACTAAGTATGCAACAGAAAAATCACCATAAATATTTTTTGATCTGTTTTTTTTATATAGTTATTTAATACTTACCACATGAAAAAAATTTACTTCCAAATATGGAGAATTATCATGGTAAATAAATAAACCAGAAGAAATCCACCATCTAAGAATACCTGAAAGCAGCTATTAACAGAGCTAAATATAAGGTGACCATTTTCCAAGTGGAATGTGTTTGATAGACTTTCACTTTTATGTACTTCAGGAGAAACCAGAACTATCGTGACATTGTGAAAGGTCTGTCTCTGGGCCAGAAACACTTAGATCTGTTTGATGTTACAAATCAGTTTCATCATGTCTTCTGGCTGGGTGACCTCAACTACAGGACAGAGGAAAACATACAGGTAAATAAATTGCTGGGGCTATAGGCATACCAGCTTTGTGACCAGAAGGGAACTGGTTTGAATCTTGCCAAGGTTAGATTAGGATAGCCACTTTGGTATGTCTGTAGGCAACGCGTTTTACTCCACATGTCATTTTTGTGGGGGAATCTTGCATAAACTGTATTTGTATATATATATGTGTGAATAGCCTGTTAGGTTTGGTTGATTCATCAATTTTGCTGCAGTTTAAACTGGTTGAAACTTTGATGCCATTGTGACTTACTTGATCCAGTACTGTAAAAATTAAACTTTTTTGATACCTGGCCTTTGAGTGCCAGGTTTTTTATTGTGTAATGATACCTTTTTTATGTCAGGCCTTTACTGTATAATGATGATCTTTTTATGCCAGGCCTTTACTGAATAATGATGTCTTTATGCCAGGCCTTTACTGTGTGTAATGGTGCTTTTTTATGCCAGACCTGTACTGAGTAATGATGAGTACTGATGTTTTTTTTTATACCAGGCCTTTACTGTGTGTAATGATGCCTTTTTATGCCAGGCCTTTACTGTGTGTAATGATGCCTTTTTTATGCCATACCTGTACTGAGTAATGATGTTTTTTTTTATACCAGGCCTTTACTGTGTGTAATGATGCCTTTTTTTTCCCAGGCCTTTACTGTGTGTAATGATGCCTTTTTATGCCAGGCCTGTACTGTCTAATGATGCTTTTTTATGCCAGACCTTTACTGTGTGTTGTGATGCCTTTTATATGCCTGGCCTTTACTGTGTGTAATGATGATTTTTTATGCCAGGCCTTTACTGTGTGTAATGATGCCTTTTTATGCCAGGCCTTTACTGTGTACTGATATTTTTTTATGCCAGACCTGTACTGTGTAGTGATGATTTTTAATGCATTTTATGACAGACCCAATAAAGACACCCAATCCTACCAAAACAAATGTTTTACATCTGTAAATATAACTTGTAGGACTGACAGAAACATTCTTGCAAGTAAATATGCAGTAACTGTTTTGTTGAATCACAAGATTAAAGCAACTGCACAGTTCAATCTGCACTCGGTCTGTTAAAGTAATGGTCTATCCACCATGTGTAAATATGTGCTCAGGAGATGTACTTAGTTTTGAGTTATTCTTTTTTAATACAACAAATTAAATGTTGATGACATTGATAACAGCCATGAGTTGCATCGTTTGTGGCTGGTCACTCTACATTCTTAATCCCTCTTAATATTAGTTTGTTGCCCCCAAATCCCCTAATTTTATTCTGTCAATTTTGCAGGTCCTGTTGCAGAAGGTTCAAGAGAAGAATTTGAACTCCCTACTGGAAAAAGACCAACTCAAGAGGGTTCAAAGGGAGAAGGCGGCTTTCTGTGGCTTCAGTAAGTACTATGTAATTGCAGGCTCTAAATCTTCCATGAAAACATGCAGGTGTTATTTAACAAAGACAATTCTTATGGATCTCACAGAATATTCTTATAGCATTTGTTGTTGTTGTTGTTAGGCTTAACGCCATTTTTCAGCACACGATAGGCTATTCATGGTGGCCAGTATTAATAGTGGAGGAAGAAACGGGGAAATCACCAGAAAGAACCACCGACCCACAAGACGCTACTGGCAAGCTTTCTCACATATCCACATTCACTGAATCCTAGACTCGAACTCACGCAGACATAGGTGAGATGGCAGTGATCCGTAACGGACAGCGCTTTAGACCACTAGGCCACTGTTTCTCATTGCCAACCCAAGTACTTTTTCCCATATGACCTGTCTGCTCTAATTTTAATACCAGTGTAACCAGAAACACACATTATTTTGTCTGGCTTTATGATGTTACATGTTTACATTTTTGCAGCTGATGCCATGATTGATCGTGTTTCCTTGACAATGTAAATACAAATATTTTCAAAGCAAGTCAGAAGGTTTACAATTTCATAAATAATGTGAGAAAGCTTGCCAGTAGCTTCTCGTGGGTCGGTGGTTCTTTCTGTGGATTTCCTGGTTTCTTCCTCCACCATTAATACTGGCTACCATGTATAGCCTATCGTGTGCTGAAAAATCGTGTTAAGCCCCAGAACAACAACAAAAAAATTCATAAATTTCATAAATAAAATAAGGAAGAACCGATTTGGGGTTAGAAGGTTAAAGGGAAAGATCACTAAGAATGGAGAAGAAAACAAATTAAGGTTTTGATCATGTAATTTCAACAAAGTTTGTGGATGACTTAAAATTTATGTAAGAAAGAATCATTTTGATTTTATGCTTAAAGGTTAAGATCCCTGTAACTAAAGAAGAAAAATGGGTTTTTTTTGCGTAATATTTTTAGTTCAAGACCATATACCTTAACCAAAGTTTGTAGAGTGCTTGCATTTCAAATATGGAAGAGGCAAGTTGATTTGGGGTTCTGAAGGTCAAAAGTTAAGTTCGTTGTTGCTCAAGGACAAAATGTGTTTGGTTAAATAAACCTTGGCTTTGAACAAGTTCCTTAAACAATCATCCTGGTAATAAGGAAACCTGTATGTTTCCAGTTGTCAGAGATTTCAGTTCTGATATGTCCGATAAGACATGAATGGTTTTGCAAAGCAAGATCAGTTCAAGGCCATATATCTAGTCTATAGGTTGCTAAGACCCATTAGTCAATAACATCCAGTCAGTCATGCCCTATTAGTGCTTACTTAGAGCCTATAATAAGCACTGGGTAGGTGAGTGATGAGATAGTCTTGGTACTCTTCTTATCCACTGGAACAACATTTTGCTAACAAGCATAGACAGGACTTGAGGTCAAATTCTGAAACTTCCAGTGAATTTTGTTAATGTCAACAGAAGAATGTTAATAGAAAAAGTAGTACAGTGAAACCTGGCTTGAACAACCACTGCTGTGAACAACCACCTGCATTTTATGACCAGCTACCATAATATTTGGACAAACTATGAATGACCTCATTTTAAAAAGATAAAAATATCGCCAACTTTTAATTAATCCTTGGTAACCATAAGTGCTTAGGAGATCATGCAGGCAAATTGCTGATTGTTCTAAAAAAAACAACAAAACATACGGGTTTACTAAAATCTATAGGTAGCATCTATAATACAGAATGTAAACAGGATTCAAGTACTAGCTGACATTGTAATGCTGATATCATAGAAATTCCCATCAGTTTACCATTCCATCTTTGGAGGGATCAATCATAGATATATATGGTCGGTTCAGATGTTTGTATTGTTTCATTATCTATTGTAAAATCCCACACAATACTGATACAGTCATAATGAGAGATCTTCCAACACTGCTTTCAGTTATTTAGTCAGTGCCACCTAAAATCACTTGTAAAATTGTAATACATATTGACCAGGCTGAATGAGGTCTTGATCATTTTCACTTATTTGCTCTTTCCAGATGAGTTATTCTAAATTTCTGTATTTTTTCCTCCTTTTGATAATGTATTTGTTTAAAAAAACCAACACATAAGGTCAGCCATGCCAGGTTCAGAGATTTTGTCTGGTCACTTTATCACGTCTGTGAGTTTGTTGAATTAATCCATTATTTATGTAAAGGGTGACTGTGATTTTTAACACAGTTTTAACAAATTCTGACATATCACTATGATGTCTGCAGTGTGGTAGTTTATAGTAATGTCTAGCACTGGAGCATAATGTCAAAGACATATAGCATGATGTCCCACCCAGTCACATTATCCTGACACCAGGCCATCCAGTCCTAACACTAATTGCCTAATGCTGAGTACCAAGTAAAGCATCTGTTAGTACCACTTTTAAAAGTTTTTGGTATGACTGCTGTGGTTTGAACTACATCCGAGGTGGATAATAAATGTTTTGGCTACCGGAACGGATGGTTTTTACTGTAAATAAATTTCTTGAGCATACCGGAGTTTACAATTTAATGACAGGATTAGTAAGTGTTGCCTTGTAGTTTACCTTGCAATGCATATACCATAAAATCAGTAGACTTCATCCACATGACAAAATATTCACACAACATCATGCTTATGAAATCGTCATTTGTAATTTTGTGCACAAAAAATAAAATTATTTAAAGGATTAGACTTACATTTTATTAGTATTTTGTGATAAACTTATGTGTCAAAAAGGTATTGACTACTACATTAAAGAGTGAGCTTTTTTGCAGTCATCGGTGGATTTTTTCTCATCAGTATTTCTCTGAAATCAAAATTTGAAGATCACCATATATTTAATAATGTTAATAACCAGGCTTTGTGATGGCCATGTCAAACAGTTAGGGCCATGTGAAAAAGTTAGGGCTATTTTCCGTCTTCAATTGATGAGCCCTCAAAGGGTCATGGTAGGGACATATTTCATCCTACAAGAGTTATGGCTGGAAGATTGGGGTTTTTTTTAAGGACAGACCACAACTGACTATCCATATTTTTTGTTATATTTATCACTGATCAAAGTTTTTTGCAGTTTGGACCTATGATCCCATTCCATCGTGTATCAAGCAGCCCCAGGCCATCATGGAAATTTTCCTTTGTGGTAGATGTGGATCACATTCTTTGCATTTTGTTTTGACACTTGTTATCATTACCAACCATCTCCTTTTAATCATCACTTAATATAACTCTATCACATCCATTTACCAAGGTCCATTCTAATTTTCTTCTACACTACTTAATTATTAAATTTGGTATCATGAGCTTTTTCTGTACGGCATGCTTTGAAATGCAGTTACCTCAGGATGGTACTGGTACATACTGGTATGGGTATTGACTGATTTAATTCTCAAATCAGATTTACTAAACTCTGTCTTCTGTTTCTTTTTAAAACCCAAAATAGGACCCATTCAGCATGGACACCAAAACCTTGCATCACCACCCACTTTTGTGAAGATTTTCTGCAATTTGTATTGAAGTAAAAAAAATTCTAAAAACCTCACCCAAAAATTTTGGCAATACTTTACATGGTTTCCTTGCTGTGGCATAATATTGTGCTCTTCAGCAGGTGTAATTCCTGTAGCCATTTTGTTTTTGTAATATAATTTTATTTACAGTACTTAGCAGATGGATCATCAACTTCAGACAACTTAAGCAGTGTCAGTCCTATTTACTAAACCATAAATTATGCTTTTGGCCACAGTCACATGACTTGCACCCTAAAACAAAATGTTTTAACATTTTAACAAGAACAATGAATAATGAACAAAAAATGTGCACTATTTTTATGGGTAACTTGGTCCATAAACCCAGTTGAATTTCAGCTTTGAAAAGTGGACATCCTGCACAAACCATTTATGAGAGACCTCCTGTCTTTGAGAAACACTGAAGGGATGGTCTGTCAGAAAGGTTTTTCCAGTATATAGTTAAATAACATTCTCACAGATGTACTTGATAATTTCTAATATATTGCAGATGAAGCTGAAATCACATTCCTTCCCACATATCGCCTTGAGAGGAATGTCCCTGGGTACAAATATTCCTGGAGAAAAATTAAAAAGACTGGGGTAAATATTTTTTTAAACATTTCTTGTTGATGCTGGAGTTTGCAAATGGTTCTTGAATGATTTTCAATTATTTCTATACATGTTTTATATCAATAATACTTGTGTAAAATTGTTGTGAAACTTGTATTATTATTATTATTATTATTATTATTATTATTATTATTATTATTATTATTATTATTATTTTTTATACATATTTTCCTAATTATAATGAAGTAGTTGGGGTCTGCAACTAAAGACCATGTTATGTACCAAACCATTGTATGGCAGAAATGAATAATGTGTATAATGGGCAGGTGTAAAGAAAATGCCACTCAAAAATGTAGTTTGAATTTTTGTTCATGTAAATTTTATAAGTTGTTTTACTTCATGTTTTATGTACATTAAATTTCATGAAATCATAAATATTATAAAAAAGCTAGAAAAGGTCTAATACCAAGCTTGATGCAGTTGGTTCTCTGGCTGTAGTTATTCATTTTGTAGATGTGTGATGGTTGTCACACATTTTTAAGCTAATGTGTGGTGAAAAAAATTTTATTAATATTTTTCTGCTATATTTTTTAAACTGTTGTCACAGGTTTTGTAGCAATACTGTGTTATCTCCAGAATCTCTTTTTAATTTAGGACATTATAATGAGGAAGTACTGTAGTATTATTACTATCATCATGCTATCAGCATATGACCATAGGAGGAAGTACTGTAGTATTATTACTATTTTATGACCATATGAGGAAATACTGTAGTATTATTACTATTTTATGACCATATGAGGAAGTACTGTAGTATTATTACTATTTTATGACCATATGAGGAAATACTGTAGTATTATTACTATTATATGACCATATGAGGAAGTACTGTAGTATTATTACTATTTTATGACCATATGAGGAAATACTGTAGTAGTATTATTACTATTATATGACAATATGAGGAAGTACAGTAGTATTATTACTATTCTATGACCATATGTAGAAGTACTGTAGTATTATTACTGTTCTATGACCATATGAGGATGTGTTGTATTATTATTATTATTATTAATATTATTATTATTATTATTATTATTATTATTATTATTATTATTATTATGTAGTATTGTAGTATTACTATTATATGACCATATGAAGTGCTGTAGCATTATTATTATATGACTATATGAGGAAGTACTGTCTTATTATTACTATTCTATGACCATATGAAGTGCTGTAGCATTATTATTATTATTATTATTATTATTATTATTATTATTATTATTATTATTATTATTATTATTATTATTATTATTATTATTATATGACCATATGAGGAAGTTCTGTAATATTATTACTATTGTATGATCATATGAGGATGTGATGTATTATTATTACTGTTATAAAACCATACAAGGAAGTGCTGTAGTATTATTACTATTATATGACCATATGAGGAAGTACTGTAGTATTATTACTATTATATGGCCATTTGTGGATGTGTGGTAGTATTATTACTATTCAATGACCATAAAAGACCATAGAAGATCTTGAAATGTCAAACCACTCCTACCAATGTCATACATAGTAGTATTGATTTCTTAAACATAGATGATAATGATAATAATGTCATCGTATCATATAGCACCTGATCTGTGTTTTTAAAGTTGATCGATTCCAGTAGGGGTTTTTTCATTAGTTATGAATAAGAATGAACCCCACTAATAAACTATTCCTATTTAAACATATCATTGTCACTGTGGATGGTGGGTGTTGTACATCTTGCCAGGAGGAGCAGAGAAGTTTAGATTTGTCGCTCATGACAACTTTAAAATCATTAAAATTTCCTCCTTCCAGGAGAGAATAAACTCCCCGTCATGGTGTGATCGTGTGTTATGGAGATCCTATCCAGGCGTCTTCATAGAAAATGTGGCCTATGGTAAGTCTATATACCAACAATTTATATCTTTTCACAGATTTTTAGCTCACCTAGTCATGTTGTCTAGTTAGTTATACCTTATACAATTATATATCTGTTGGCCAAGGTTTTTTATCTGATACTAATCAAATTTGGAATATTGGTTTATATCATCAGAATGGTCAGCTGTTAAGCCAGGTGAGCTATATCAGGCTTACCTTTCTTGGGCCTCTTGATAAATGCCTGTATTGAAAAGTCTAGAATGGTATATTATGACACTTTGTTTCTATTCATTGATCCTTTTACAGGTTTTTTTTTTATCTGTTACATAATTCTTGAATGAAACATGATAGTTTAGTGTCAGTTTATCTATATATGCATTGTAAGATGTTAACATACAAGTTTTGCAGGCAAACCTGGAAGGTCAAGGTAAAAAGAGGTCAAATATTTTTATTGAATAATATTCTTGTTGACCTTTAATCTTTGTGATTCATAAAATATTATTCATGAAGCTTTATTGTATAAAAATCATCTCTAGACAGTTAATTTTATACCATTGCCTTGCCCAATAGTTAACACTGCAGCAAAATCATATGATCTTCAGCTCTGTGATTGCTGCACTATGAGGGAAATTTTGTACTGTATTACTAGCAGATATGATCACTGGATTGTCAGCAGTATACTATATTACTAACAGATATGATCACTGGATTGTCAGCTGTATACTATATTACTGACAGATATTACTGGATTGTCAGCAGTATATTATATTACTGACAGATATCACTGGATTGTCAGCTGTATACTATATTACTAACAGATATCGTCACTGGATTGTCAGCTGTATACTATATTACTGACAGATCTACACTGGATTGTCAGCAGTATACTATATTACTGGCAGATATCATCACTGGATTATCAGCAGTATGCTATATTACTGGGAGATATCATCACTGGATTATCAGCTGTATACCATATTACTGACAGATCATCACTGGATTGTCAGCTGTATACTATATTACTGACAGATATCTACATTGGATTATCAGCAGTATACTATATTACTGGCAAATATCATCACTGGATTATCATCAGTATACTATATTACTGGCAGATATCATCACTGGTTTGTCAGCAGTATACCTCATTCTGTCCCAAATATCAATGTTGCAGCAAAGTGGAATCAAGAGCTACTTTCATGGAACCTCTATTATATTTTTATTTTTAGAATATATTGTAATGAAGAATTAAGGAAGTACATCATCAGGGTATTAAGTTTTCATGTCCCAACCACAATGGTCCAGGTTGCGGGAGAATATAATTGTTTTCACAAAAAAAAAAAATCAAATCATTCTCATCCTTTATGACATGCACTGCTTTTTTTGTGTGTGTGATGAATCTGTGTTACACATACAGAAGCATTGGCTATCAGAAGTTTTAATTATGACAATGAAACCACTGTAGCATCACTAGATGCAGTACTATACAATGCTTTAATTGTTGAATCAAAGTGTTGTTATATAATGTAATTATTCATGTTATTTTGTAACACTTAAATCTTGAATCGAAGAAACATTCATAATGTAATTGTCCATGTCAGATTGTGGCACTTATAAATATTGAATCAGAGTATCATTATGTGATATAATTATATTATATTATAACACTTTTAAATGTTGAATCAAAGAATAATTGAATAATGTAATTATCCATGTCATATTGTAACACTTAAATGTTGAATCAAAGTATAATTACATAATATAATTATCCATGTCATATTGTAACACTTAAATGTTGAATCAAAGTATAATTACATAATGTAATTATCCATGTCATATTGTAACACTTAAATGTTGAATCAAAGTATAATTACATAATGTAATTATCCATGTCATATTGTAACACTTTTGAGTGTTAAATCAAAGTATAATTACATAATGTAATTATCCATGTCATATTGTAACACTTTTGAGTGTTAAATCAAAGTATAATTACATAATGTAATTATCCATGTCATATTGTAACACTTTTGAGTGTTGAATCGAAGTGTCATTATGCAGCATAAATATAACACTTGTAAGTGTTGAATAAAATCTTTATGGTGCAACATAATTATCCCTGTCATATTTTTGATATTTCAGGCAGTGCTGAAACTATTCTTAGCAGTGATCACCGTCCTGTATTTGCCTCATTTAATGTGGGTATATCTTCAGAATTTGTACAGAATCGTGGCTCGCTAATTGAGGCAGGGACCTTTACTATTACATTCCATTTTATCGAGGCACAAGTAAGTACTTGCTAGAGTACACTATGCAATAATTTCCTTCTAATCTGGTTTTTTAAATTATTTTCATAGATGTTGATCTTCCTTCTAAACATCACTATTACAACATATAACCAGCTGAATCCTGTAACTCACACTAGAACGGTACTGTGTTAATACAGCTTTCTAAATACCAAGATAAGACACTTGCATATCATGGTACAGAACTTGAGTTATTTTCCAAATAATATTACTCCATTGTTTCAGTTTAATTCAGCAACTCATGTAGATGTTTGATTTTTGAAAGCTGTAAAATCAGAAAAATTACTCTTCTCTAGTTATTTACAGATAGGCAGTTGCTCTGAGTTGAACTCGAAGGTCTAACATCCATCATTGTAAAAATTATAAATTGTGTCTATGGATAATTACTCTACATTCAGAGTTCTATCCTAGGTTTCAAGTTTGTTCTACTGAAACAGCTCTAACCAATTTTCAAATAATTAAAAAAGATTTAATTATTGATTTTCTCAATTTAAAAAGAAATGTAATTTTCATTCACAGGTGAAGACATCCTGTCGACAAGAATTTCAGTTAGAATTCCATTCCACATGTTTGACAGGTAAAAAATGACTTGAGCCTTGTAATGTTTCATGCTCTTCATAAGTTTGGTACAAATTTGAATTTTCTGAAACTTTGAACACAGAAAATTAGTAGGAAAATTAACTGTATTTTTCCTATTGAAACTCAAAATGAACTTATTTTACAAAATCAGGATTTTTTGACATTGAAACTTTATTATTTGCATTTATATTTTGTTGTGTAGAAGAAAAATAAAACCTGATATTATATTGTAAATGCTTATATAAAATATGAGTATATATCTCATATGGTGAATCCAGCTTTGATAATAAAGTGAAAGTGCTAAAGAAAATAAATATGGTGTACTGTACAAGCCATAATCCAACATTTTTATGGTATTCATAAAACTGTAATGAAGTAAATTAGGCATTTGTCCTGTTATCAAAAAAGAAAGTAAAATGTTGTACACATTAGCCATCAAAGCAGTCTTAACACAAAAGTAAAACCAATCTCGTGCTGTTAATGACAGACTTAAGTAAATAAGAAAAGGGTCTGAGTAATCTTTTCAGTAAAGTTGATGTTGCCTGAATTATACTGCAGTTATGGAGTTTTGTTTGCTTGAGTTTTACTGCAGTTACTGAACTTGGTATTCTTGAGTCATACTGCAGTTATTGAACTTGGAATGATTGAGTTACACTGCAGTTACTGAACTTGGAATGATTGAGTTACACTGCAGTTACTGAATATGGTATTCTTGAGTTATACTGCAGTTACTGAACTTGGAATGATTAAGTTACACTGCAGTTATTGAACTTGGAATGATTGAGTTACACTGCAGTTACTGAACTTGGAATGATTGAGTTGCACTGCAGTTTTTAAACTTGGAATGATTGAGTTACACTGCAGTTACTGAACATGGTATTCTTGAGTTATACTGCAGTTACTAAACTTGGTATTCTAGAGTTATACTAATGTTGTTGAACTTGATATGATTGAGTTATACTGCAGTTACTGAACTTGGAATGATTAAGTTACACTGCAGTTATTGAACTTGGAATGATTGAGTTACACTGCAGTTACTGAACTTGGAATGATTGAGTTACACTGCAGTTTTTGAACTTGGAATGATTGAGTTACACTGCAGTTACTGAACATGGTATTCTTGAGTTATACTGCAGTTACTAAACTTGGTATTCTAGAGTTATACTAATGTTGTTGAACTTGATATGATTGAGTTATACTGCAGTTACTGAACTTGGTATTCTAGAGTTTTACTGTAGTTATTGAATTTTGTATGATTGAGTTATATTGTTGTTACTGAATTTTGTATGCTTGAGAACTAATGTTCACAACAATAAGTGGCAAGTGGATTACCAAAAGATAAATATCACTGTTAGTATTTTATTACTCTTGCTGCAAGAAATGAACTACCAGCAGCAGATTAAAACATTGTTCTCCCATTTTTCTATGCAATTTTGGCAGTCACATTGTTGTCATTGCCATTCAGTTATAAAATACCAAAATCTTTTTATTAAAAAAGCAATTAAAAATATTTGACATTTTAACAAAATATGGTTTAATTCTTTCAAGTTTTATTGCATATTCACTGTCATTCATATTCTCTTCTTCCTCCACCTCCTCCTCTTCAGCAATTAAAAAAACTTTGTGCCTGATTAGCAGTTTATCAGAATATAAAGGGACATGTTATGATAGCACATCTTAAACAGTATTTAATGGAGACCAGAAATAAAAATTTTCCTTTTATGTATGTGAATGTCTACAAATTTTAATTTCACTGTAATGTTTATAAATTACATATCGTAGGCAGATAGTGAATATATTGCGTGGAAGATACTATGATTCCGTAAATTGCTGAGTTTGTTTTTAGTTTTTATGAGACAAAAGATCATGTGGTCCCATGAGGCAATACTAGCCAGTTCTGAAACAAAAACAAGGCGAGCGAGACATAAAGGAGACCAGATTTAAGTTGTACATGTAAAAGTTGAATCTGTTTCAAAGTGCTATTCATAACTGTATCTGTTGAATTGTGTGTTAAGAATTTTTTAAAAAGTAATGTAATTTTAACATAAATACTTATAAATTGTGTGCTGTGCAAAAAATTTGATAAGGATTAAATGATGGTGCCCAGTGTAAAAATTAAAAATTTATCTCAGTGCAATAAATTCATTAGGAAGGATGAGATTCAGTCATATTAAATGACATATTCATTACCTATCCCCAACACACCACCCAAGGAGTAATAATTTGAATATATATATATATATATATATATATATATATATATATATATATATATATATATATATATATATATATATATATCCAACACTGAAAGACAAAGATAAAACTGAATTCTGGGCAAAGAAACTAGAATGGGTACTGACCTTTTTGTGAAACAATATCCATTACCAGGGAGGTATAAAAGGCATTGAGAACAGTTTTCATTGGTTATAACTTAAGCAATAGTTTTCCAAAAAATACCCACAAGGAAATCTGCAAAGCAGAAATCATAAGTAATTAATTAAACATTATGAAGCTTCCTTCTTATGGTTCAATTACAGTGTATTTTACATGCAGGCTTAGTTAGCTTATTGACAAATCTGATAGTATATACATGTCTGGTATAATAGTTTATGTACTGTACTGGTCAGTGCTCAAAGAAAAAAAGTTTTTTAGGAATGAACTCACAAGTCATGACTGAAATTCAACAAGACTGAACAGTTTATACTGCCTGTCCAAAGAATGCTTTACACAAGAATGGAATAGATTATTTGATTGCAACTGAGAATATTATAATTACAGCCATTTTAATATTTTAAAGTTTTACTGACTATACAATAGCTTTTTTTCCAAATGTTTTTTTCTGATTGCTTGTTTATTTGGTCAGGAACCTCTAAGTGTACCCAAACCCTCGTTAGGGCAGCTCCTTTTTATTATTATTTTCAAAAACGACCAGTAATGTCTGCCCCATTTGAATATCATACTGCTCAGTCTCATGTTCTTTTTCTTTTTCAGATTTATATGTTAGCCAAAGAAATTGCAACTTTAATGAGAATCAGTCCTGTTTCTATACATGCCCAGTATGGGAAGAAAATCTGCTTCCAAAGGTATGTAAGGGATGTCTGCAAGAATATCAGTCAGTAACATCCTCTAGCATCATTTAACTTCCATTAACAACCAATCCTGGCCAGCTAAACCCATATACACCTCTCCTTTGATAACTCATGCACAGAAGGGTCCACAAACTTAGACCATACAATAGGCTAAAGACCTAAAGAAATAGATATTGAGACAATGCAGGGTGGGGAGCAGTAGGAAACTGAGGTGCTTAATGCCTGAATCCTTATTTAACAATCCCGTTAATTGTTAGTGACACGCTTTTTCTAATGAAGTTGTTCCTTATTCTGAATAAATAACATTTTTTTTCAAAATGTCCAACATGTAAAAGCTCATTTCAACTTGTTTCCACAACCATCACATGTGAGCAAAAACATCTGTGTATTACGTCATTGCTTCTTGTTTTGTTAATTAGTCTTGTTCCCCGACTGGTTATTTTAGTACACCACCAAGTCATTTGTCCAGGAAGCCAGGAACTAGACATCTGTTGATACACCATCAAATAAGATTCCTTTTTTTTTCAAAAACTAGCAACATTTATTTTGTGAGATGATCTCCTATGTCAAAAATCAGATTTTGTATTGTATGTTAGTACAATATTGATGTCATCATTTCATTAAAGCAATAGTGAAACATCATTTCATCTTGAGGATATCTCTATGTGCCAGTTCAGGAATTCTCTAGAAATCGCGTGCCCACAATGGTTCGTACCTGTGAAACCATGCTCTGTATTTTATGAAGTAGTCATTTAGCTTGTTTGCATTGCTATCTTTGATCACAATTATGAATGAGTTGGTTAATTTATGGTAGTTTATGTTGTATACACAAAAATATTTATAACAGTGTTTGATTGAGTTCACCTAACATATGATCAGGGCCGCTAGATTTTGTGTGCCTTTTTAAAAAACTTTATTCCAGCTCCTCTATTTGATTCAAAAGACATACTTAATGTGATAACACAAAGGAGGCCAGCTTTTAATATATTACAACAATAAACAAATAATTCTGCAAGTTAGTTATCAGAACATGGTTGGCATTTATTAGATTCTCAGAGAAATGCTTGCAAACAAAGCTGTTACAGTAGATTGACACATTTTATGTTTAAATACACAGCTGTTACAGTAGATTGACACATTTTATGTTTAAATACACAGCTGTTACAGTAGATTGACACATTTTATGTTTAAATACACAGCTGTTACAGTAGATTGACACATTTTATGTTTAAATACACAGCTGTTACAGTAGATTGACACATTTTATGTTTAAATACACAGCTGTTACAGTAGATTGACACATTTTATGTTTAAATACACAGCTGTTACAGTAGATTGACACATTTTATGTTTAAATACACAGCTGTTACAGTAGATTGACACATGTTTAAATACACATTGTATTATGATGATTACACTTAGGAGGAACTAAAAGATAGAATTAAAACACACCTTTCACTTCATAAAAATTATTTAATTGGCATTTAAATAGTGTTGTTTTCATTGATCAAAATTTCTATGAATATCTTTAATTATGGTGTAATAAGAATGTCATTTAGAAAGAAAATGTAACCAATTATATGACTTCTAATTGAAATTTGATCATTTCAAAATACTGATTAAAATTTCCATGTCATCTACTATTTTCAACCATAAAACAAGCAACATATCGGTGTTTCAGTTACCAATTTTGATCGTGATTTTTTTAAAGTTCAAGAAATAGGGATCATTTTTTGGTAGGTTTTTTCTGGTTTTAAATGGGATCCATGCCTGACACCATGTTATAAGTAGGTTTACAAGTTTTAAGGGAATGAGTAATCAAGGGAGTGGTGTAAAATCTGTTTAATTTTTACCCATTTCTAGACTAGTTCCCTTTCTTCTATATAATTATTACCATGAGCCCTACATGCACCCTTGATTTACTTGACAGACCTATGTATGCTAGTAGTAGTAGTATACACAAGTAAATTGAGTGACTGCTTTTTTGCTTCTCACAGATTATGTTAGTGAAAATATTTAATTATAAATTGTGAGATCTTTGATGACACATTGTGTGTGCAAAAAGTCACATGTCTTGATTTACATGTGTTCAGAACATGTTTTTAAGTCAGCACCGAAGAATCAGGTGTTAATTTCATTGATAAGTTTTCCAGAGTCAAGTCTGTAAAAGGACTGAAATTCCATCAATATAACATTGTCTTTACTTGTTTAGGTTAGAACAAGGATAAGCTCTCAAAGGTTCATTTTGCAAAATTTTACTTCCATTATCAGCCAAGCCTGGCCAACCAAACCCATATGTATTCCATTTAATTGTTGCCCATTTTGAAACTAGTTCCCATTCTTCCATGTAATTAGTACAGTGAATCCTTAAAAAGGCCTTGAATTCAAAAGGTTTCCTAGAAATGTTCTAAAATTGTTAAATAGTGGTTGTAGTTTTGAAAAGTGAATTTCTTGAAAACTGCCTTGAATTTTATCAGTGCTGTCAAAAACCATGTCAATTTAATAAGAAAAGGGTCAAAACCATGTTATTTAGAACAAAACGTCCTTTTAAAAAGAAAAGGTTTTAATTTTTTCTATTCAATGGAGTGTAATGTAATAAAGGGAAATGATGAATTTGTACATGGTATGAGAAGGTATTGGAATGAATTATGTCCCTTTACATTGGTGGCATTGTAATTAGACCAACAGTAGAGATGGCTGACCTAGCTTGCATTTAATATACCATGAGCTGTGTATACAGTAGAAAATAGAAATATGACCTGCTTTATAGGGTGAAAGCATTAAAGGGAGACAAATACAAGGTGATTTATAAAGCATGTAACAAGATATTGGACATTTCCAGCATGGGAGAAAGTGTCATCAAGTTTCATATGAAAAGTTAAAAACATGAAAAATGAAAGTTTGTCCTTTGTTATGTTTCATCCAGTTTATGAGACTGTTAAGCTTCTGGAATTTCATCCATGGTCTTGCATGAAAGTTTAATAGTGGCCCAGTCTCTACTGTCATCTACAACTGCACTGCCTTCAGGCATTAATAATTGTGCCCAAATGGATGATGTATTAAAATCAGAAATATTATGAACTTTGAGAATCATAACTTAAGACTAAGCGGGCAGACTTTGCGGAAGCACCATTTGAGCACTTGGTCACCTTTGCAAATTGTGTTCCTTTTAAATAGTCCTTAATTCTTCAAGGCTATACTATGGTAGTCCTATTAAAAAGGACCACCAGTCCATGATTTCAAGTACTGTTAGACATGATGGTAGTGTCCCATAGGTCATAATGAGGACCAGTCAGACTTGCTGTCTAATTTTCGCTTTAATTGGCCCAGGTAACTCACTCACTTCACCATCTTGAATTTTTCATTGGTCTGATATGGCTCCAACTCAGACATTTTCAAGCTTCAGACCAGAAAGTTACTGAAGCTGCCATCTTAACAAAACATTTTTTGAAAGCCTTAGCATCAGCATGCAGGGTCAGCATGTTGCATGCCATTTTAATGGACCCAATCTGTCTTTAATTCAGACCAAATGGTTCAAGTGTTTCTAATGACACAACCTAGCCTAGTAGACTGAACAGGTTACGGTCTGAGCAGTAATCATTCACTTGCTTTAACTGATCTGGAAAGGCCGCAGTGAAAGATCTGATTTTTGGAATAAGACAATATTTCAAATTCATAGAAAGCAAACAGTTATAGGATCATATCAGTGTTGGCAAACAGAAGAAAACACAACATGACCCCTTGAGCCTTGGTGTCTTGGCTTAATTGGGTTGTACACTTGAAATACTCTGAAGTCTTGAGACAGAAGATGTGTTTCATGAACATTGCAGCTGATGTAATTCAAATGATCTTTGTAAGCCTCATGTTTAAATGCAAGGTCTTCATCCAAGACATCACAGAATCCATTGGCTGGGATGCATAGTCAACATTCTTTAACTAATGTTCTCAGGATTTAGCATTACAGAGAAGGGACTTAGCATTTTAGAGAAGGGATTTAGCAGTAAAGAGAATTTAGCAGTACAGAGAAGGGACTTAGCATTACAGAGAAGGGATTTAGCAGTACAGAGAAGGGATTTAGCAGTACAGAGGATTTAGCATTACAGAGAAGTGATTTAGTATTACAAAGAAGGGATTTAGCATTTAGTATTACAAAGGGATTTATCAGTACAGAGGATTTAGCATAGAGAAGGGACTTAGCATTACAGAGAAGGGATTTAGCAGTACAGAGGATTTAGCATTACAGAGAAGGGATTTAGCATTACAAAGAAGGGATTTAGCATTTAGCATTACAAAGAAGAGATTTAGCAGTACAGAGGATTTAGCCTTACAGATAAGAAAACTCAACCTGGTGGGTCCAGTGTTTGTAGCCTAGACCACTACCTGACCCAGCTAACAACAGCACAGCCTCTTGATAGGTATGACTTTATAGGTTTTTCACGCTTCACCTATATTTTTTATTGGTAATAAAACATCAGTTATTTCTTATTCCCTGTGTGTTGGCATCAAAGGCCATGTGACCATTGGTTATACTGCCTTCATACAAGCAAAACCAAGTGCTGCATGGGTAGCTTAGAGATATTTTCTCGGATTAGTCCTTGGTTTTTTTTTTTCATGAAGTTATTTTTGTTAACCCAGGTCTTTTTTCAATCCCTCCATGCCTTATGACACAGTGTATAATCTCATTGGTGATATATTGTTTGTATTAATAGTAGTAACAAACATTTTGGTTTTACTAAAATTAGTAACAAGAGTATGGCTTCACTAGCCTTGGAGGCACATTCTTTTTTAATGTCAAGGGAGGCAACTCAAATTATGGCACATGATTATACCTTGTAATAATCTCCCTTGAATATTATTTTAGTGCTGGTAAAAACAATAGTAGAAAAAGCAATTAAAAGTATATTTTACTAAAACTTCCATAGTGATATATTAATAAAATTAAATTATGGAAAAATATAAAGGTTATTTTTTAAGCAGGTTTTTTTTTCATAAGAAAGACCATAAATAACAAGATATGTGTTCTTTCATTCATCTTATGTAAATTAGTAACCGTCCAAGCCATAAGTATTTTTAATACTTCTTTATTTGTCTAATTGTAGATGAAGCCCCTCTTCTCTGACCAGGACTTCCTGGAGGAACAACACATTTTGGTTGCTGTCCGTTCCTTTTGTGCTGATAAAGAGTCTTATGGTTTGTTGATAATCTGTAGTTTCATCTGTATTATGCTGGTTAAGGGATCTATTAAAGTTACTGGCATTATAAATGAGCAAGTCTGTTAATGAGATATGCTTCAAGAAATCTTTGTCCTGATGGTGCATTACAACACAAAAATATATTATTAAATAATGTGAAATCATACATGGTTTTAATGAGACAAGATCTAAACTAAAGTGATTAGTAGTGTTAAAACCTTCTGCATATTTAATGGGATTTATGATCATATCCACTCAGGAGATGAAGCAATGTTACTGTGGAGCTGCACTTTCTCATAGCAAGTAAAAGTTTATTTATCCCAGCCCTAAATGGGCATTTTGAATGCCCAAAGGTTAATTTTAATGTGAAGTAATGTCACTATATTTGTTAGCCCTTTCCCCATGTGATAATTCTGATAACCTTGGGTACTAAACAACTTGATTCAGGTCAAAATAGTTGCCATCCAGGCAAGTTTTGCCTTGTGTCCACTGCTACATAATGCTATGGACTACTTCCTAGCTAGGGGCCCTGAGTGGCCGCGTGGTCTAAAGCGCTGACCGTTACGAATCACTGCCATCTCACCTCTGTCTGCATGAGTTTGACTAATATGGGTACATGAGAAAGCCTGCCAGTAGCTTCTTGTGGGTCAGTGGTTCTTACCGGGATTTTACAGGATTCTTCCTCCTCCATTGATACTGGTTGCCATGTATAGCCTATCTTGTGCTGAAAAATGGTGTTAAACCCTATAACAACAACAACAACAACTACTTCCTAGCTGACTGTTGGTATTTTATCATCTAGATGTTCACTAAATAGGGAGGAGAAAAAAAACCAAACACAAGAATTCCAAAGCATGTAATTCACACATCAGTTCTTATGTATAATTAATAATAAAAACTAAAAAAAAATTCAGTTGACATGTAAATATCAAAGACAAGCAAATTTACAAAACTTTACCCTACTGCTTTATGGGATGGTATCTTTCCATTAACACAAGTTTGTTATCAGTACTCCTCTGAAATTACTTTGAGAATTGCCATGAAATTGTGTCCTTAATGAAAAGGGATTTAATATGGTCACCACAACAACCATCATGAAAATCATTGTTTTTGATATTCCTGTCCAATGGTCAGCATGGATATTTTAGTGAATGACTTCTTAAGATATTTTATTGGTCCGAAATGAAAATGATGCTAGAATAATATCCAGCATTGCTTTCATCAAGAAAATCTTGTTATTGCTGCTCACTTTGACTGGATATCAACATGGGTTTTTCCCTTTATGATATTTTGTTTATCCTACATGAAAAAGGTACTGTTCAGACATCCAGAATTACTGCTATAGTAGCCATCTTGCTTGATCTCAACAGATGGTGATATCAATACAATATTTTACCAGATTTAATATGGTGTCTGATTACCCTAAATGAAAATGATCCTGATCTGCCATTCAATATGGCCACCATGATGTCCATCTTGAAAATCACTTCTCCTACTGAACAAATAGTCATATTGACAAAAACAGAAAATGGGGCCAAAGCATCCAGTATTGCTCAAGAATATCAGAAGTCATTTTAACTTTAGCCAGTTTAAAAGAAGAAGTTTTCTTATCTTTAATTCAAGGAAATTGTTTTTGGCTGATAAAGCAAAATTCCTTTTAAGGGGTGCTACACAACTCCCTCAATAACTCGCACCAGGATAACTCGCAAACCCACTTATAACATGGTGTCCTGCATGGCTCCTCAATTTTTCCAAAGAAAATATAATTTAAAATGTGCTGAAGGTGAAAAAATCGCGATAAGGATTGGTAAATTGAACCTTGAAACATATATATCATATTTTATGGTAATTTTTTTGTTATAGAAAAAATAATTATTAATCTTTATTTTTTGTAAAAACAACATGGGAATACGGTATTTTTTATCTTTTTTACAAACGTATATCTTCTTAGTGGAAATGTTATATCCAATAATTTGACGAATTTTTAAACTAAAACAAAGTGATATGTACAAAAAATTATGATATATTTAAATAATTATTTTGATAACTGCATTGTTGTACGAAAAATTAAAGGGTATGAAAAAAGACATGAAATACAATAGCTCATTATATCAGCAGAAATGATGATTATTGCCCGTAAAGATAGAATCCATATTGTGAAATTTGCAATTTCTCATACGATATCACATATTATGTTTAGGACTTGGAGGGGGGTTGAGAGAGAAATAGTTGTCAATACATTGTAAATAAACAGTCTGGTGAAACAACGATCAGCAAAAAATTCTGGTATATGCTAACAGGTGGGAACAGAGAATGAAATAAACACCAATTAAATGTCTTGGTATATGAAATTCATGTTCTAATCCTATAATTTTGCTTCAATGTAAACACTATAATTGCAACATATTCTCTTGTATGAAAACATGAAAAGAGTCAATTGACCATCATATCAAAACTCATGAGAACTTTTGTGAGTACCTAATTACATGCCTGCTTTGTTTTGATCAATAACATGTTTGTTGCATTAAAAAAATCAGTTAAAAGAGACCTGTGTTGTTTTATCACTTTGAATATGTCTTTTCTATCAAATCAAGCAAGGGTAGTACAATTAAAGAAAATTAAAAGGTACGCCAAATAGCAGCAATAGTTATTGTGGTCATTACCGTTCTCAAAATTCATTTTATTTGACCAATCTAAAATGATTTAACATTTTTATTTACTTAACATCACTAAAATATATAATATCAAAATATATCTTTATAATTTGTAAATGTGAGCATGGAGAGCAAAAGATGTGAGCAAAAGATATACTCAGTGACTGAAAAGCCATGCATCATAGAAAAGGTTCATAATGGCGAAGCGAGATCAAAAGTTTGCAATGAACTAAACAATTGCTGAGTCGACATTTAGAGGTTGGCTTACGGATAAGCAGAAACTTTTGGGAATATTTACATGTTGATTCAGATACTGGGATCAATCTAAAATGAGTGCAGACTGCAAATGATACAGAATAAGATAATGCTGTGTACACATGGTTCACATAGCAATGTGAACAATGTGTTCCCATCTCTGGAGAAAAATGGCAAAAAGTATGGAGAATGAATCTGGTTTAGGGCAAGCTATGGATGGCTTTGGAGATTCCAGCGCCAACATAGAATTAAACAAAATTCATTGTCAGAGCGAATCAGGAAACTGCATGTAATTATCCATACCAGCTCAGAGAGAGAATCATCCGTGAACAATACACAGAGACAGCAGAAAAATCAGAGTACTACAACAACAAAAATAAACAGATGTTTTCAAAATGTGAAGTGATATTTGTCAAATGAGTCACAAACTGCAAGTATTATCATGTTCTAATTTACGTCATTTTCAATTTGTAGACCCATTAAATTCATGTTGGTAATAGTTAACCCATGTATAAAAAAAATCTTTATTTTGCTTGTACTGCAATTAAATCTACCCACCATTCGATCAACATTGTTTTCTCAAAATGAGTGTTGATCTTTTGTATAAAACAAAGTTTACTTTGGATTAAACAATAAAACTAGAATATATCCAATTCAACACAGAAATGTGTCATGTAGTACAAAATGTGCCAAGTCGCACATGTATTAAGCGAATGGAAACCATGTAGAATAATGTTTTAATGATCTCAACAAGTTATCTTGAAATTAATGTTACTCTGTGAGGAAAAACATAAACGAACTACACTGCTACGAGGCTATATTTATTCACCATTAATCTTAGCACGATTATTAATTGAGTATTCAACACTGACATGCCAACCCAACCCAATCCCCTTTTGCCTCTATGACAATCCCTTCGTTAGTTTTGTTGTTTGTTATAGGTTCCTCGATAACTTGTGCCCTCGTTTATAACGTGGTCAACGTTTTTTTACCCTGCTGTGCATGAGTTATTGAGGGAGTGGTGTGTTTTTTAATATACCACTATAAGGACTTAGTAATTGCGGGGGCAGAGGGGGGTCATGTTTAATTAGCATGGGGTTGAGTATTATTAACACAGTCATAGCAGACTTCTAAACTTAGTTTGGCATTAGATTGTCATTCACATCATATGTTAAAGAGGGAAAAGGAAAACCCCAAGAAAAATGTCTGAGTTGAGGCTTTTAATAGCATTTAAGGAAACACCACTGGAAAAATATACTTGAGCATGCATGTTTGTATATACTTGTGTATACATTACCTGAACAGATTTGTATTATAGCCATTTTGACATTTTTGGCCAATTTTTTAACTTTTTAAGATGTGATGGTTTTTGGTTTGCAGGTGGGGACATACAGGTGTTAAAACACAATTTTTTCTTATATTAGATTCAGGAGATTAGCTTATATATATATATATATATATATATATATATATATATATATATATATATATATATATATATATATATATATATATATATATATATATATATATATATATATATGTATCTCTGTGTGTGTAGGTTTTACAGTTTCCTCATTTTTGATACTATGGATCTGATTTTGTTTTCTCCATTACTTAATTAACTTATGTAGGATAAATTTTCTCTTAATTCAAACCTGTAAATAGTTAGATTTTCTCCCACCTTTTTTGTGTGTGTTGTTTCTTCACCAGACAAATAGTTCATTTAGTCTGAAATGAAAGGAACCAGTTGTATAGCTGTCTTTACCAACTTGTGTGTGTGTGTGTGTGTGTTTGTTTCTCAGAAAATTAAAGGTGTGTCTTGTTGAATTTTTCAGCTGCAATAAAATTAAGGAGATGTTTCTATGACAAGACCTTACAGTCCTTTTGTTAACACTAAGGAATGAAGAATTTACAGTGGTTTTCTTTCTATCTATACATACACAGCAATGTAGCATTCCTCATGTTTTTGTCTGTTTCCACTATTTTCAGGAGAGTGTGTACTTCCATTGAAGGATATGTTCAGCCCACAGCCAAAGGAGTTCAGCTATGCTCTATCTCACTATGGGGAAGAAACTGGTTTTATCAAGTATGATAGTTATGGAATAATATTTTTATAAATCATATTTAATCTTTGAGAATAGAATAATAATCTTAACTCTATGCGAAAGATGCTCTGATTCTAGCTTCTAATACGGAAGTGATAATAGCTCACTTGGTTGAGTGTTGGATCTGTAATCCTAGGGTGGCAGGTTTGGTACCTGACCTGGCCAGCTGTGTCTTTGGGAAAAGCATCGAGCTCATATTCCATTGATTTAGCCAATAATCGGTTGGAAGGGCAATTAAAAATGGACCATCAAACCAAATGTTTACAAATGGATCAATCCATAAGGTTTCTTTTTTGTGGTATTTCTTCATTATTTTTGGTCAAGATTTTTATAAATATTCTCTGATGTGTAACAAACTCACTTGGAATTTTATCTATAACATTGATAACCAGTATGCTTTTTGTATTTTTCTTTTCCATCTCTTAACTCAATCCATATGTGAGTGTGTCTATATTAAGATCATAAAATGTATCAGTGTCTTTCTATGTTTGAACCTAATAATGTTTTATGACAAAATTTAGTACGGCTATGAGCTAGAATACATTTTAGCAGAATAGCTTAATAATATATCAAAGCAGGAATGGTGGTTATTCAATATGCCTGCCGCATTGGTCATCTTGAAAACCTTGTCATTACTATTGATTCTGAATGGCTATATCAGCACGGGTTTTCACTAAAGCACTCAACGGCATCTTACAATGTTTAGTTGGTCAAAACTGAATATGGTGCCAGTCTAACTTATAATGGTGCTAGTCTAACTTGTAATGGTGCCAGTCTAACTTATAATGGTAGCAGTCTAACTTATAATGGTGCTAGTCTAACTTATAATGGTACCAGTATAACTTATAATGGTGCTAGTCTAACTGAGGTGGCGCTCTACCGTTTTGTATTTAGCATAGGGTTAGAATTTTAAAGAAAAAGAGTTTCCCTGGGTTTCCTCACTAGTTATACTGGCTATTTAAAAAAGACTTTCAAAGAACCTTTAATTCCCTTTATTTAGATGTATGATTGATGGGTGTAATATGGGTTAGAGAGTATACAGCTTTGCCTTACTCCAGATGTGCACCTTTCAAAAAAGTGCTAGCTCTACTTGCTTATTTTCACTTCTCGAACTTCAGAGGTAAATTGTAAAAAATAGAGCCAATAACTTTTTTTACATTTTATGTATTTGGTAATTCATTCATTGCACTTTTAGAAGCTGGTATTGTCTAGTTTGGCAAAATTCAATTTCCATATTTTAAAAGCTGCCAAGAATAGTGTACTTTAGACAAATTCAGGTTGATTTTTGGAGCACAAGGAAGCAGTCATTTTAGTTAGCAGTGTCCTAAGATCATTTAAAATTTCCAAAAATACAATATCCAAAGAAATTTCATCCACATTACATGAAAATAGTATATAGGTATGTCAAACTTCTCTCCGCTATGCATGTTTAAATGCAAACAACTTCACCTTACATACATCACTCTCTCAAAAGTACATAATAACTGGTGAGCGCCACCTTAGAATATGACAACCACCATAACCATCTTGAAAATCTTCAGTACTTCTCCAGGGCAGCTGATCATCGACATTGCACTCTCTCCTAAAAACTTCAAATGATGTCTACTTTGTACTGAATAGAAATGGTGATAATCTGATACTGAATATGATTACCATGGCATTCATCTTGAAATTTTTTTTATTGTTGCACCTTTAAAATGTTATATCAAAATGGGGTTTCCACCAGAAGACTTTTTATGATGCCTTGTTGGTCATAAATGGAAAAGGTGTCAAATTGACATCCAGTATGTCAAACAATGCAGCTAATTTATTTAGCTTGTTATCACCAAACAATATCAGATAGATTCAACACTCATCAGTTAAACAAACCAGGTGGTATTATCCTAAATTTCAGGAAATACTAGTCAGTCAATTGAGGTATTTCTGTGTGTCTTGTGTGTGTACATATATATATATATATATATATATATATATATATATATATATATATATATATATATATATATATATATATATATATATATAAATACACACCTCAGACAATATCAGCAACACCAACATTAAATTCAAGCAGTCAGTACAAAACACTCGACAGCACTCTCTCATTGCATCAACATGTCATGAACATATACAAGGCTGCATATCTTGAGCTGAGATACATTGGCCCCAATCACAATTATTTGTCAGTTTATGCCACTAAAACACTTGTGTGTGCCTTAGTACTTTCAATACTGGACTATTGTAATTCAATTCTGTCTGGTTCATCTCAATATCTACTTCAGAAACTTCAAAAAGTTCAAAACAATGTCGCTCGGATCATCCTTAGAGTACCATGATCAGAGCATGCCTCTGCGCTGCTCTATATTCTACACTGGGTATCCATAAGATCCAGAATTAAACACAGAATTTGTTCTCTGTGCTACTTTTCACTGATTGGCTCCAGTCCAACATACCTATCTGACCTCACCCATGTGTATACACCTGCAATATGCCTACGATCCTCTTCTGACACTTGTATTCTCATTATTCCCACATCATATGGATGTTCTTTTGCATACCATTGTCCAGCAATGTGAAATGAATTGCCCACAAAGACACAGTGATCTCATTCAAGAGCGCTCTTAAACTCATTTATTTCAACTTCAAGAACAGTCATGAAGACCTAATAATGAATCCTTACCTTAAAAATTAACTGCATGCTTTTCTGTTTCTAATTTGTGATGTTTGTTTTTTTTTTATAATCATATATGTTTTTTATTCCTTTTAAGTGTTGTTGAATGTTGTAAAGTGCTTAGAGCTTCTAAAGATTAGGTGCTATATAAAGTTCTAATTATTATTATTATTCAATATATATATATATATATATATATATATATATATATATATATATATATATATATATATATATATATATATATATATATATATAAAGAATACAAATCATATGGCGAATAACAACCCTCTCAAGCGTACTGGATCCACCAAGGGATCACGTTTGTCAGGGATTAATTAAAATAGATGCAATAAACTGACGACGAACAGTACGAAACTAGTAACTAACTAGCCTAAGTGCTTTCGACTCTTAATGAGTCTTTTTCAAAGGCAAATACAAAACATAGTTACGACAAACTAACAAACCCAAAAACGTTTCGTTTTTACGTTTTTAAGAGTCGAAAGCGCTTAGGCTAGTTAGTTACTAGTTTCGTACTGTTCGTCGTCAGTTTATTGCATCTATATATATATATATATATATATATATATATATATATATATATATATATATATATATATATATATATAAACACACACATACATACTTGGAGAGAGAGAGCTACAAAGGAGGTTAGTTGTGTTTAGCTAATTAAGTTAACAACTTTACATACAGACATCATTGTTGTTATTCTTATTAATATTTTTATTATCAGTGTAAAATAGCAATCATTTCTGTAATCTTTGAATCGGGATTGAGAAAATAGTTCTTTTCTTTATGAATGCTTTCTTTCCAAAAGGGGGAAGATGCATGTTCAGACCAGCGATAAACGTGCTAACTTTGCAAGACACCATTCCAAGAAATCCTATGGTATGTAATTTATCTTTATAGTACTTGTTTATGAAAATATATTAGGTTATATTTTCACAGAAATGAACGTTTGGGCCATGTGTTTGTGACATTTAATTTAAAACATCCAAAAGAAATGTAGCAGTTTGAGACCCCAAAAACCCCCCTTGATATGTCTAATTTGTTAAGTGTCTCAGAAGATGTGTTATTTTCGGTGCTGTTGCTTTAGTGTTAGTATTTATTACTTGACTGGTTTCTTCTTAAATTAATTATTATTAAAATCATTTTTTTTTAACGTTTACTGTGGAATTTCACCCAAGAACATTTTATTTCATTTAATTGATGTAAAACTTATTATTAATATATAACAATCTGACACCTCAAATACATAAGACCTAATTGATGGACATTTCCAAGTCCAACGGTGAAGTGCTGCACATATTTTTTATTCTGAAAGTATGATGTGCTGACACCATTGACACAGTAGTAGAGTTAAAAAAAACATGATGTAATAGTACAATCTTCAGTAATAGGTTTTTGAAAGACTTTCCAATGGAGCTTCGTTGTTATTCCTTATGCAGTGGTCTTCTTTAACATTTATTGCATTTGAAAGGCCAGTAACTCTGAAGCTACTGATTATCATGTCCTTTTTCTTCAAAAATCTAGTCAATCATTTGCTGCTATGAAGGGGCTGGAATTTATTTGGTTGCCTCCTCACCAGCTTCCCTGGTTGCAGTATTTTTGAAAGCCTGGTCCTTCATGTACATTGACCATTTTTTCCTGAGCAGCCCCTTGAAAATCTTATTTAGATACACATCCAGTGGCTGCAGTTTCCTTGTGTATCCACCAGAGATTGCTGCCATTGATGAATTCTTTCATGGATTTTTTTTAACTTCATCAGTCAAATGGCCACGGAATGAATCCAACACTAGGAGAGAAGGTATGCGCTTCATGTGTGCTTTCCAAACATCATTAATATATTCCAACATTAGGTGTTCATCCATCCATTCATTTTGTTGAACTTTCACTACAACTTCTTTTGGAATCTTTCGCTTGAAAAAGCTATCAACCCAACCTCTTGAGCCCTGAAACTGGATTTTCCTCCTGAATCACTAAAGTAGCATAATTTTGTAACATTTCACTTGTTTCAGGCACGTGATGGTCCTGCATACAGAGTAACCCGGATAAAATTTCCTGCTTTTTCTCATGCGAATACGTCATGGATCGGCCAGCACCTGTGCTGGATCCTTTCTTTGTCCTTTGAATACTTTTTGAAAAATCCATTTTCATCCAGCTTGATAAAGTACTTGGTGTAAGGCGGTACTTTGCAGCTATGGGCCTAATTGCAAGCTATGGGCCTAATTGCACATAATTATGCCTCATCAACAATTTTTATTTTATCGTTAGTATCCCATTTCTTATTCTTTCCTATTACTAGTGACATTACAGTGACTGGCTTTTATCCCTCATATCTTTGCTGTAATCCCGCTTGTCTACTGCAGGCTCAGGAAATTTTTCAGCAACAGTGGGCACTGTTTCAGTATTATCTTGGGGTATAATGATATTATCTCTTGCATTGCATTGGGGTATAATGGCATTATCTCTTGCATAGCATTGGGGTATAATGACATTATCTCTTGCATTGCATTGGGGTATAATGACATCTCTTGCATTGCATTGGGGTATAATGACATTATCTCTTGCATAGCATTGGGGTATAATGGCATTATCTCTTGCATTGCATTGGGGTATAATGACATTATCTCTTGCATAGCATTGGGGTATAATGGCATTATCTCTTGCATTGCATTGGGGTATAATGGCATTATCTCTTGCATTGCATTGGGGTATAATGGCATTATCTCTTGCATAGCATTGGGGTATAATGGCATTATCTCTTGCATAGCATTGGGGTATAATGACATTATCTCTTGCATAGCATTGGGATATAATGGCATTATCTCTTGCATAGCATTGGGGTATAATGGCATTATCTCTTGCATCACTATTAATTTGTGCAGTTCACCATCATCTTTTTTATTGGTGATCTCGGCAGCTGCAGCAACAGACAGGTGACAGTCTTCACCTTTGTCTTTTTGGGGCTGTCCAGGTCCAATTTTTTTCCTTTTATTTGATGGTTCAGTGAATTTAGGTGGTGGTGGCAGAATAAAAATTTCTTCCTTTGGCAGGGGTTTGAAGAAACTTAATAATGAAAACATGTCCAAGCACGAACAATTCAAGATCTTTAAAGATATTACCTATATACAGGGTTCCTGCAGGTCATGGAATCCTAGAAAAGTTTTGGAATTTAAAAAAAAAAAATTTCAAGGGCCTTGAAAAGTTATGGAATTTGTCAAAACCTTGCAAAGTTTTGGAAAAGTCATGGAATTTGTGACAATTGAGTTAAAGAAATTGATTACTTCAAATTTCATAGAGCTCCAAAAACCGATTAAATAAAATGATAAAATTACAATCGATAAATGGTTTCAATTCATATAACAAGAGTAAGTTCCCATAATGGAAGTATCACATGATTTCCAGTATAGTTCACTAAATAAAAAAAGCAACTGAAAAGTAATGTGTTTTGTTAATAATGTAAATAGGAACACATACAAAGACTACATAGGATTGTTATTTTTTTTCTTTTGAATACAAATTACAATGAACATTGGAATATGACATGAATTACTACATAAAAACAAAGTGTGCTAGCCCAGGTAAATTTAAATTGTACATATTAAAAATATTTGTTGTTAACTTAATTGTTATTTTAGATTGAAAGATGTCATTCTTTATGTTCATTTACTTGACAATGCAATATAGCGCATCCTTGAGTTTTATGAAATAGCCCTGGAAAAGTTTTGGAAAAGTCATGGAATTTGTTTTTGTTAAGTCTGCAGGAACCCTGTATATATAAATCGACCATACGGAGTCAATGATTTTTGCATTTAGGATTAAAACTAACTTTTTTTCTTAATTTTTTCAGCATTGCTATATCAAAACAATAAGATTAATTGCCCAGTAGTCTGTGATCTTCACTTCATCCTCTACTGAGATATTATTTTTACTGGATAAATAATTAAAATGGCTTCTGAACTCATTTTCAAATGCTTGCATTTCTTGGCTACAGAATGACATAATAAAGTAATGAAGATCTCTCATTAAGGATGTTGTCCAGCTGTTAATGAATAGTGGAATTTATTGTAATGACAACAACAAAACAAAGACATCAACCATTATATTTTCTCACTGATACAAAAGACAAAGAAGGGCAAAATGATGAATAAATTCTCAGTTAACAAAACAGTTGCTCTTTCAAGTCAACTGAGCAGAGGCCTTTCTAAACACATAAAAATTAAAAATAATAGGTTGACCAAAAAATTTTGAAGTTCTTTTGTACAAAAGAATATGATAGCTTTAATTATTAATTATTTATTTTATGGCTTGATTAATTAATTAATTATTAATTTTATGGCTTGATGGTGTACAAAAAATTAAAGGGTATCAAAAATAACATTAAATATGGTATTATTATTATTATTATTATTATTATTATTATTATTATTATTATTATTATTATTATTAACAAAAAAATTGGTCACACTGTGAGTAGTTTTGTTCATTGCATAAGAACATTTGTGCGATTTCTGAGTCAGGGGGCATTATATTGACCAGATCTGATTTTGCTACCAGAAATGGCTGATTTATGTTTGGCAATAAAGTTGGCACATGTAACTTGATCCTTTTTTATGCTGATTTCCTTAACATGGATTTCAGTGATGGCATATTTGTTGTCACAATGTTTTTATGAGATGTGGTTTCTGCATAATGCTTGATGCCTTTCTTACCACCGTAACAGATTTTAAAATCAGCTTTAGAAAAAAAAGGCAAAATGCATATTCATTGTACTTGATACCAGCCACTGAAATTCCAGTTTCCATCCATCACTGAATTTCATATGATACTTCTGTTGCTTAGAATTTGGCATTGGGAGATAACACATTCTTACAACAAAACTTTAAACACTGAATTAACACTGACCGTTTTATGTCACTTTAACTCTTGAGTAATCCAACCATAATTAAATAATTAAATTTAATCCAGTGTAGATTACTGTGATCATATACAAGATTTTGTAAAATTAATTTGCATTTTATACCACCATTGGTAGCCATTGTAAGCATGTTCCAGTCACCGTTCACTTTGTAAGTGGCAACAATTAACCTGAGTCCATTGCATTTATTTAAGTTTGATTTTGACATTGATGAAGCGTTAGTTTTAACTGAAGATTGTAGCCCGCTTGCTTTGAAAAAATGGTGCATGTATTTCTGAAGTCACTGCAAAAAGGTTAACTTTAGAAAACCATACAAATGCTCATTTGTTAATGCAATGGCAGCATTAAAAACTGGCAGAAACATGAAATAAATTGTAAAACAATGTATAGGTTGAAACTGGCAGCTTATCAATTTAAATGATTAGAAATAAAGGATTTGTTCAAATTGGGCCTTTAGGCTTCTGTTGACCTTTAATTTTTTGTTTCCATGTTGACATTGGCATGACAAATAGTGCTTTGTATTTTTGTTCGCATAGGCAACTTGTCAATATATGTGATGTGTGTGTATATATATATATATATATATATATATATATATATATATATATATATATATATATATATATATATATATATATATATATACAGTCAAATCCACATAGTCTTTGCTTATCTTGAGAAAGCATTTTTGTCCAGTTCCGATAAAAATACATCTTTATTATGCTAACTTATCATGCCCCCTGTTAAGTCAATAACCCAGTTATGTTGGGCATAAGTTTCAGTCCAAGGTAACCTATAGACTTGCCTAATTTGAAAAAACTACAACTTTTGATGTCTGTCTCCGAGAATATTTATAAGAAACTGTCAAGCATTTCCATCACCATGGACCTCAAAATGGCAAAAATCAATACCGCTAAAAATGCTGATTAACCAATCTCATCAATGCAAGGTTTATTACTTGTATAGAGTAGAGAAAACTTTGTTGTAAACAATATTTTAGAGGAAGAAAATGAAATAAATGCATTTTCTGACCTTTACAGGAGTTGTGTTCATAATGGACAGCATCACAAGTCAACACCACAAGAGTTCATTCTGTACAGTATTGCAAATTTTATCTTTAACTCTGTAAATTATCTGGCCATCATCATTAAATATGGTTAATAATGCCTAATTTGTTTGATATATTTAAAAAGAATTTAATATTTTTAGCTACATTTAGTGATGCTAACCTGAAGATATACAGATAGGATAGAATTCATGATGCTATGTGAAACAAACTCTATTGTAATCCCATTCCAATATCGTCACTGTCAGTCACCAACTTAATCCATACACAATTAACAACTTTAGTTCATTGATAGCTTTTAAATTAAATTGTTCAATCATTTCCTTGTTTGATGTGAGCAACTTCAGCATGGCTAGATCACATAACTTAGTCATGTATTTATCAAAACCTGCAAAATTCCAAACCAAGCCACTCCCACAGGAAAGAAATACATGGTTATTAATTTGGTTTTTTTTATCGCTCCGGTAGCCTAGAAGTTAGAGCATCCACGTCTGATGCGGGAGATTATGGATTCGATCCTTGGTTGAGTCATACCAAAGATTTACAAAAATGGTACTAACAGCTGCCTCGCTTGGCACTCAGCATTAAGAGGTTAGTGTTAGGACTGGTCGGCCTGGTGTCAGGATAATGTGACTGGGTGGGACATCATGCTACATGTCTGCAGCATGATGCCACCGTGCTAGACATCACTATAAACTACCACACTGCAGACATTGTAGCGATATGACTGACAAATTGTTAAAGCTACGTTAAAATTCATAATCACATCACATTTGTTTTTGAACATGAGTAATTAAAAGCAACAATGGTATAAAAACAATCCATAATGCCCAGTGTGATTGTGTTGCCAGTGATCACTGATCAAAGTCGGCAGTGATATGATACTACTACTGTAAGAAAAGAATGTCAGCTTGTTACAGAATTTGATGCAGAGGCATTTGACCTTCAAAACTTGAGTACATATTTTACAGTTTGTAGGTACATGGATACTGACACCTTTATCTTTTTGCAGAGGCAAATTTTATCAGTAAAACACAACATAGACAGGTATGATGGAACCTCTGATGATCAGCTAAAGCGATTGATTTTCATGCACAATTTTGGTCAATCATTATTTTGCTACTAGTCACAAGTCAACAAAAGGAAATTCTTCCTACATGTACATGTACTTAAATTGGCCTAGATTTTGGTAAGCATTAGAATACTAGTGTCTTGTTGAGGCTACCAAAAGGGATAAAGCTACTCATACCAAAATAAAAACAACTTTAATCTACAGACATTGTTACAGTGACTTAAGTGTTGTAAACATTTGTGACTTAATCTCAAATATAATACCTTCAGTCTTCTTTTTACTGCAACCTGGCATACCTCAACTATTAATTTGTATTGTACATTAGAAATGCTATTTCTTTTTTTAAAAAAAACAATAGTCATCATTTTGGTACTTCAGATCTATAATCATTGTTCTGCAGTAGATTTGTCAATTAAACCCTGATATCTTGGAGCCTGGTTATGGCAGTGATTTTTTTATACCCCCAATATAATCAAGATAACTGGGTTTGACTGTGTATATATATATATATAATCTTCTTATTGTTCTATATTGTGTCTGAATCCATCTATGTAATGGGTTTCTTATTACATCTTCCCATCCATCCTTCCATCTGTCTTCCCATCCATCCTTCCATCTGTGTAAAAAAGGCAACAAAAAAATCAAACATTTTTGGCTGAAAAGACAAATTCCTTTAGGGGGCTCTCACTATAAGTGACTCATCCTTTGCTATCTCTTGCGTTTAACAAAGATTTTGACCACCTGACATGGATATCTTTGGCTTGATTCCAGTACACTGTTATTATGACTTATTAATTCAATGATACAGTGTGATTTTTAATATTTATGTTGCTTTTTCAGAGGTGGTAGCACTGGATACAGAATACCATGACCCTGAGATTTTTTTTTCGGACATTACCAAACATGAAAGCAGTTTGGATAGTACAGTGATCAAGAGTATGGTGAACACAGACATTACCTTTAAACAACACTCGCCACTCATTACCCTGGTGAACCCAGAGGAGGTAAATGGGGATTACCAAGAAATAGAGGTCATTCCTCAAGTAGCGCCACATACAGACCAAAGGGTCAGTATTAAGTTGTATATTTTCAAACATGCTACAAAAAATGCAGAATTATTCAGGGGAATGAAATTGATTTGGGAATTATTGGATTATACTGCCTGGGAAAATTTCATGGAGTTGCAGTTTACCGTTTCCAGAGATGCCACATTGGGAAGGGAAAATGGCTAGACAATTTCTGACTGGGGCATGTGTTAGTGTGGGGCTTATATTTACAATACATTGTTCAGTTCATGCATTTGTGCTTCATTCAGATTCTTGGTCAGGGGAGATAATTCAGCACAATTACTAAAGCATTAGACTCGTCATCCATGGTTTGTAGGTTAGACCAAGGTTAAGTGCTTCGGTGTTTCCTTAGGAAAGTCAGTTCCTTTATCCTTGGAATGATATAGCCAGTAATGTGTTAAAAGTGCCATTAAAACCAACAAAAAGAATAATTTTTATTCTTGGTCAAAATTTTAAATTTCAGTAATACCATATGTACTAGCTAAAAAGATAAGTCCATCTGCAACCTACACATATCCAGATTTAATGTGCTGGTAGATAAAGGTCTGTGGAGTTTGCTTGGAGTAATTAGTAAAAAAAAACAAGGCAGACCCTGATCTGCATCTTTCTTACACTATGATGTCAGACTCTTAGTTGTTTGCAGTTTGACTAGATTTATAAGCCAATACATAAAGGTAAATTGTTGAATATGTTCAGCATAGTTGTCAGTTTGAAGTGTCATGCAATTGTAGTCTCTTTAAAAATCACGAAGTTTTCTTTGATTTTGAATATGCAATCATGTTTTGTTTTACCTTGATATTGTTCTTTTTACATGTTTTGTAATGCAGGTATGTAGAAAATCTTCAGTGTACTAGGATTTAATAAGTTTTTTGAGGTCTTGTAGAAAAGTATGATTTGATTTCATTAGATACAGTCCTGCTGAACATCAAATTTGAACTCTTTCCATTGTTCATGACGATGGCAGTAAGAAGAGATTGAGTTGTCACTTCCTTTTGTGCCACTTTTGTAGGATTAACTGTTGGTGGGTCACTGAAAAAAAGGTTGCAGGCTCTGTTTTATTGCATGAAATATGATGGAAATTTGGACCAATAGGCACATTACATTAATCTGTATAATGCTTGGCTAGTTTAATTTTTATTTTGACTACTCAATTAGCACACAATTTTAAGCTTCAGTGGTCATAAATTTACATGTATGGAGGTCAAGCTGGCATCATGTCTCTTATAAGTAAATCCGAATTGGCCACTTTTAAAATGGTCTACAGTATGGTATGATGCATTTTTCATGCTTTCTATGAAAACAAAAAAATTTCAGAACAATTTTTGTTTTGCGTAAGCAAAACCTGTGATGGAGTTGTGGCATTAAAGACAAGTGGGGCATTAGAAGGAGCATTTTAAACTGCCTGAACATCTAACTTTTCCAACAGAAAGCAGCATGTAGCTGTATATTATTTGGAATGGAGAGCTATTGGGGCAGGTGTTCCACAAGAAAATGTCATAGGTCTGCTAATTTAAACCACTCCCTCAATAACTCATGCCCTGATAACTTGCGAACCCACTTACAAAGTAGTGTCTCGCATGAATCCTGATTTTTTTTCTTAAAAAAATATATTTGAAAATGTGCTGAATGTGAAAATATCATGATAAGAATTGGCAAATAGGTCAACCTTAATACATAACTCATTTTATCATCGAAAATGGTGACTAATGCCTATAAAGATAGAAGCCATATTGTGAAATTTGTATGTTATAATAAGATATAACATATTATGTTAGGGGAGGTGTTGAGAGAAATAGTTGTCAATATACGGTAAATAAACTGTCTGGTGAAATAACAATCTATGAAAATTTCTGGTAAATCCTAACAGGTGGTTACAGAGAATGGAATAAACACCATTTAAATGTCTTGCTATGTGAAATTTACATTTTAATCCTTTAAATTTGCTACAATGTTATCACTATATATTCTCTCTGAAAACGTGAAAAGAGTCAATCGACCATCATATTGAAACCTGTGAGTGCTTCTGTGACAACCTAATTACATGCCGAATTTGTTTTAAAAAACTTGGGAAAGTGTTTATTGTGTTTAAAAAATCAATTAAAAGAGACCTGTGTAGTCTTATCACTTTAAATATGTCTTTTGTATTAAATCAAGCAAGGAGGTACAATAAAGAAATTTCATAGGCATGCCGATTGGAGCACAAGTTCTTGTAGTCACTACTATTGTCAAAATTAATTTTAATTGAGCCAAAATGTTGACTGTGTAAAGATCATGAAATTGAGAAATCTGAATGATTTTACTCAGCGACAGAGAAATAAAAGAGTAACACAAAAACAAATTAACAAATCTTTTCAAAATGTGAAGTGATATTTGTCAAACATGTTACAAACTGCAAGTATTAGCGTGTTCTAATTTATGTTGTTTGAAAATTGTAGACCCATTAAATTCATGTTGATAATGATTAACTCTTGTGAATTTTTTTTTTTCATTTTACTTCTACCACAATCAAATCTATATATCTACCTATCATTCAATCAAAATTTTTTCTCGAAAAGAGTGTTGATCTTTTGTTAAAAATGTCTTTTTTGGATCAAACAATAAAAGTAGAATGTATCCAATTCAACACAAAAATCAGTGACATAGTACACAATGTTAAGTGAATGGAAACCAAGTAGAATAATGTTTTGACGATCTCTGCAATATATGGTAAGTTTTCCTGAAATTGATGTTACTGTGAGGAAAAAATAAATGAAAGTACACCATTTTGAAGAGATATTTATTTACAGTTAATCTCTGCACAATTATTAATTGAGTATTCAACCCTGTAACCTGCCAACACACCCTACCTCCCTTTTGCCACTACATCGATCCCTTTATTAGTTTTGGTGTTTTATTATAGGTCCCTTGATAACTAGCACCCTTGCTTATAGTGCAGTCGATGTTTATGATCCCATTGTGCACGAGTTATCGAGGGAGTGGTGTACCTCGATTTAATAAACTGTTAATGCAGCTGTCACACATTATTACATGATTTGTTAAAGCATGATTTGGTACCAGTGTGGACACCATTGCTAAAATACAACCATTGTCCTTGGTTTGCTAAATGCATGACAATATTGGTTGAAAGAAAACAGCACAAAATTTAGTATTATACCTTTATATCCTTTCTAAAATACTATCGCTTCCACCAAACCTCAAACAGTCTGAATTTTCTGTCATTCCTTCTGCACTAACATTACATCATACTGTGGTTCTTGCTGTTGTCAAAAAGTTCAGACCACACTACAGCATGGTGTAGTACATAATGCAGTTGGTATTTATGGACTCCAACCCCAACTACTCCACTATAATGAGTGAGAACATGTACTTATTTACAGTTTGTATAATATTGTTGATAGTCTTGTATGTGCTTATTTACTGCTTGTATAATGTTGATAGAAATGCATTCTCCATTAAGGTGTTACGTCATATACTTGGAAAACTGGCCAATTTCATTTTCTGTTTTGAAATTGTCAAAATAGAAATAGCTGATTGAGATTATACCTTGATGAAAAATTGACTTGAGCTACAGAAATTATAAATGGGATACACAAAAAATCATTATTGGAGAATTACAATTCCTTTGCAGTCCTTTCTTGATTTACTTTGACACGTGACATGACGGAAAATATGTTGGATTAAACATTGAAGATTTGCTATTTTTAAACAATTTAGATTCTGAGTTTCTGAAGCTGTCGTTGCTATTTCACATTAATAAGTGTTATCATCAAAGTTTAACACCCAGTCCACATTACAGTGTGACCACGCTATAACACGGTAGTTGGGAGCCATAGAACCCAACCGTGTTACAGACCAAATCATGTTATAAGCAACCAGGTCAGTTAGCATAAGAAAAAAATGTGTGTACCTGAAAAAATGTGTGTGGAGGTGGGAGTAGGTAATAAATGCGGACTCAAAAATATGTGCTTCAATGGCACAGTTATCATCTTAAATTAATGCATATTAAATGAGAAATACACCTGTAGTGAAAACAGAGAAGAGATATATAATATTTTACTTTATTCAGATAACCATGCATTGGTACATATATGTGTATACTGTTTTTTTAAACATGAATAAAGTATCAATACCATGTACTCATCTATGAATCACATCACACACATTGACTCCATAATACAAGTAATTCCATTGAAAAAAATATGCACACAAAAAGATTAAAATATTCAATAATTTTGTCACTGGTCATATAAGTCTGAATTCAGTGGGGAAAAAAGCTCAATTGCAAAACAAATGATGAAGCACAGTGTGTCTGAAGTTGGTAAAAGATTGTGTTTTAAGCGGCCAGTAGAGTTTGTAATCAGAAAAGTTTTTCCTATAAAATGGAAACTTTCATGGCATAGTAAAACTAACCAGTCACGTTGGAAAATAAAACAATCCATCAGATTCCATTGCTTTTATTTAAGTTCGGTCATGACTTCCTTTAAAGAAAGGTTCTTTGTTTTTATTGAAGATTGTAGTTGGCTTTCTTTGATGAAGGGTGCATGTGTTATTGAAGTCACTGCTAAAGGACAGCTTTGGGGAACCAAACAAATGCCCGTTTCTTATTGTGGCAGGAACATAAAAAAATTGTACTGCATGATTGAGACTGATTTTTTTTCCCCCCCATTTGCTTAGTACATTTTCATACCAAATCTGTGCTTCAAAGGTTGTTTTCTTTGAAATTTCAGCTACTGTTTTATATGGGTACATTTTTTAAAAATGAATAGACAGTTGTATTGTCAGTTGTAGTTACTGTTCCTGCCTGCCTATTGAATAGATAAGTGAGAGCTTGTTTTCTGTTTCTTTTTTTATATTTATGGTAGTGGAGTCAAGCTGCCTTCCCCTCATGTGTCTGAAATTTAAAGAAAGGGTCAATCGATAATAGAAATGCAGGTGGTCTTTTCTGATGACGGGGATTATTACAGAAAATGTGAATATTTTAAAGGATTTAATTCTGAGTGAAAAGAAGAGAAATTTTACCTACCATCCACATACAAATGTCAGTCTACGTAAATATATTAATTACAAGCGAGCGGCCGAAAATCTGACGTAGGATAGATCATGAGATAATGCCTCAACCAGTTGATCACCACTACCAGAAATGTAAATTTGAAAAAAGTTGATATCACGAAACATACTGTACTCGTGCTAGATGTCAACATAAACGGATTATGATATAATAATGCACTGTTAAGATGGTTTGTCAATATGGGCAGAGAATTTGTTTATGTAACAATAAATAAATTTCAGTGCATTGTTAATCAACTTAAAAACTTCCTTTCATGGGACCTCTGAATTTCTCCACTCCAAACAATGTCGCCAACCAACAATGTCGCCAATAAAAAAGATTAGCTGATGGTATATTCTGATGCCAATAAGGAAAAAATTCGCAATTTGCAACATTGGTGAAGCCCTGAGCAATTCCTGAATAAATTTGTACACATTATTTTTCATACTTTTAAGAAGAAAACACTATTTTTTGTGTATCAGAAAAATGCATATAAAATTTCAGTAGCCACGCCACAATCGTCTTATATTATTCATATGTGATAAATAATGTGATCTCTTCCCTAAAATGATAATAAAAGGGGGATCATTTTTTTAAGAATTTTTTTCGTATACGAGAAAAATACATGTATATGAAATTTTAGGAGCCTCACCACAACTTTGTTTTATTCCAATTCATGTTATAATGGAACATGCTATAGCGGGGTCACACTGTATATTTCATGGTGGATTCATAGTCCTTAACCATTATTGCATAGACACATGGTATTCAGTCTATTGTTTTCTACTTAGAATGTTTCTGCATAGATATGGTTATGAGTTTAATTTTGTTTACTATTTGGAATGTCGCTGCATAGATACATACAGTATACAGTCTAAAATTGTTACTCTAGTGCAATGTCTTATAAAAAGTTTGAATTTTAAATAACTTTTAATATATAGCTATCAGTCCTTAATCTTATTAACGTGTAATGGAAGTAGAATATGAGAGATGACTGTATATAAAAAGGCCTCTGCAACTGATAAGGAAAGACACTTGTCCTGGATAATGGAGATGGATGTTTAAGAGAGATACATTATGTAGATGAAGGTTAACGCAGACCCATGCAGGAGTTTATTTAAGAAAAGTGACCATATTAAACGACTGTACTAAATTTGCTTTAAAATGATCGACTGATTTGCAACAATACGTTTGCACAAAGTTTTATTAATGCTTAAAATGTTATAATAAATTTGTCCCTCACATGTCTGTAAAATAGTTTTTAGTCTTAAATTTCCTTCTAATTGCCAAAATTTCATACTTTGTCACTCTATTTACAGCTACGCAAGACGATCAGCATAGACGAGCGACCTCCACTTCCATTGCCAGGTGTAGGTTTGGAGTACAAACCAACATCACCAACCTATAAAATGATCCAGCCAAATTTGCCTCCACGACGATCTGTTCCAGTCATGGGACAAAGCTACCTACATGGAAATCCAGAGTTAAGGACTCCCTCTGCTCCCCCTCGTCCCTTAACACGACCACCAAGTGAACAGCCGCCACCTCTACCAGAGAAAAAGTCTATCAGAGGCGTAGGTTATAATTAATGATAATGTATGCTGATCAACAACACATATCAAATATCACCCATAAATCTAACTTTCTCTTCAACAAGTTAATGAAACAAACCCTTTTCAGTTAGTTTACTGGCACACAATTCAATTGGTCATAAATATACCCAGGTGGAGATAAATCTTGTCTTTTATAAGTTAACCCAAATTTCCCTTTATTTATAAAGCATACTATATGATGTATTTTACCATGCTTCTAGAGATCAGAAAAAATTTTGTTCTGATAAGCAAAACTTGCAGTAGGGGTGGGGAATAAAGGATACAGCTGGTGTTAGAGGGAACATTTTAAACTGCCTAAACATATACTGTCCGAATAGAAAGCAACATATAGCTTTAAATTACTAAGAGTGGAAACTAATGATAATGGATGATACACAAGAAAACATCCTAGTCAGAATGGAGACTAAATGCAATGGGTGTTCCACATGTAAACATCCTAGGTCTGTTACTATTTCTTGAGGTAAGAAACTAATTAATGTCATCCATTATAACATGCTTCATTATAAAACAAATCTGGATCTAATTTGGTGCCACTATGGACACCGTTACTGGAATTCTTGTTGTTGTTTTGGAACTTAACATCATTTTTCAGCACATAATAGGCTATACATGTTGGCCAGTATTAATGATAGAAGAAGAAACCAGGAAATCCACAAAAAGAACCACCAACCCACGAGAAGCTACTGGCAGGCTTTCTCACATATATATATTCGCCGAATCTTGGGGCCCCTACTACTCCAATGAAAAGTATTGTTAGACTATAGTTTTATTTAATGTTGGAGTGATGATCCATCTACATGTGTTGAATGGGTACTCTGTATATTTCATGTGAATTTATTGGCCATTTTCATTTTATTAAATTCTTGCATGAATTAGCCAGAGTTTACATTATTATATTACTGTTTTATGGTCCATTATTGTTTGACAGACCTATTAAATGATTCCTGTTTAGGGCTCATCTAGATTTGATACAGTACTATCCATTTATCTCAACATCCACAGGCAAGAGGCAATGTTTTGACATTGGGGTTTGGGCTGAAAAAAATCAGATTTCATATATGAGTAAAATTTGTCTCAATAGCATGACCTGTCATCAACGAATATGATTTACACAGAGAAACTAATGCAAATTTTGATTAAGTGCGGACAAAACTAATTTGAAATACACTTGAATATTGACAGCTTTTATTTATGTAATACAATCAAAAATGTGTTTTGTATTGGACATTTATATGAAAAAATCCACATATTGGAATATAGTTTGCATATTGTACTCATCACATCCCATTAGAAAACATATAAATAAATAAATACATATAAATATGACTGTCCTTATATGATCTGTATCCCATTATCAACAAACACATCATTAAACAATTCATTATATCTTCTTGTTTCCAGGACATGATTTCCAGATCCCGCACATTACAAGAATGGCTAACTTGTCTCAGTTTGGGTGTTTACATTGACAATTTTGTCTGCAGTGGTTGGGATGACATAAAATTTATTGCAGATCTCTCCAGAAAGGATCTAGAGGATATGGGAATCAAGAACAAGGATCATCTTGACAGAATTCTTGCAGGGGCCAAAGAACTGAAGCAAGCAAGATGAGATTTTGTGTGTTATAAATGTATCTTAAGATGAACATGTGTGACATCATTCCTTTTGGCGAATAGCATAAGTATGTGACAAAAGACAATGCATGAGACAGAATTGAAATGTCAAGGAACAAATATCCTCATACCGAAAATATTTTTTAATGTCAATTATATTTGAATGTATTTATATCAATAATGCTTTGCAAGGAAAAGTAAAAGCCATGTGAGTTGTATAAATTCTGTGATGTTAGGGAGAAAAGTTGGAACTTAATAGTTCTAGAAGTCAAGGTCAGGGTCAACTTAATAGTTCTAGAAGTCAAGGTCAACTTAATAGTTCTAGAAGTCAAGGTCATGGTCAACCTTATAGTTGTAGAAGTCAAGGTCAACTTAATAGTTCAAGGTGTGGATCTTTGACTCGTTAAAAGTGATGGAGAGCTAGGTACCACCTGGCAGTAGCAAGGTTGATGCTGTCAGTACAGATATAATTTTTGTTTTGGTTTTGTGTGCTTTTTAATCACAATACTTACTAAAACTCTGGCAAATGTTCAGTTTATTTGCACACATCTATACCGATTTGTAATTCGCATCTTGTGCATATTACTTTAACACGCACAGTTCTTACGGACAGTTTTCGTACAATTCAAAATGACTCCAAATGTCCATGTTTACATGGACATATCAAACCATGATATATACTAAGACATTTTCACACCATGAATATGACCTCCTTCTGCGAAAAAATAATATAAAGGCCCAGATAACCCATTGGTGTTTCCAGTAAAGAATGACACTAATACTCAAAACTTGTCATTCCTACTCACTGAATCCATTACCTATGACAAGCTTCAGCATGTCAATGAATTTAATGTTTTCAGAGGATAAAATATTCTGTTGTGTTTAGCTAAAGTTTAAAGCTTTTAATGAATGCAGCTGTGAACTTTGAATCAATATAATCCCCAAATATATGGAAGTTGTATCCATGTTTGTAAGTAGAGCTATTCCCCAATCGTGATCAATCATACTACACCTTCATTTTGTTAGAAACCCATTTTTGTACACAGCATGATTTTTGTACCTCTGTCAGTTCATTCTTCCTTTAAATTTTGGAGAAAATTTTGCACAGGAAGCACATGGAAGGGGATGGTAAACATCTGACTTGTTGTATGTTTGGGGCAAGATCCACTTAACTAAACATTCAGACAGTGGAGTAATATAAATAAAAATTGTTTGAAGTTTCCATTTGCACTTTCATAAATGTGTGATTTCATTGTGTTGTTTTGCGATTTTGGATATATTTGTTTGCATTTTTGCATATTATCAGCAGTGATGCTTTTTGAAAATCCTAGCAATAACATCAATTATTTGTAAATTAAAAGAAATTATCCAGCTGACAAATTAGAAATATATATCAGATTTATGTACTGTTAATTAATTAAAAATCTTTTTTCAGTATAGAATTTCATCTCTACAGGCCATAGATCAGAAGAGATAATGCGAGACTTTTCATCCAGCATCCAGCAGAACAAAATTTTTATTGCTGTTCTGTCAAAACGTCATCAGAAGTGTAGTTAGTCCTAAATGAAAATGGTACCAATCTAACATCCAATTTTAATAACCTTGTCATTACTGCTCTCAGTGGATGATCCTGTTGACATGAGGCTTTCACTAAAAGAGATTTCATGCTCTCTAGTTTCTCTAAATGAAATTATGTTATTGCTAATCCTGGATGGAAGGTACATTAGCATGGGGTTTTCATCAGAAGATTTCTTGAAGTATAGTATGGTTTACATTGAATCTGACTGCAGGAAGGTTATTTCAGACATTGTAAGGTAATTAGTTTCTGTCAAGAAAGATCAAAGTCGCTGTATTCAGACAGGGTTTGTAAAACTTACAGTAACTTATATATGCTTGTAATATTTAGAAAAATCAAGGAACACAATAGCTAAAATTTGAAAATTGGAATTATGAAAGTTGATTTTTCCTTTTAAAAGTCCTTGAGGTTGTTGGCAAACTCTTTGCATTGGGACCAAAACTCCTTGCATTCATCAGAAGAAACACAATATATCAAAATTGAATATATGTGCATCACTTTTTAACTTGTTAACCCCTGGAGATATTTGTCATTTTTGCATGCTATTTAACTAGGAAAAAGTTTTGAGGGCTGCTTATGAATATATACAATTAAATCTGTGTCCAAGAGAGATTTCCATTTTTTATTGGCTATTTTGCTTGTGCTTGTTGAGAAGTAAGAAAGGGTTTGGTTTGTTTTGTTTGGTTGGTTGGTTTTTTTCCTTGTTGTACCCATAATTTTTACTTTTGACTTGAAGTCCCCAACTTTTCCTACATTTTGCAAAGGTTCATCTGTCTGTGTGCAGTTCAGACTGGTCTGCCTTATGTCTAAGGCCAATAGTATAAAATCTGGACACAAAATCTGATCCCAACAATGAACAAATTTTTGTTGTAAAAAAAGTTGGGTCTTAAAAAATCTTTTTCCCTCTATATTTTGTTATGCGAGTATAAGGTCTATATTATTTGGTATCCTTGTTGAGTTACATCTGTCTATGTTTTTGTCTATCTTTTTGTAATACCACTCCATTTGGTGTATCTTAAATGCCCTTGATACTACAAAGCATGGAAGTATGGTTCTACAACCTGATGCCCAAATGTGGTGTTAAATTCAAAAGTTGTATTGTGAATTTAAATAAATTTAAATAAATAAATTAAATAAAATATAATTTGGGAAATTTGTCAAGATCAAGTGGGTAGTAACCAGATTGAGTATCATCCCTTTGCTGTAGTGGTTTACTAATTACTTCCTTAGTGTTTTATCTACATTATTTACTAATTTCTTTCTTATTGTTTTATCTACATTATTTGTACCTACTTATGCAGTGGTAAACAAAGTAAAATATGGAGAGAATTGGACTACTTTAATAAGAAAACAAAATACAACACTCCCTCAATAACTCGTGCCCGGATAACTTGCGAACCCGCTTATAACACAGTTTCTGGCATGGCTCCCAATTTTTTCAAAGAAAATATATTTTAAAATGTGTTGAACATGAAAAAACTCGTGATAAGAAATGGTAATTTGGTAAATTAAACCTTGATATATAGCTCGTTTTTTATCATCGAAAATGGTGATTACTGCCCATAAAGATAGAATCCATATTGTGAAATTTGCAATTTCTAATAAGATATCACATGTTAGTTTTTTTAAATAGAAAAATAGTTGTCAATACACTCTAAATAAACAGCGCTCAACAAAAAAATTCTAGTAAATGCTAACATGCAGCAACAGAGATGAAATAAATACCAATTAAATGTCTTGCTAGGTGAAATTCACATTATAATCCTTTAATTTCTTCTCAACAGTATAATCACAACATACATATTCTCTTATATGAAAACATGAAAAGAATCAGTCGACCATCACATCAAAGAAAAGAATCAGTCGACCGTCACATCAAAACCCGAAACCTGTGAGTACTTCCGTGAGAACATAATTATATGCCGGCTTTGTTTCGATTGATGACTTGGGGAAGTGTTTGTTGCAATAAAAGAATCAATTAAAAAAGACCCATTTTGTTTTATCACTTTAAATATGTCTTTTGTATCAAATCAAACAAGGTAAGTACAATAAAATAAAGTTCAAAGGCATGCCAATAGGAGCCAACGTTCTTGTATTCCTTACCGTCATCAAATTTCATTTTACTTGACCAATCAAAAATATTTTCACCTTTTAGGTAATAACATTAACATCATTAAAGTATATAATATCAGTAATGTATCATCATTTGTAAATGTGATAATGGAGAGCAAATGAATTAATTGAAAGGCGTACTTAGTGACTGAAAAGCTGTTCATCATAGATGGTGTTCATAATGACGAAGTGAGATCAAAAATTTGCAATAAACTAAAAATTGCTGAGTCGACATTTAGAGATTGGCTTAAGGATGAGCCGAAATGTTGAAATTACTCACATGATGTTGATTCAGATGAAGGGATGAAACGAAAACGAGCACGGACTGCAAGCGATAACGAATTAGATGATGCTGTGTACGCATGGTTCACACAACAATGTGTCACAAACCGCAAGTGTTATCGTGTTCAAATTTAGGTCGTTTTAAATTTTTAGACCCATTAATTTCATGTTTATAATGGTTAACCCTTGTGAATTTATTTTTTTTTGTCTTCCATTTTATGTCTACCGCAAAAAATATCTACACATCGTTCGATCAACATTGTTTTTTCAAAATGTGTCGATCTTTCGTATTTAAAAAAAGAAAACGTCTACTTTGGATCAAACAATAAAACTAGAATGTATACCATTCACAGCAAAAGTTAGTGACTTAGTACACAACGTGAAGTCATACATGTGCTAAGCGAATGGAAACCACGTGAAATGTTTTGATGATCAATATACTGCAAGTTACATGTATCCTGAAATTAATGTTACTCTGTGATAACAAAATTAAAAAAAGTACACCGATATGAAGATATAATTGAAAATATAAAGATATTGAAGATATAAAATTGAAGATATATTTATTCACTGTTAATCTTAGCATGATTATTAATTGAATATTCAGCACTGTAACATGCCAAGCCACCCCCACACCTCTTTTGCCACTACGTTGATCCCTTTGTTAGTCTTGTTGTTTGTTATAGGTCCCTCGATAACTCGCACCCTCTCTTATATTGCGGTCGATGTTTTTGGACCCCGATGTCCGCGAGTTATCGAGGGAGTGGTGTACTTGCTGAAAGCATTTAAATCTTTGAAAAATCATTGAATAAACTTCCCAGGGCTTTATGAATCATATTTACCTTTATGTGAAGGTGTTAAACGGAGACAAACGCTAAATGCAGCATAAGTGACTATCAAACCAACATGGAGAAAGTTCAATTGCTTTAAAAAGAAATTACTTCCTGAAAATGACTGGAAATCTTAGAAAATTTCTTGTAAATTCTTCATTGCTGTACGAGTTAAAATATATGTGTATTTAACTATGAAAGTTCTAAACAGTTTTATGCAACACATATTACTGCCATACACCTGAAAGAAAATTCTCACTGTTATCAGTTAATTCTTTGTTTTTCACCATGCCAAGTTATTTGTGACAGAAAAAATATTTACAGAGATATAAATTTAGTGGCACATAAATTTGTTTTTTGATTTGGACACAGTTGTGGCATTTATTTAGGTCACTTATCAAGGTATGTTTTGGTTGTGACCAAATTGTTTTACACATAGTGTTATATAAGACAGACCAGAGAATTTCAGGTACAGTTGCTGCAAAATAATATATTTTCTGGCCACAAGAATTTCTATAAACATAAATGTGCCAGAAGGTGCCGTTAGTGGTACAATTCTGGCAGGATCATTTGTGTGCTGCAGCATCATGATAAACTTTTCATTTTTTTAAATGCAGTCTTTCCTCGAACTCTTAAGATCTTGTATGTGTATGGCAAAGGTAAAGAATAACCTTAAGGCTCAATATAATTGTTAAATAACTAATATTTATTCTTCATAGTGTGATAAAGATTATCTTATTTGATCCATGATGAAGATTTTTATAGTTTGTTTTTGTTTTTATTTTGTTTAGTGAGTATTGGACAGGAATGAAACCATTTGTAACAACTAAGAATAACCAAATAGGACAAAAAAGGCTTCTTTTTACCAAGCCTAATCTCATTAATGTTTAGGGCATAACATCTCAGGTAGGTTAATTAATGCCACAGGCCATTGCTCAATGATGCATTTTACTAGATAAAATTGGCTAATTCACAGGTAGCATTCAAACCTGCACATTTATTATCATGAGTTTGGCATAGGTACCGCTGATACTTAAGAGCTCTGACTTTAGTATTTGTCTCTAAAGACATATCAGATCTGTTCTACATCACAGAGCCTGCAGCTGGTACCCTTCTCATTGTATGCAAATGATGGTTATCTGTGTTGTAAGTGAGTGGAAATTGGTGAGTAAGAAAACAGAGGCACATTTACATAAATAGAGATAATTTGAATCAGCAAAATTAGCATGATTACAATTCAAAATTAAAGTATATTGGATGTCTGATGAAACCTGGCTTACAGAACAAATGATATAACAGTATGATCATGAGGTTAGTTACAACTGATGACATCGCAATTTCAATACACATTTTCTATGGTGAAGTTGTTTGAAAAATTTGTTAACACAATTATAATGTTATTCTTTGGACCCTAAGCATCGTGTTATAACGGGTTTTCCCTGTATCTGTTTTTCTATTTGATCATATATAAATTAGTCAATGGTTCCAAACCCCCAGGTTGCAACCTAAATTTATGGTTACAGCTTTGAAAAAGGCTGCAAACCACTGCTTTAAGCCATTATTATTCTTGATACGTTGATATTTTTTTTGTCTTGGATGATAATAACGTAGGCCATATTGGTCCACCCGTTCCATATTGTTGGGGATCATTTATATCCACACTGATTGTTATACTTGTCCTCTGTTTTCTATATTTTTTGCCATATCAAAATTTAGCAGTATGTACCAATTGCATTATGTACACTTTATATTATTTAAAACATTATCAGTGCCCATACATTTAGAACTATTAGCTCTTGCTGGATCTGTCGATGCAAGTTATATGTAAAATTTTTATAAATATTCTGCTTGTTTCATTTGGTCGAATTGACACAGGCTTGTATGACGTGCATAATACATCTTTTTGTTTTGTCTTCTTAATGATTCTTTGTACATATAATTTTTTTTTAAAATACATGATTATAATACATTGATTGTATTTTGTATTTTACAAGGCTGTAACATTACTGTGTAACATTTGAATGAATACTTTACAACTTGTTTTATGTTGCAAAGAATAAGTACTGGATACTTAAATAAAACTCATATTTTCCTATTGTCTTTTCATTGTTTTCATTCCATGTATAATATGTCTCTGTAAAATGGTTGCTATTATGGGATTATCAAACTATGGGCTGTTCCATTTAAACATACATGAAACCCAGAGAGGGCTGTTTTATTTAAATATACATGGTACCCAGGGAGGGTTGTTCCATTTAAACATAAATGGTAACCAAGGAAGGCTGTTTCATTTAAACATACGTGAAACCCAGAGAGGGCTGTTTTTTTTAAATATACATGGTACCCAGGGAGGGTTGTTCCATTTAAACATACATGGTAACCAAGGAAGGCTGTTTCATTTAAACATACGTGAAACCCAGAGAGGGTTCCATTTAAACATACATGATACACAGGGAGGGTTCCATTTAAACATACATGATACACAGGGAGGATTCCATTTAAACATACATGATACACAGGGAGGGTTGTTCCATTTAAACATACATGATACACAGGGAGGGTTCCATTTAAACATACATGGTAACCAAGGAAGGCTGTTTCATTTAAACATACGTGAAACCCAGAGAGGGTTCCATTTAAACATACATGATACACAGGGAGGGTTCCATTTAAACATACATGATACACAGGGAGGGTTCCATTTAAACATACATGATACACAGGGAGGGTTCCATTTAAACATACATGATACACAGGGAGGGTTCCATTTAAACATACATGATACACAGGGAGGGTTCCATTTAAACATACATGATACACATTTGTTTTAAAATCTTAAAGACTTTTGAGATTGCAGGCTGCATCATCATTGCATGCCATGTTTGGGTTGCTGTCTTCAAAGTTAAGGTCAAAGCCAAAATATTTTCTTTGCATCCTGCTTCCCCTTCTGCTCAATTGGAAAAGTCATTTGTGATTAAAAGCAGAAATTGGGCATACCTATAAATCATCATGAAAAGGTATATTACATTTCTATCACATTTCCCTTCACTCTGTATTACATTTCTATCACATTTCCCTTCCACTCAGTAACTTTTAAAGTCATTTGTGATTAAGAGCTGAAATCTGGCATACCTGTACATCTTCACTTGAAGGAATTAAGAGCTGAAATCTGGTTGGTGTACCTGTACATAATCACTTGAAGGAATTAAGAGCTGAAATCTGGTGTACCTGTACATCTTCACTTGAAGGAATTAAAAGCTGAAATCTGGTTGGTGTACCTGTACATAATCACTTGAAGGAATTAAAAAGCTGAAATCTGGTGTACCTGTACATCTTCACTTGAAGGAATTAAGAGCTGAAATCTGGTGTACCTGTACATCATCACTTGAAGAAATTAAAAAGCTGAAATCTGGTGTACCTGTACATCTTCACTTTAAGGGATTAAGAGCTGAAATCTGGTTGGTGTACCTGTACATAATCACTTGAAAGAATTAAAGAGCTGAAATCTGGTGAACCTGTACATCATCACTTGAAGGTATATTACATATCACAGGGACATATCTTTATAATCATGGTCATGATTTAAATTGTTACATTTCCATCACACTTTTACTTTCCTTGATAATTTTAATGTTATTTGAGATTAAGTTAAGATCCTTGGTGTACTTGTATATCATCACTAGAAAGTGTTTTGCTTGCCACATTGAGGGTGCTGTCTCAATGGTCAAGGCCATGGTTCAGTATTTTCCAACATCCATTGCTTTCATCTGTCCTTTAAGTTTAAAACCATTGAAGATTAAAGGACGAAGCTTTGTACATTTGCACATCATCACTAAAAGATGTTTCACTTACCTTATGGGGGTTTTTTTTCCTTCAAGGTCAAGGTCTCTTCAATATTTTGTTTTCCATTCCACTTTATACTGTAGTTCAAGATTAAGGATTGAAGCATAGCATACTTGTACATCATCACCAGGCAGATGTACGACATTGTGGGTGCCGTCTTCAGCATTATGATCATGGATCAATAATTAATATTTTCAATGCATTTTCCATATCACTATATACCAAAGACTTGGGGGGAAAAAAATTGTATGTATGGCTGTCTTGCTAGGCACGCAGCATTAAGAGGTTAGTGTTAGACATCACTATAAACTGTCACATTGCAGACATTGTGGTGATGTGATTGAAAAGTTAAGGGGATTTAAAAATCTATATCACACACACACACCACTATTATATTTTAAGCAGTTTTAAAATTAAGGTGTGAAACAGGTATACTGTGTGTATTTTAGATTTATTTTTACATAGCTTTACAAATTTTAGTCAAGATTGCTATGATGTCAACTGTGTGGCAGTTTATAGTGATGTCTAGCACCCAGTCACATTATCTTGACACCAAGCCAACCAGTCGTCCTTACACTAACCTCTCAATGCTGAGTACCAAGCAAGGCAGCTGCAAGTACCATTTCTACATGTCTTTGGTATGACTAGGTCAGGGTTTGAACCTGTGACATCCTGTATTTGAGGCAGATGCTCTAAACACTAGGCCGGAGCAGTCTTATGGTATACTTATATCATCAGTAGAAGGTGTGTTGTGTACCATATTGCAGTGGTCCCCAACCCCTGGGCAACAAACCGGTACCGGGCCATGGATCAAATAGTACCGGGCCGCCCAAGGAATATTAAATTATTTCAAGTTTATTTACTGTGGTTTATTTCTCTCGGTTTGTGTGACTTGCCATGGACGAGAGGTTATCCAGGAACAGAGACATCACCTAAATCCACACCTATACATTGCATGTGCAAAATATCCTGATATCGGGGCAGTTTTAGGCCACATCTGGAGATGAGCGGCTTTGGTGGAGAGACTGTTTGTATCACTCTTCTCTCTGTTCACTGGTACTTGTTTAAGAGTGCTTGGTGTACGTGTATATTGTGTTTGCTCAAATTAACCCACAAATTAGCGAAAATGAGTACAAACAGACCCCGTTAAAAAGTTTAATTGGGAAAAAGAAAAGGCCCAGTGAAGAGTTCAAAGAAAAACCTTCAACATCAAAGAAACATAAAACTTTTAACAGACAATACCATGAGTAGTACTACTTGAAATATGGATTTATCGGAACAGGCGATTCCCACACACAAACCCTGCTCTGCATAGTTTGCGGCAACCAGCTTTCCAATGAAGCAATGAAACCTTCAAAACTTCTTCGTTACTTCAACACCAAACACCCTGGATTAAAAGACAATCCCCTGACTTATTTTGAAATAAAAAAAACAGGAACACGAAGGACAGAAGAAATATTTGAGGGCCACCACATCAATAAAGGAGAATGCACTGAGAGCATCATATTTGATGGCTAATCATATTGCTAAGGCTAAAAAGCCATTCACTATCAGTGAAGAATTGATCCTGCCCTCCGCTAAAGACATTTGCCGTGAACTTCGAGGAGAGGTTGCTGTGGAAAAGATAGCACATGTGCCTTTGTCAGCTTGCACTGCGACTAGGTGCATTGAGGAAATAGCCAAAGACATTGAGACACAATTGTTGGAGAGGATTAATACATCACCGTGGTATGCACTCCAGGTTGACGAATCTACAGATATCAACAACAAGGCAATACTACTTGTTTATATGTGATATCTATATCAGGAGGATGTACATGAGGATTTGTTATATGCACTATCTTTGCTAACCAACATCACAGGAGCAGAACTGTTCATGTTACTGGATGGTTATATCAGGAGAACTAAAATGGTCCTTTTGTGTCATATGCACAGACGGAGCTGCTGCCATGACTGGAAGACTGTCTGGTTTAACTGCTTGGATTAGGATGTTGTACATGAGAATGAATTTACACATTGTATCATTCACAGGGAAATGTCATAAAATGTCACCGGAATTTGATTGATGTCGTTAAAGTTATTAACTAACCACATGTCCTTAACTTGCACCTGTTTCAGCAGCTTTGTGGGGAGATGGACTCAGAGCACAGATGCCTTCTCTTATAGACAGAGAAAAGATGGTTATCCAGAGTAAAATGAATTACAAGAGCCATTGCAAAGATTCCTCTAAGAAAAGAAGTCAACTCTGGCAGCACATTTCAGTAACAAGGTATGGGTCACAAAATGAGCTTACCTGTGTGACATATTCAGCCTGCTCAATGAACTCAATATGTCCCTTCAGGGGAAAATGACAACTGTTTTCCAGTTGGCAGACAAAATAGCTGCATTTAAAGCCAAACTAGAGTTGTGGGAAGAGGCGTGAACAGAGGCATTTTGGACATGTTTCAGACATTATCGGGGATTTTAGGCGAGACTGAGCCTGAGCATTCATTCTCTCAGTTGGTGAACGATCGCCTGTCTCTGTTTTTAAAAGAGTTTGAGCACTACTACCCAACCACAACAGACCCATGAAATGGTAAGGTAAGGCTCTGCGACCCATTTGTCAACAAACCTGGCGAATCTAGCATGTCTGTGCAAAAAGAAGATCAACTGCTTAAGATTGCAAATGATGGCAGCCTTAACACTACGTTTGAAACAACAACTCTGCCAGTGTTCTGGATTAAAGTCATGGCACAATACCCTGAAATTGCCACCACCGTACTTAAATACCTATTGCCATTTCCGACATCCTATCTGTGTGAAGCGAGTTTTCTGCAGTGACAGCAACCAAAATAAAACAACAGAATAAATTGGACATAAGCAACACACATTGTCTCATATTACCCCCAGATGGAACCATTTCATTGCAAAGAAACAAGTTCAGGGTTCTCATTAATTTAGCATTCTAGTGAGTTAAAATGTTAATCACATTATATTCATTTTTTGTTTACAGTAACTATTTTATTTTGAAGGCATGTTTAAATACATTTAAATTACAAAAAATACACTACAATGAGCAAAATAATTGAATTTATGCTGTATTCCAAAATAAACAACCATAGATTCATTCATATACAAAAACAATATTAATGTCCCCAGCGACCATTCAACTTTGTTGTGTGCTTGATATTATTTTCAAAATGAATTGTCATTTTAGTTTTCTTAAAATTGAAATTTAGAGTCATATTGTGAATGAATGCGCATTGCAAGAACTTTTCCAGCTGGTCTGGAATGGATAGATTTTCTTTTTTTTTCATTATAGAAACACTTTCAATAGCCATGGGTTTTTTTTTTCAAAAATGTTGCATGTTTACTGTCCCACTTTAGAAAATATAGTGTCTACTTTGTATTAAGAACCATATGTAAGATTAGTGATCATGAATAATCCTCCTTAAAACATTATTATTGTTGTAAAATGATTTTTTTACTTGAGTTGTGCTGTATTATCAGTATACTTTATTTTGTTGAAGATATTCAAGCCAAATACAATTTTAGCATTAGCAAAAAATAAAGAAATAAAAATTTCATTAATTGAAGTTATTTACTTGTTCATCTTACCTGTAATGTTTAAAGTACATTTATTTCTTTGTATTGCTGATTTAGATTATTGGAAAAGCAGATGTTTCCATCTAAAAAACATAGTTTTTCTAGTCCACTAAATATTATCTCATTTATCTTATCAGTCTATTATATGTTTATTTGTTGTCTTTGATAAATATCTCAACGTTTCTCTTCCTAAGATAGTAGTGTAGCTAGTAGGCTTCTGTGTCAATACTTTTTTTTCTAGATCTCTAATGTCAATACAATATCTTGTACAAGGGTTATCAGATATAGTCTAAGCTTAATTATCCCACTTTTGGTACAGTTTTTAGATGACAACTTATACAACAATTAACATGAATATAGCAAATTCATCTACTGTAAGCTACTGACTTTTGTGGGGGTTGGAAGTTGGGGTTGACTGTTTGCTTGCTTTTTAGCTTGTTTTTTCTTTTAAATAAAGATGATTGTTTTTTTTTTCTTCTTCAGATAATATGATGTATATAACATGGGTTTTTGGCTAAAAATCGATATAAGATTTTTGTTCCAGCTTTTTGAGAGCCACTAAAAGAATCCCAGGCTCGTCTCAGGAAATTAAATTTTTGATCCCTAATTGCGGTATACTGAGGTACATACCACGGCACGTACAAAAAATCCAACAAATACAAAATTTGCTATATTACCCAACTCCCATTATCATCGATCCACAGAATCACCATGACAACAGTCTTACTGATCACTGTTCATGGAAAAATCACAACTGTCAACCAATGAAATACCCAGTGTGTATTTCTCTGAATACTCGTGAAAAATATGCATATCCTTTTCTGGGCCACATTTCAGCCATTTATGTTCATTTTCCCTGAACATTTATGATCACATTCTCGTCATCATCTGTTTTCTGAATTTTCACTTGTGGATGCATGGAAATCCACATCTCTCCAACCGTCGCCTCGCACTGCAATGGTTATTTATGACAGTGATCTAAAAATAACATCTGTAATTCTACAGATTGTAACGAGTGTTGCAACATAAACTCTATTGATTGGTCAATTTCTGGCACTTGCCTGATACCATAGGTTATTTTATGTTGTCAGCATTGAAATAACCTTTTTGGGGCAGGGTACCAGACTAGTTTGACATATGTGCCATTTTGAAAATCAGCACCCTTAAATAATTGATGCATGGGTGAACACAGCAATTATTTTTGCAAGCATTCATTGTACCTTGTCAAGAGCTGGGTCATCAAATTACCACATAAACAGATAATTTAGCAATTAAACATAATTTAATCACTTTCTTTACTTAGAAACTGGCATAAAGTATTACTGCTCCAGTGGAATTGTGAGAGCTGGTGTTTTGGTTTTAGCAATCTGTAGACAAATTTATTGATCTCAAATAAGCAGATATTCAAGAATTTCAAGTCCCCTTGTAGCATATTACTAATTTCAGATAAGCAGGAATTGAAGAATTTCAAGTCTCGATGTGGTATATTAAATATACTAATCTTCAGATATTAGCTGGTATATAATGATTTAAAGTCCCATTGTGGTATATTAAATTTGCTGATCTCAGATAAAATGGTATTCAATAATTTCTAATCCTGCTGTGTCATATTAAATGTGACAACTGTGCACATGTTCATACATTCTTCAAACCAAATATCCAGAACTATGCAAAGGAAGATAATCCACTTTTAATAAAGTCCTGCAACACTGATTTTGTACTGTAGGGTAAAACAATGGCCGTCATCATTAACATGGTACTTGTTCTATTTTCTGTAATTCTGCTAGCTGACATTGTGATTTTAAAACTTCTAAAGTAAAAACAATTCTTTTGTTGGAAACCTGTATATCAATACAGTCTTAATTGTTGAAAATAGATCTTAAGTGAAAATAACACAAAAATGAGTAGTTTTAATTTGTCATTTTTTATTTCTTCAGGAATATTTAAATAACTGAAATCCAAACTTAAGGGAACATGCTAATACGGATACATACATATGTGTGATGTAGCTGAAAAAAAGGGTATAAAATCAGCTAACATGGACATTAACAGCACAGATAATTAATCTGAGGGTATTTAGCAATAATTACCACACACAAACACACACATACAAATGTGTCCACTCTCATGCTACAGGTTAGTTATTTGCATGCTTTTAATCTCAAACTTTCACTTCCCTTCAAGTTCATTAACAAGCATGAGGATAATTCTACATATAAATAAAAACAATGAACTTGTAATTCTGAAATATTTGTGCCCGACAAACTTTTAACTTTGAAATAAAGATTATTAATTACATGTTAAAAATTGCTATTTGTGTAAAATTAGGCCACTCACATTCTATATGGCTGTAAAACATGTATGATACAAAACTAACAAATAAAACAGTTGGATTTGGTACTAAACTCTAACAAAAGAAAGAAAGAATAGAATATGAAACTTTAGAGTAAAAAATTTTTTAAAACTCGTTTGTATAGTTTTTCTAAAACTAAGTAAAATATGAACTGAATATTAAAAAAAGTTCCAAAAAGGGTTGACTATAGATTTTAAAATTTTTAAACAATCTTAGGTATTCTTGATATCTTTAGGATATCTAAGCCTATAGGTATGACTAATAATTAGACAAAACACAGTAGTTAGATAAAACACAGTAGCACTATTGTTACTGCACTTGCCTATATATCCAACTGCAAACTGCACAGACCCACATCAGTCTTCACATAATGTACTGTCTGATGGGTCTGCACTATTTGTTAGAAGTAATCAGTAGAACAAACAACGCAGACCCTGATCTGCAGGTGCATTATGATAAGGCATATTAGGATCATTGCAGTTTCATTTGACTTATAAGCAAGTATATACAGTAAGTTAATTTATAATAAACTTGTAACATTCATCAAAATGTGCATTTTCCCAATAGTTGTCAAATTACTTAAGACAGCAAATGAACTCACAAACAACTCTCAGATTTAAGAAATTTAAAAGTACAAGTACATACTCAGAGTCGAACTACAAACAACACAGACCCTGATCTACTGTCGCATAATACACTGGCAGATCAACATATTGCATGGACCCAGATCTTTCTGCACATTATGTGATAGCAGATCTGGGTTCTGCATTTCGCAATTGAACTTGTAAGTATATTCAGCATTCTCCTTATCTCCATGCAATATTCTGTAACTTTAAAAATTATGTTTACAAAAATGTGACATATCAACACAAGCACTGAAATAATTTTTTGTGAAACAATTTTTTCTAAGTTGCACCGCACTAAATATGAAAACAAAGACAAAATGAGCTCAAAATACACTCAAAAGATCCTTTCAAATGAAAAGAATATAAAATTAAAATTATTAAATAAGTTATGGAAACACCTCATTGAAAGCATAATTAATTTCAGCATAAAATCCTTCTCAAAATGCAAGTATCAAATTTGACAATAAAATGGACAAAATTCTGCACTACAAATGATGCAAAAAACGTACACAAAACAATATGTACTGTAGTTCTTCAAAAACGCTTTTGAAGAAATTATCAACATCAAATACAAGCTTAGTCATCAATCAAATGATTTCTAAACACAGTAAATAAAATCCCACATACATTTAAGCCTAGATTTCAAAATTCAAAATTAAAATTAAAAACTTTAAGAGATTTACAAGATGAAAAGATTATTCCATTTTCCTCCTGTGTTCCCTTTGATACTGTTGCCAGTCATACTGACCACCACACTTTCACTAATACAAAATAGCAGAATTTATATAAATATAGTACCATATATACTTGCTTTATATGAGTCCAAATGCAAACAGCATAGGCTCTGATCTGCTGGCACATTATGTGAATGCAGAATTAGGTCTATTTGTATTATATTAATTACTCCTAACAAACTGCATTGACCTAGATCTAAGCTGGTTCGGTTTGAAGTTGGACTCTACTTATAACATAAAGTAATTAACATATAGCACAAAACACACAAAATGGTTCGATCTGAATCACAAAATATTTGCAACAAATTTTAAAAAATGAAACCTCTGGCATATACAAAACATACTTCAGAATTATTATGGCAATTTGTGGAAAAATGGTACATCTTTATTTACAAGTACTTATGTATTTGGCACCTTATACAAACATATATTGGTAAGAAGCAAGTGTAACAGATTATAAGGACAAAAGTAAGCACTTGATATCAATGGAGTCAGACAGGAGGCAAAGTAACCATAAACATGGTAAATTTCCTATCTTGATGCAAAATAACAAAAACTTATAGGTCTGCCAGTATGGCAAAGTGCATGCAGGCCACCCTTGTTTTAAAATCTTGTTGGTCTCTAAATGTAACAAAAACAGAATCAAAAAACTATTTGTTTTTAAATTTCTCATGCTACATTTCAGAAATAAATAAATATCATATCTGAATCTGGAATATATGCTCTTGGAATTAAGTTCTATGTTCATCATGATTTGACAATCTAGGGCTACATAATATGAATGTCATAAAAAATATTTTATTTTACTCCGTATTCCAAACACACAGCGATGTTATCAATTACATGCAAAAATATTAGTTCCTTTGAAAAATAATGAGAATTTTACAATCACAGAACTAATGATGAGTGGTTTTATCAGAAGTATCATGCAACAGAATCTGATGACTGATGGTTGGTGATAATGATGATGATGATGATGACAATGATGAGGATACAGAAAATAAGTACTGTATGTACATATCTATATTCCATTCTTATTTGCTGATTAACTTTCATTATGCCTACTGAGAAAAACATAAATATTTCAAATGCTGTGTACCCTGACCAGTAATACAAACAGGCCAATGAATAATCCATAACAACTTTAGCTATTTTTGGGAAGAAAGGACACCTCCTATCTACATGTAACAATTTTTCTTTAAAAAAATGAAATTATACAATTATGGCAATCTTCAATTCTATTCTGATTTGGTTGCTAGGAAGCAGATTCACAAGTCTTAATTTCAGAAACTCTTTCTGGGTGTTTGGGAAAATAATAAAAATGTGGATTTAAAGATTTGTTGAGCCTGTTTTATACACTGATGTAAATTATAGGTTCATGTTGTGACAAGATTTTTGAAAGATTATCAACAGATAAATGAAAATAATAACATAAATCTCTTTGGCATTCAATAAATAGGATTCAATAAGACATTCAAATACCTATATATGCTGTGAAAACAAAATCTGAACATTCATATACTTTATTTTTTCTAAGGGCTACTGAGGGCTACTGAGGGCTACTCTCTTTATAACTATGTTGATGGGGTCTGTGAAAAAAACTGGTATTAAAATAACGGATAGATATTCCAACACGGATGTGTTCCAAATAGAATAAAGGCACAGAAAAGGCTATTTAAGGATTGGCAATCACAATATCTATGGTTCTCATTTGACATTGCAACAATAAAAGTAGCAATGGTGAAAACATTTACAGACTGAATTAATTCATGACCATACAGAATTATACTTAGGGCAGGGTTATATAATGGGGGCTTTATAGTGAGGGACTACAATAACAGTTTAACTGAGGTGGGTTTATCAACAGTTAAAAGTTTTCTTATTAAACAATGCTTACAATACAATCAAAATTGGGGTTATCATTTGTAATAATGTAATAAAAAAGACCCCAAAATCTGTGTTGATATTGACATACAATTTGTTAGTTTGATCTCCCCTGTTCATAAAAATGTGCAATTTTGCTGCAGGCAAATTTTTATGGAACACTCCCATTTAAAAGTAGATGATAATAGACATATCTAGCATGAAATTCAAACTGGTCACATGACATAGGGTTGTGTTATTCCTTGTGGATTTACAAAAATAACCAAAATTTTGGATCTGATCCAGAATTATTCCATACATATCGCCAAAATGACTCTCAAAAATATGCCAAGAGAAATATTGGTAAGTGTCTAAAATGTACACTGACATGTTGGACAAATTTTTCTATAAACATTTCCTTGATTTTATGAACAGGTGCTATCAGACCCACAAACAGTCCAAGAGTATCAACACAAATTTGTGGGTATGATTCATTTATCAGACTAGAGATAATGGTAACAGAATACTATGGGAAAAGGTCGGGAAATGATTTCCTAAATACTTAATCAACTACAGAATTTCTTCTAAAATCCATCCTAGCAATGTTGCAAGTTTCCAAAAGAGGAGTATCTATTAATTAAATAGCAAAAATGCAACATAAATTAAAGAAACACCCTGTGTACATTCTTTAAAATATTTGATCATTAAGCCATTTTTAAAAAAAAAATTGCTGAATTCAAATGTTATGAGTTGTTTATCCTGACATTCAAGTATCAATACCGAGTTACATCATTAGGTAAAATTCATAAAAACTTCTAAACATTTACATGAATCTGAAGGGCAATTGTGTGACCTATGACGAGTTTACAAATATCTGATAATAATTAAAAACGATACCACAATTATGGGGTGTATTGTTGCTTATAACTAATAATCAGGTATATATGGTATTTATTTTTTGCATACAGTATATTGCAGAAAAAATACTCTTTTATGAGTTTAAAGAAATAGTTGCTAATCAATTAATATAAAAATGTGTTATTTATGCAAAAAACAATTATTTTTATTGTATATCAACAATATTACAATTCTTGATTCTGTGCACTATTCTTTAAACTGCCAATGAAAACAAACTATTTACTTAATGTATGAAACTTTTGTCTCTACAACTTTCAGAATCTGTACACAAGATCAATGATAAGAAATGATCATACAGTAACTGGTTTTGTGTAGCAGGCAAGATTTGTTATCTTTACACCATATATTGTTTAGCTAACTACCAACTAATGGGTGGTAATCCTTGAAATGAAGGGAAGCAACTTATGTCATACTAAATGAGTAACTAACTGAATTTTCTTAAAAGAAGCTGCATGGAGGAATGAGACAAAGTTTACATATTATGCTGTCTTCACACAACTTATCATTCTGAAAGCATTCAATCTTACTGAAATATATTTTTGCTTTAGGCATGAACTTACAGAAATTAATTAATTAATGATTCTTTTATCTTTTTGACTCCAAAATATATATCATCATATCAGTCAAAGAAACAATAAGCTCATATTCTCGATTACACAATCTGAAGCTCTAATCATCATTTATGATGATGTTACAAGTGAAAATAAGAAAAAATTGTGGCTTTATATTATTAAGGCTGATTTCATATAAATTTTAAGCAGGAGCTTGAAGAATACCTGTCAAACTTACTATTCAATGGGTCTGTGATGAATGAGGTCATATATATTAACAGGTGCATCACACACCATATATACTCCCTTGTAAGTTAAGTCAAACTGCAAACAACACAGATCTAATAATGTGCCAGCATGGTTTTTATTGTTGGTTCTACTGATTACTCCTAACAAACTGCACAGACACTTATCTGCCAGTAAACTATGCAACACCCAATAGGAGTTTGTGTTGTTTGTTCTACTGATTATTCTTAAGAAACTGTACAGACCCCAATATGCCAGCACATAATGCAATGGCAAATCTGGGCCAATGCCATCTACAATTCAATTATCTTATTCTAGATAATGAAACAGTGCATTATTCTAAATTCTTGTACAAAGGATATACACCTGTGAATTGTACATGAAGACGACCCCCATGTCCCTTACAAATTCAATTACATATTGATTATTCTTCTTATGTAATTTGGCATGGTACACTGGTAATAGTCTTTATAACATAAATGAACACATTCAATATATTCAAACACATATGTAATGGTTTTTTTAACACAGCATGTATGATTTTTAACAATTCAAACATTATATCAGTACAATTTGTGAAGTCATTTGAAGATATAATACATATCTACTATCAATATATATGTTCAATGTAATATGATATAAAATTCAGATCTTGAATAATGCTGTGGATGAATCAGTATAACATACAGAATTTATAGATTCTGGCATATTTATTGGTACGTTAATATAACGCATATAGGAATACTAGAAATAATAAGACAAATCAAACTTGGCAAGGGACAAAACTACTGTCACACTAGTATCACTCAATGACACAAACATACATGATAAAGAAAACTAGTTTTCTCAGCTAAATTTACTATAAACGATAGTTTGAAAGACCATTTCAAACATGTGATATTATTTTGATTTGGTACAATGTGGTTCATATTATAATATTAGTAAACATTTTAAAAAGTAGCTTCTGGGCACTTATTTAGGTTTTTTCATCAGTTTGAAGTAAGAAAACATGCAGTTAAACATGCAAATGATTGCAAATTTAAGAAACTGATATGAGTGCTATGTTTATTGTGAAAATAGTGTCTTCCTAGATTTTAACAGCTTTTCTAACAATACTTTTCAATGTTTTTTGTATACAAATCCATATTATGATGATAATTTCTTCACAGCTGTGCACTGACACAGTGGTTTATGTAATGCAATACAATTACCATCATGCAGATGCAAAATACACTTAAATCAAACACTAATAAATGACATTTCACTGACTTTGCAAAATCAAGTGATATATATATATATATATATATATATATATATATATATATATATATATATATATATATATATATTTCTGTGTGTGTATGTGCATGTGTGTACAACCTTTAATCTTTCATTACTGTCTATACTCAATTATAAGTGCAGCCCAACTGAATTTATGGCTTTTATGCAGATTGTAAGAGCAATCAATAGGACAAACTACAAAGACCCTGGTCTTCCAAAGCATTATGTGAGAGCAGATTAGAGTCTATGTTGCATGCAGTTGGGTGTGACTTATATGTATCATATAAGCTATCAAAGTTGAGGTATAACTTTTCCATTTTTTTCAGTATGTCACTGAAAATTTAAAGAATGGACTGTCAACCAACTTGTCTGCATGAAATTATGAAAAGCACACTTGCCCATACATCAAGGCTGTTGACGTTATCACCAGATTTCTCAGATTTTCAAATTACTTTCAAAAGGGAATCCTGAATAATCATTGGTTGATTTACAATATGAATACTATATATACCAATTGCACAAATGTCACACAGTTATTACACATGTACCTTGAGGTGAAATGTAACACAGGTATATTAAATTGTGTACCTTGAGATGAAATGTAACAAAGGTACATTACACACATATGGACCTTAAAGTGAATAGTTTGGCATTCACAATAATGCCTGGTTCAGAAAAAACATTGGATTTTCACTTGAAATGTACTTTGGTTTCTTTTAGAAATTAATCCCCTTCATATTCTCTCATTCCACTAAGTCTATCATCATCACTGTCATCATAATCTTCATCACATAAATGTGAATAACATTCCTGTAGAGATCTGATTCTGCAATCCCAATACTATCTTCTGACTCCCTTTGATCGCAAACTCACAATGCCTCAGATGTATCGTCCAAGAGCTGTATAAAAGTCATGCAAACAGGCAAGTAACTGGGAGAACTTGGGTCTCTCATCTGGGTTCATTGCCCAACAACAGGCCATCACAGCAAACCTGGAATATAAAACAGCAAAAATAAAATAAATGTTGTTTTATTGTTTGTTTAAAAAAAACCCTAAAAAACCTCTGACAAAACCAGAACACTTTCATTCAGAACTTTAATTCTGAATAAACTGTAATGGCATTTAAATTATCTGTATGTAACATTCACATTTTACTGTGTATAGTCATACTATACATAATAAGTGTACATATATCACTGTAATTAGAAAAGGCCTTAAGAGAGATTGTACAAATAATTGTACAAAAAACACTGCATTTTGAAGAAGGCCTTAAAAGAGAATGTATAAAAAAGTATATATTCCAGTATGAGGTCTTACAAGAGAATATGCCAATAAGTGTGTGTGTGTGTCTGTGTCTGTGCATTGCAGTTGGAGAAGGCAGCCTTAAGAGATGATGTATAAAAAAGTATAATTATTACTGCAATATGAGTTCTTAAAAGAGAATGTACCAATAAGTGTCTTTGTGTGTGTCTGTGTCTGTGCATTGCAGTTGGAAAAGGCCTTACGAACGAATGTACAAATAACTGTACATATATCACTGCAGTAGGAGAAGGCTTTAAGAGAGAATGTACAAATAATTGTACATACATCACTGCAGTTGAAGAGGGCTTTAACTAAGAATATATGAACAAGTTAGCATATATCACTGGTTTGAAAAGAGATCAAGAGAGAATGTGTCAATAATGACCAATGACATCTTAAGAAGACTTTTTTCTTCCAAGTATGTTACAAATTTGCTGTAAAAAAAAGGAAGTCACCACACTTTTTGAAGCTACATATTCTATTCCACCATTTCCTACAAATTCACTGACTACTGCATCACACTACTGATTGTGATGCATATAACTGTCCATTTATGAACAAAGCACAGAAATGAATTAGTAATGTTTCCCCCACAATGTACAGTGCCAATGTGATGTTACAAACCAATCAAAAAAGTTCAGGGAGTTGTTACCAAACTAGCTATTATGTAAATGACAGCATTGCTGTGCAAATTACATCTCTGACTGACCAATCAGGAAAGAGAGATTTTACAATAACTAATCAGTAGAGAGAAATGTTACTATAATCAATCAAGAGGGAGAGATTTTACTAGTAACCAGTCTATAACACTGGCTTGCAAATTTAGGCCAGGTACCAGTGTGTGTGTGTTAGTTATTTGGATTTTTTAAGTAGCTTTAACAATTTTTCAGTCATATCACTATGATGTCTGCAGTGTGACAGTATTTAGTAATATCTAGCACTGTGGCATCATGTCACTGACATGTGGCATGATGTCCCACACAGTCGTATTATCCTGACACCAGGCCAACCAGTCCTAACACTAGCCTCTTGACGCTGACTGCCAAGCAAGGCAGCTATTAGTACCATTTTTTAAAAGTCTTTGGTATGACTCTGCAGGGGTTTAAACCCACGACCTCCCCAGGTACCCTTCTGACCATCATGACTCCATAGATCACAAGGGGTGGATTGAATTTTAATACCAGGTCCATTATACACACCTACAAATCAACCACACTGAAACATATATGTGTGTGTGTGTGTGTGTGTGTGTGTGTGTGTGTGTGTGTGTGTGTGTGTGTGTGTGTGTGTGTGTGTGTAGGGTTTAATACAAGTCTGATCAATACTGACTATATGGTGTCAATGAAAAAAGTTATAAAAATGCAAAGATAATGAATTCCCAAAAAATTATAAAAATAAATCCTTCCAACAAAAACATATATCACAAAAGATAAAACAAAGAAATTAATGTTAAAAGTATTAATAAAATGAATATACAGTCAAACTCGGTTATCTCGATTAAGTCGAGACTGTAAAAAATTGTCAGCATAACTGGGTCCCGAGATATCTGGATTCATAAAAACTGGTAACATAATTTTAAATATGTCCTTGACCATTACTCCCATGTCTTGCTCTTACATTTACGGGAAGAAAGAAACTAACCTGGTGTTGTTATTATTTATTTCTTTTTTATCATCATGAGTAATTTGTTAAAGAAAATATATATTAACTCCCTATATCACTCATCCACTAATATCAGTTGGCTGGAAAGCAATGAAAACTGGGAATGCCAAAACTGGGTTAAGTTGAAATATTATTCTTTAATGAAATGAATAAAAATATATTATGCATATTGGAACTGTAAGTAACATTTTTTTTGTTTAAGAAATATATATATGAACTTACTTGAACATACTTTGGAGTACCTCGACTACTGTCGCATTGCAACAACTTCAAATGTATGTCAATGGAACATGAACAAAGCGTCCATTTGCTAGTGTCATATTTTGATTCCACCAGGATAAAGACAGCACAGTAAGTCAGTAAGTATATTACCAGTAATTACACATAAATTAGTGGAAGAGTGTTGATGTAGGCTGCCAAGTGTGTGAGATTTTCCTGAAACTTTGACTACTCGTTCAGATGTCAAAGACATCAGAACATACTATGCAAGGCCATTATTTGGGCTGTAAGACTTAGCACTAAAACAAAAACATGTGCTATGTCTTACATTGTAGGACTAACCATTTCTTGTATAATTTCTGTGAGACTGACGTTAAAAAGTTGCATTTCGTCGAATTAAGCTTGTCCATGTTACTTTGGACCGAAATATATGCCTGAAATAAGCAGGTTATCTACTTAACAGAAGTCAAGATAAGCAGGCAAAAACAGTATAACAAAGAAGGATTTTTCGGGACCAGCACTACATATGTGGTTTGTAGAGATAACAGCGGCTGACATAAGTGAGTTTGACTAAAAGCAATGTTAGAAGTGAAATTAAATTTTAAAATTCAAGGTTGTTTTTAGTTTTCAAGGATTTGAAACATTTGTGAAGTTTAAGACAAAACAGTTAAAAGATTGTCTACATGGTGAGCATAACATTTATTACAAATCTGATAATCATTGCTTTGAGTTTGTTCCTAAATATAATGAAAATAAAGATGAAGTGGAAAAAAATAAATAATTAATATGGCCAGATGTCTTTAATTTGCACTGTTCAAACACTTTCTTGTCTACTAGGCTAACCTAACGAAAAACTGTTTGCATACAAATGGTGTTGTTGTGGTATTATGGGTAGAGCCATTCAGCATGTTTTTGAACATTTTTAGATTCTAATTATTTATTTAGGTTAACTTCAGCTCTTTAAGACTTTTGTTTTAGGTTTCTAGGGTCGAAATTGTTTTTTAAGGTTTTTGAGGTCAACTTCTAACCCTGTAAAAGGACAAAAGTAAAAAATATAAAATCAATAAAAAATAAAGTATCAACCTCAGGAAATCCAGAATTTTTGATGGTGATACATCCACATAAAGTTTCTAAATTAAATTCATAAAATAAATCATTTGTATTACTGGGTGTAGGTTGACAATTTCGGAAAAGAATATGTACCACTGTCAGTGACACTAGGAAGATACGCACTCAAGTCAAAATTCCCTCTTCCATAGGTATACACTATTGGTATGCATGTCCTATAGTTCGATATTAGAGGGGGGTATGTGTGTGTGATTTTGATTTTTAATGTAGCTTTTAAAAAATTTTCAGTCATATCATTATGAAGTCTGCAGTGTGACAGTTTATAGTGATGTCTAGCACTGGGGCATCATGCTGCAGACATGTAGCATCATGTCTCACCCAGTCACATTATCCTGACACCAGGCCGACCAGTCCTAACAATAACCTCTTAATGCTTAGCGCCAAGCAAAGCAGCTGTTAGTACCATTTTTTTAAGTCATTGGCATGGCTCAGCTGGGGATCGAACCCATGATCTCACGCATCTGATGCAGATGCTCTAACCAAAGGCCACCGCTAGCTTGTCACTCAATAAATTTACTTGGCTTTGTCATGATTCATTGATGGGAAGCAATGAAGTGATATAGGCAATATCAAAGCATTTACAATAGCTTGAAGTTTATATTTTCCTAGCTTAGTTGTCATGTGTAGGATCATCTTACAATTCATCGGGACAGTTCATTGGCTGGGCTATCCTGTAGCCCTCCTGGAGGTAGGCTGCCATCTCAAAGGAATCAATATCCCCATAGGGTTGCTGGCCCATTGTCATCAGCTCCCACAGGGTTACACCAAATGCCCACTGAAAAAAAAATTGTTTAAAACTCAGCTGGTTTTTTTACTACCATACTTGACAAGGTTTAATCTTGAGGTTTCAATAAACACATATATTTAGAATCTCACAAATGGCATGAAACACTTTCAATTGTTCAGATTACTCTAAGCTACTAGCAACAAGAGGTACAACTTACTATTAAACCATTTCAATACATAATTTTTATGGTCTTAAAAATAAAGAGTTTCTACTGCCTGGCATTGTTGCCTGACAATATTCCAATGCTGCATATAATATTTTAACATCACAATTCTGCAACATGTATGTGATAGTGCCTAAGCCAATTTCAATCAAACTGAAGACGCCTGATCAAAAGCTATTGAAGAATGCAGAAAGGACTGGCAAATGACAAATATTTTTTGCAGTTTAAATGACTAGAGTCTTATGTATAGTTGCAATACTTGTGCCCCATAAGGCAACTCACCACATCACTAGCTGTTGAGTATCGCCTCTCCACAATAGCTTCAACAGCAAGCCACTTGACTGGACGATTCTCATTATCCCCTAGGCAGTCATAATCCCCTGGGAACAGATCTCTGGATAGAGCATTGTCTGTTATTCTTATTGATAAATCACTGTCAATGCTGAAATATTAAGTAAAGTATATGATAGTACACTGAGCTCTCTAGTCATTCCATGTACAAATTTCAAGTAGATCTTTTGGCTGTATTCCTAAGCAATTCAGGTCTATAGATTGATGATATCTGCCAATCCATTCTTCCTTATGGTATCAACACATAACCCTATAGTTAAAAATGGATCATGGTGACTTTAATCTCCAGTAACCCTTGTGTTTAGCACAGCTTCTAAGCTAATACTGCCTGAAAAGTGATCTCATTTGGTATGCATCATGAGGAGTAGCATGACCTTCAGTCAAAACGAGGACCAAAGCACCAAAGTTTAATATTCCAATAACCTGCTTTAACTTTGATTCTTGGACATGACCACCAACAGAGGAAGGTGATGTGATACCAAGATCCATGAAATGAAATGTGTACTTATAGGTTACTGCATTTTTATGGGAAAATATGAACGAGTTCTTTGGATGGCTATACTGCACAACCTTGGGAGTGCAGTATATCCATTCGACAAAACAAGTTCATATTTTCTCATACAAATACAGTAACCTTTTTATTATATGCTAATTTTCTTATTCTACCCAAGCCTTTATTATATAAACAAAAATACACTACAAGAAACAAAGTAACTGAATGTATGCCATATTCCAAATTAAATACACAAGCATAGATTCATCATTACACAACATTATTAATGAGAATGTAACTCCGCCCTGATAAATTTGAACTTGGTTGTGTGCTAGACATAAGTTTCAAAAGAAAATGCCATTTTGGTCTACTTAAAATTGAAATTTGAAGTCATATTGTGAATGAATGCACATTGCATTAAATTTTCCATTCGAAAATGAACAGATTTTGGTATTTTTGTTGATTTGACAAAATATTTTGATTATGGACCGGATTTATCTACATGAAATATACATTGGATTGAAGCAGTGTCTGTGCCAATTCTATATGAAATATACATTGGATTGAAGCAACAAGGGGGAAGCATGCTGGCATCTGCAAGTGTGTTTCTGTCCTGTCAATGAATGTTTCAAAAATCATAATGTGTGAAAAATATGAAATCTTTTAACTGCAATTATCAAAAAGACGCTATGGAATTTAATGTTTATTTCATTTTGAGTGCAATAAGGAGGATGTAAATGCACTTGGAATATATTTGAAATTAAAGTACAATTTTGAAATGTGTAATCAAGCTTGAGAATCCATGACATGGCTCGTGTAATTCCGATTTGCAGAACTAAGAAAGTACATTTTGAGGAAATTCAGGACGTAAAACAATAAGTATATTTTTTTGTCATTCTTATTACCAACTAAAGAAGAAAGTTTATACCTTGTCACTTGCAAATTATTCGTAAAGACCCTGTCTAGTATAGCTAGCCTAAATCTGAAACAGTGTATCAAAAAAGTTAACATAGAATGTGCCAAAGCAGCTGGTATGTGGCAATCCACCAAACATCTGCTTTAGTTCATTCAGGACAAAATTGTTTGTTTATAATAGAAAGTAGATCCTTTATTCACATGAATACAATATGAACTGAGTGTGCGAGTGCAATATCATAAAATACTGAATGATTCTGACAATTTAAAGTTAACAGAAAAAAATGAGCATATAATAATACACCACTTAGAACAACAAATATTTGAAAAAAAGACCATACATTAAGATTTGTAAATATCCCTTTGCAGAATACAAATAATATCATACATGTTAGAGAATTTTTAATTCGTACTCTACAGAGATTCAAACCCAGGTCTGCGAGTAAACGGCACCCATCACCTTGCCTGCACACAAGAGCCCATATTCCCTCATGACTAAGCACACATATGCACTCATGTGTAGAAGACACACTCGCATGCTGACCTAGTAATTAGTTCTCATTCATCAATATAGTCATTTCAAATTCCAATGAAAGAAATCAGGGATAGCACTTAAATTCTCTATAATTAATTCTATATAGTTTACCTTTATTTCTTTCATAGGAATTATTTTCTATTTATAGTAATTGTACATGACAGTTTTACAAGAAAACAGACGGGTTTCTTGAACTTGAAACCAAAATTCATTGATTCCTTATTGTTTGATACACTCTTAAGTAGCAGACCAGTCTATATTGAAAAAAAACATGGCACCAAATATTAAGTGAAATGAGCTTTATCAATGTGACTCATGGATGTTAAATAACTAAAAAATGTTGGAGGAGGATGCTGCATCAGGAAAAGGACAAATCAATAGTGCTTTACAAATGTGCTTTACAAATCAATAGCACTTTGAAAAAGGTATTCTACAGTGATGTAATACAGCATTCAGAATTTGTGAACTTTGCAACTTTTCAGCAAAATTCAAATATGTGATGTAGACTAGTTAAGTTGTGTATAAACAAATTTTAAGTTTGTTTAGTGTCTGTATTTTTGTACTAACTCACATGGATTTAACCAATTTGTGACAAAAATTTGAACTGCAGATCCAGGTAAGCAGCAAAAATAAATGTATGTTTTCATACACCTTTCTGTAATTATGACATGTAATATACAGATTACTCTTTTAATTCTCAGACTGCGCTTTTTGGTCACTCATATTAGTTATAATGATGCTTATATCTGGGAGGTGTTGACTTGTACGAACTTACAACAAAACAGTTCCGGTTAATTTTTAATATAATTTTCCTTGATTGGGTACGCAGGTAATGAATCATTAGGATCGATGAGCACATAGATGACTTCCTAAAAAAATTTCATGCTAATTCGTATAGTCATTAAGGGACCAACTTGATCTGACACTTCCATTCACAGTTCTGTTTTTTGAAGAAAATTTGGTCATCCAGACAACCAATTATCCATATAAAATCTATCTCCCACACCACGTATCCGAATAGTCGATATTTTACTCTAGCTTAAATTTATGCTTCTTATTTAGCCAATTAAGATGTTTTCATTTTTGCAGTTTATGAAGGTTCTTTTTGATTTGGTCTGGTTTGGTGCTTTATGGCACATTAACACAAGTAGGTTATTTAGTGCCAAGTCAATTGGAGTCTTGCCTAAGGATGCACACCAGTAGCTGACCCAGGCTAGTCAAACCTTAACCCTGCTGTCTAGCATGCTAATCACTGATATCCTGTGAATTCTCTCCCTTTACAATGATGGTACCAGTAGAAAAATATATTTAGAACAAACATTTTTTCTACGCATTTTGATTTTCAGAGACTGTACTCTATATTCTAACATTTTCAATAAACTTTGGCAAATTCTGACAAGAAACTTTTTAAACAAGTCTGTAAAACATTATAAAACTTGCATCTAGTTTATGAACTATGCTAATTTTCTCACTGTCTGGTAAGAAGACCTGGCACAGCCTTAATTTTATGAATCAAGAAACCCGACATTATACACTCCCTGGATCATCCTTTAAGCTCTACTTAAGTCTCATATCCGTGATCTAAATCTTGCCAAATTACAGGTTTAATAATGTAGCAAACTCCATCTTTGTTCAACTACACTAATACTAAAGTCATCATTGCTAGTACCATATATACTCAACTATAATTCAAGTCTATATATAAAGAACATAGATCCTAATGTGCCATCATATGATGTGCCAGCAAATCAGGGTCTATGCTGTTTGTTCAACTGTTTACTACTAATAAATTGTTGGTACATTATGTGAAAGGAGATTTGGGTCTATGCAGTTTGCATTGAATCTAAGGGCATAAAAATGCCTGGTTACAAATCCAAATATTTACAGCTACTTACACACAATTTCTTGTAGAGATGTCTTTATGGATGATTTTTTTCCTGTGAAGAAACTGGATTCCTCTGATTATCTGGATGGCTATATACACCAGCTGCTGTGTAGAAAGTGCCTAAATAAAAACACTGACATGTTAAGAAATATCATGAGAAAACTGCATCAGAGGGATCAATAAAATTATGTAAATCCATTATATACAGGCATGTAACCAGCTTTGCTATTTTGCTCTGCTACCAAATCCATTATATACAGGCATGTATCCAGCTTTGAAATTTTTGTCTGGTCTTTAGCTTATCAATGGCCATGGCATACCAATGAAACAAAAGCCAAGTACCTTTCCCATGGACACAGTGAGGAAGCCATTTCAGGTTGGCCTGGGCAGATAATGAAACCATGATCCTTGGATTCTTAGTGTTTTTAGCTAACATAAAATGATCTACACCAGTGTTTGCCTAAAATATTTTGGCTGCCACCCTAAAAAAAAGTTCTTCCAAGCCTCATGACCCCAATTTTACATTTTAAAAGTTTTGCCATCTAAAATAAAATAATGGAGACCCTCCAGAATGTTCTCACAGCTACACTCTGACATACACAACTAGAGGGTTGGGAACCACTGATCTACACTCTGACATACACAACTAGAGGGTTGGAAACCACTGATCTACACTCTGACATACACAACTAGAGGGTTGGGAACCACTGATCTACACTCTGACATACATAACTAGAGGGTTGGAAACCACTGATCTACACTCTGACATACACAACTAGAGGGTTGGGAACCACTGATCTACACTCGGACATACACAACTAGAGGGTTGGGAACCACTGATCTACACTCTGACATACACAACTAGAGGGTTGGGAACCACTGATCTACACTCTGACATACACAACTAGAGGGTTGGGAACCACTGATCTACACTCTGACATACACAACTAGAGGGTTGGGAACCACTGCTCTACACTCTGACATACAGCATTTTTGGTGAATTCTATAAGTTTTGAAAAGAGGTTTTAAGGGTATAAAGAGAGAGAGAGAGGATGGCAAAGTTTTGTTGCTGTTTAACAATATACTAACAGATGCAAGGACATAGTACTAATTCAGTTCCCATAGTAAACCTATACAAGCACCATGATAGTAAGAATTCAGTAAGTTATATTTCGGAGCATTCATGATTAAACCTATATTTATCAGTAAAGATGCATCTTGAATGACAGCTTCTGTACAATGAAAAGTATATAAGCCACAGCATTTTCTGGACCTAAATGTGTCTGAAATGTGCACTTTCAATTCTGCACCAAAGAGCCAGGTACTAATTTCAACAATGAGTATTCCAAACTTATGACAGTTATAGGACTGAAATTCCATCAATAAAACATTGTATTTTTTTGTTTGAGTTACAACTATGATAAGCTCTCAAAAGATTCTTTTTCCTAAAACATAACTTTCATTATCAACCAATCCTGGCCAGCCAAACCAAACCAATATATATATATATTGAGCACTTCTTAATGAGCCTTTTCCAAAGGCATATACAAAACATAGACAAAACAAAGAAATAAAACAGAAAATGTTGTGTTTGTAAAATTCAACACGGCTGTTTATACATGAACCTATAGATGCATTATATCTCAACCAGCCTAACATAATGCAGACATAATGCATCTAAAGGTTTAATTCATCCACTGTGGCATTACTAGATAAATATACTACATGATATGTTTTAATACTACTACTATTAATAACAATAATGAAGTAATTATATTCATGGGGAACCCTAATAGATCACAAAATCGATCACCTCTGAACGCCTTATTATAAACAAATATTTTGAATCAAATGTGCATTGATGTATTATAGTGCAATCATTTACAATTTTATAAATGAAGGATGGAGAAAAGGAAAGATAACAGTAGGATACTGTGTGGGAAAATAGAATCAGTAATAAACTGTAAAGGTATGAAAGAATGCAATTAAGAACCACACAGACGGTATCATGCAAGTAGTTTCATACCTGTTCCTGAATAGCAAAGATAAGGGTGCTTCTTTCTTTACCACATCTACTCACTAACAAGTTGAGTCAAACTGCAAACAACAAAGATCCTCATCTGTTGTAGCATATTGACCTGAATACAACTGTCTATGTTGTTTGTTCTACTGATTACTCCAAACAAACTGCACAGATCCAGATCTACCAATGCATTATGCAACAGCAGGTCTGGGTCTGGGCAAACTACAGTTGGACTCAACTTATAAGCAATTATATATGATACCTTTAAGTAAACATTTCCAAATCAATGGGCCAGTTGGCATTCAAGGCATCTAACTAGAAATTAAAATAGCAACCTTCTGTCCACCTTTTTGCTTCTGTATGTAAACTACACATTAATCAAGATAAACCTGATTAATACTTTGGTCAGATGGAAGATGTTACTTGACCATAACAAGGTCAACAAAATGCCTGAACAAATACCAATATAAAATGTGTTCCTGGTCAGCTTACTGCAAACACAACCATGTTTAATAAGTCTTTATAAATAAGCGTGCCAAAAGAAACAAAGAACTAGAGATGAAAGTCACTGCAAATAACTACACATTTTGATTTCTGACTAAATCCAATGCAGATAGAGTTTTGGTTAAAAAAAAAATGAGTACATATTCCCTACAAAATGTGACCTTTGATGTCCAAGCCCATCAACCTTAAGGCTCCATCCAAGGTCCGAAATCTTTTTGCCATATTCATCCTCATGAAACAATTGACCAGATATGGTGACTCAGTCACTGCAGATGGAATTCAAGATATCAGAGAAACTGACAAACATATGGATACAAAAAAACAAAAGAGAAGCATTGTTATGATCTATTAAATATATCTGGAAAAAGAACAAGTATAAAACAAAAGTTTTGGCTTCGTTCTTCTGACACATACAACATTTATTGACCACTTACATAATGTGAACCACACTCTGATGTGCGACATTGCTGTATAAATTTTTTTAGATTTCCTTCTGAGGTGTAGGGGTAGATGGTAAGGGGTTGGCCAAGGCCATCCACTGTGGCCCCTATTATTGGAAAAATGTTCTGGTGGACAAGTCCCTTCATCATACAGCTCTCAAACAAGAAAAGTTGGACTTGATCCATCCTTGCCTGATCTGTGCAAGAAAAGTGTAAAGGCTTTCATGATATCGAAAAATCATCAATGCCGGAAAATACAAAATAAATACTGTGATGCATATCTTATTCTTTAAGCCACTGAAATCATTTTCGCATGGAAATTCTTCTCATTTATAGCTGGAAAAGTGATTTCTGGTTATTTCTGACTGCATCCAAATGCAAGTGTTTCTGATAGATTTTCATTCTGCCAGATGTATAAGTGTATAAAAGATGTTTTTAATATATATTTTGCCAACACATGCCAAAGGGTAAAATTTTGGTTTATTTTTTATTTCTGCCTTTTGGACCCACAATTTTCATGTTCTGGCCCCTTTTTGCAATAAAATATCCTCAATGTGTATCTAAGTATAGAACACTCAAAAATTACTCTCATCCAAAAGGAAAATGATGGCCTTTGAAAGCCAAAACATGCTAGAAAAATTATAAATGTCTGTAGCATTATCTTACCTGTGACTGTTTTGACAACTATTTCTTGGTCTGCCCCAAATTCATTCTCTCCATACTGGCTTGAATCCTCACTTAACAATGTGCCACGGTAAATTCTGCCAAAGGTTCCTGTCAAGTCACAGAAATAATTCTACTATTAAAAGCAAAACAATCAGTACTATTTCTGGATAAAATCAGAATTTATTATGTGCTTTCTGAATGATTTTATATCTAGGAATGAAATTCAATTATGCAATTTCCCCATATAATTTTTAAATCTATTTTTTAAAATTCAATACCACTACTTTCTTTACAGATTTACATTACATATCACTTTTCTCAACAAAAATAGATCCAATAATTACTGCTTCAATACAGTAAGTAAAATCTGAATCAATTATGAAGTTAGAACATCATTATATCTATGTGTGTTAAGGTGAGTTGTTGTTGTTGTTGTTGTTGTTGAGCTTAACACCATTTTTCAGCACACGATAGGCTATTCATGGCGGCCAGTATTAATGGTGGAGGAAGAAACCGGGAAATAACCGGAAAGAACAACCGACCCACGAGGAGCTATTGGCAAGCTTTCTCACATATCCACATTCACCGAATCCTAGACTCGAACCCACACACACAGAGGTGAGATGGCAGTGATCTGTAATGGACAGCGATTTAGACCACTCGGCCCCTCAGGGCCTCTGTTAAGGTGAGAATATATACCAACTATATTTGTTCACTTATCAATCGAGTCCAACTGCAAACAGACTATGAAAAACTTTCATGAATTTGGCATAACAATGTAAACTATATTTTTGATGATAGCAAAAGAATAGGACTTACAGAAACAATCAATTACAGCCTGGACCTAAATGAAAATGGAGATCCAAAGGGCCACTATGGTAGCCATTAATAATAGTCCCCTTGAATGGAACCATACAAATTATGCCAAGGAAATAATTCCCAAACAGAAACCCCAGACTGGCATTGGAAGGACCAACTATGCTTCAGAGAAAGTCTTTAGTGAAAACCCCATGATAATATGCCAGTCATTCAGGAGATGTAGAAATAAGATTTTCAAAGTAATAAGATTTCCAAGGTTAACATTGTGGTGACCATATTGAATATCCAAGCAGCACCATTTTAATTTAAGACCAACTAAACCATGAGATGAATATGTGTGTAAAGTTCCATGGCAATCCTCTAAGTAGTTAAGAAGAAGGATTCAGAACAAACATGTGTTAACGGATTAACATCAACAATAGGCCATCCCATAAATTCTACTGATTCATTTTCAGTAGAACTAAAATTAACTTACCTTCCATAATTACATCTGACAAAGATATTCTGCTTCTTTCTATAGCAATCTCTGCCAAGACAGATTTCACATCCTGTGGCCTGATCATTTCTTGAAGTGTCAACTCTGACCCTCGTAACTGAGGTATAGGCGAGATTCCCCGGGGGTAATTTCTGAAGGCTGTAATTTGAAAAAGTTTTCAGACATTAGATAAGTTTGATATTAGAATTTATATTTTTATGGCTGGTCTTTTATGGAACTGCAGGGTTTGAAAACTCACCCAACTGAAAATAGTGAAAAAAATGTTATAGCAGTCTAGCAAATTAAGCAATCAGTCACACAATCAGGCTGATTATAGCCAAATCATGCACAAAATTATTTAGCAGTCTAGCAAACTATCCAATCAGTTGCCTGATGATCAGGCTATTTCTGGACTAACTCCTGCTCTCTTAAATTAATGGATATTTGGCTAATAATACAGTCAACACTGTTTATTGAAAGTTCATACTTTCCACCAGATGTTTGTTTTCAATTTGTTTCTATCCAGCTCAAACAAGTGCTTTGCTCTCGCTCTTCATTGCTACAAAAAACACTTACCAGAGGAGAGTTTACTCCATTAAATACATATATTTTTGTACTTGCCTGGCTGGATGTGTGGATTTTTTAATTTTAAACCTGTAAATTGCATTTGTGCTTATTCTATTATACTGCATATTGGTGGCAACACTAAGAAATGTATATCAAAGAAGTCTTGGCATGACAGAATTAAGTTTGAATTTTTTTCTAATTCACTTTCAGTGTAATCATTACAAACATCCTACACTATTCCAATAAGAAAAGATTCAATAGACTGCCCACAAATACCTTAATGTGAATGTAATTATAAACCTACTCAGAGCCAAGCTGGACTAAATTTGATTTCTGTCGAGAATCTAATGGTACACAAAGAAACAAGCCAATGAAGAGACTAATTGTCAAAGTCAATTACAATACATGAAAATTTACAACATCACAATAGCATCCCCATGATGGATGAACCTAATTTCATGTAAAACACACTATCAACAACTCCCAAAGTATTTGCTTTTATTTAGATTTAATAAACTGCATAATTCTGTATCCTTGCCAATATAGTTAGTTATTGTGCTCAGCCAGAGTGGTCAGTCATTGTACTCAATGTAGTCAAGTCACTGTACTCAATGTAGTCAGTCATTGTAATGAGTAATTTTATTCCTTCATTCTATTCAGTTACTGCACTCTGTCATTATACTCCATCATTGTACTCAGTCAATGTACTCAGTCATTGTAATCAGGCATTGTAGTCAGTCATTGTACTCAATGTAGTCAAGTCATTGTACTCTATGTAGTCAGTCATTGTAATGAGTAATTTTTATTCATTCATTCTATTCAGTTACTGTACTCTGTCATTGTACTCCATCATTGTACTCAGTCATTGGCTTCTAAATAAACTTAAAAATGTATGGTGAAATTCAAATCACTATCCTGAGGAATAAGCACATGCAAACTTATTTCATGGGTTTGGCTATAGCAAATTATGTATAATTTTAGTTTTCAAATATTAGTTCATCTGTTGTTACTTCCAATGGATACATGTTCGGACATAAAAAAAAAAAAACAAGCTTGTGTAAGAAAATGGAGATTATACATGTCAAAGATCAACAAATGTCTCAAGCACCCCACCCCCAATCTTTGCCCTAGCTGTTAACCAAAGTTGGGTTTCCCTTGCTATTTCACCTCCAAACCTTTGCTGCAGTCAATGCTTATAGATCTCATCTTTTGCAATTTATCAAGGGAGATATGTAACATGTTATAACATTTTGAGTGGTATTCATCGTTTTGCAGTAATAGCAAGCTAATCAAAACCTATCAGAAATTCAATATCTTCATTCAACGCATGACAAACGCAGGCTGTAAGCAATTTCTTTTACCAATGCATATTTCTAAAATAGAAGGCAATTTCTGCAAGGCATAAAACAACTTCCTTTATATCTGAGAGAAGATAATGCAATGTTGATCAGGCCTTTCTTCACAAAACCCTTCAAACTATGTACACAATTGAACTCTAATATTGGTATTCAATCAGGACTAAAGTAAAGATTTCAATGCATGAGATTCTAAAGTTGTCATTAGTTCCATTCAATACTTTTAAATTTAATTCTGATAATATATATATATATCTATATCTATATATATATATATATATATATATATATATATATATATATATAGACAAATAATATTAGCATATAGGTTAGAGAATTTTCAATTCATACTCTACCAACTATGGTATGTATAACAATACCAAGTATATAAAAGAATCCACTGTTTAAAATCAAGAATACTTACATGAGCTGGTAATACTTTTATTTGGGGTATCTGCCCTAAGAAAGGACTGGGTCTGCTGTGTAAGAGCCTGGGAACTACTTGTATCACTGCAAAGAAAAGGCAATTAATAATGACACGAATGAATCTGAGTCACTAAATAATCAATTAAAAAAGAGGTATCTAATTCATCAAAAAATACCTGTTTTTTATACTGCAAATTTAAATAAAACCTGACCCAGTCAGCATGAAGATAAACAATAGACCACTGAATGGAATAATACTTTAATGTATGAAAAGAATTTCCAGGAATTCACAATAGGGCCATTTCTCCATTTTAACTGCTAAGACCTAAAACCCTCTCTGACATTCTTAAGAAACTTCAACAGAGTAATTTTGTTTAAAAATTATTTTATACCTTAATCATGGCCTTGACCTTGAATCTAATCCTACAGATATAAAATCATTAAACTTCTCCAAAACAATATCAAGATATACCCAAGTGCAAAGTACAGTTTAGCTAGAATTAATTTTCTTCAAACAAAAAACAAGTTATTTAAGTGGGATCATTTAAAGTATTCATCAAACATATCCACAAAATGGGTTTGATTTTTTAAAAAAAAAACATTGCATGCAAGCCAGTACAACTAAAACATTGCATAAAAACTTCTAACATTACAATATGAATGCTGACAATCCACCTATTCAATGGAATGCAACTAAATGCAACATCTGGTCAAAATTCACATGTATATCCTGAGTACACAGTATTCCTAAGATCAATGAAGTGCCCAAATGGAAGCAATGACCTCTGACTTGACTTCAAGTTTAATTGGGTCTGGTTTTCATAAATTCACCATTTTCATTCAGAACCAACTCAATATTGCATGAGAACATAGAATTCCAGTTATGTAATACTTACCTGCTATTACTGAATTACTATCACTTTTCCTGGTTAGTCCCCAATTCAAAGTACTGTTGCCTATGTTACTTCCATTATTCAGAATGTTGTCCTTTAACTTGGACCAAGACTAAAAGTACATCAGACTGGACAGGAGAAAAATTAGGCAATAAAGCAGGTAAGAATTTTGCAACTAAAAATTAGTTTTACCTCCCAGGGCTTAAATTTAACACCAATTTCTTGTAACCGGAAGGACTAGTATGATGAGAAATTTACTAGTCCTGCCAAATTTTTACTAGTCCTGTCCAAAAAACAATATAACACACTTGTATTGAGATTAACAACAATATTATTCATAAATAGCATTATCATTTGAAAAGCATAATTACAGAATTATAAGTCAAATCCTAGTTAAACTCATCAATCAGTCAATTCACATTTCTTCTTTCTCAAGATAATCCGGATCCAATTCCAGAAAGGGATCCAGGTGTCCTTTCTCATCCTCCACCCACACCCTGGGTCCATATGGGGTTTGTTCAGGTCTCCTTACCTGTCTCCCTGAAATATTCCACAAACGTATTTCTGGTGATGGATCATTTTTTGGAATATCATTTGTATGTAACATTATAAAGAGTAGGTCGGACAGAGCCCAAGGTCACAAATATTATCTCCAGTCACTCTTCACCATTTTCATCTCTGAGAAACTCCTCTCAGCATCAGCAGAGTGGGCTGGGATTGTTAGGATAAGGTCAATCAATGCCATAATATTCTTGCAGTCAACAGCACATTATTTTACAACTGTGGACCAAGTCAAAGCACATATGTCTTTGTAATTGCAAGATAACAGAATACATTAAGAAAATTATAATCTGAATAAATTTACATCAAAAAAATGTAATGTCAATACTTAAATAATATTTATATTAAATTTTTAAAAGTTTTTTAAATGGTTACCATTTGCAATCAAGATCCTATGCTAAATAAAGACTTTTTAACAAATTTGGCATCAATGATGTTTCTTGTATTTAATTTTAAATGCTTGAATATACTCCTACTTGCCATAGACTGCATTCTTTAATATATGCCATTCCAATTCCACTATCTCAGCATCCACGCCTGCACTGACAAGCACTGGCCGGAAATGCTCCACCAAAACAAATTTCTGCCTTTCACTTCCCGTGATGTAGTGAGTAAATGTAACGACCTGTTTATCAATCCTGTAAGTTTCTCCAACATCAACTCTTTTCATCTCATCCAGCTAACACATCCATAAAAAAATCACTGAAGGGTCTTTGGTTCTTTACCATAGCTCCTTTCACCGGTTGTCACCTGAGCGCAATGTTGTCTCAGCAGACAAAATTCACATGTTTAGGAGCCTGTAACTTCAGTTTGGTGCATCAAGCTTGTGACGAGCACCTATGGTAAAACACATTCCATCAGATCTTTCCAAGATCTTACCAGCAGTTGATTCTTCTGGTGGTATCTGCATAGCTGCTTTTCTCTGTTCTTTTTGTGTTGCCCAAGCTTTCATGCATGTTTACTGATTCAATTTTAAAGTTTGTTTGTGGCCGTTGGAGTGTTTGGCTAGCAAGTACCCCCCCCCTACAAACCTTAGTCAAACAAACATGCAAACTTTAATTTCTTCAAATAGCTTTTCCGGTGTTCTTTTGTGTGGTATACCATTTTGTAGTTTATTACTGTGGTCAAGTGAATAAAGTGTGATACCATGTAATTTTTTATTTAATTCGTTATGAGATTAATTAGGATGAATTACCAAACTTCCGTTGTTAATGATGGTACCATAATTGGAGCTATTAAACAAATGCACAAATCAAATGGCTTCTTTTTATAGAAACGCACCTTTCCGAGGCAGATATTGACTTCGTCTTCTCATGATAATATATTATAACTGTGTTGACAATGGTTACTGCTTTGATTCTACAGGATATCTGCTGAAGTGAAGTCTTTATTAGGGAATTGCGTAAACAAACACTGACTGTTGATAACCGAAACTTACTAGCCCATTGGACTATTAACATTATGAAAGTTACTAGTCCGACAGGAAATCTACTAGCCTTGGGCTAGCGGATTACTGTTAATTTCGAGCCCTACCTCCTTAAACAAAACTAGATTTTAATAGCAGCAATACATGTTACTACTATATTGTTGACTGTATCAATGCAGTTGAAAGCTGATGACTCCAAAATAAGCTCTCAAAAAAAACTTATCATTGCTTTCAATAGGGTGTTCTATTACAGACTGGAAGATGGCTTGATAACTTGCTAGGATAACACAGGCATAATAATAATTGTTTGCATTCTAGTGCAACACAGTCTAAGGTAAACAAGAAGGTGGTGTAAGATCACCAGAAGACAGCCTTCATGGCATCTTCCAGGGAAGAATGATTAAGAAGGGCCAAGATGTAGCAAGTCGTAATTTCTCTGGCTTTGATTCTCATGAAGATCTTTCAGTTAGATACTGACGAGTTCTTTGGATGCTTAGAATAATCCAACTTGTGATGGTAACTGCTGAAATATCAAAAGTACCTTTGAGTGGGATTAAAAAAAAAGTTTTCCCATTTGATGCAGAAATGTGAAACCCTACTTGGACATAAGAGCATATCCTGATGATCTCCAGAAGAAATGCAACTGAGACTGGGGATTTCAGGACTATTGAAGGTGATTCTTTGCCACAAACCCAGATTGCCAAAGAGAGTGTGCAAATTATCACAATTGTTTTCCACAGATAAGACACAAATTTCACACTACTGTTCACCAACACTAGTGAGGGAAGGAAGACCATCTTAAGGGTAGGTTCTCAAAGATGCCCCACTCAATGGTTTATAAGGATATTTAGATAAAGAATAAGAACACATGAAAGGTTGCATCAAGGCATTAAAGAATGAGAGAATGGTCTCTGAAACTCAAAGTACCTAATCAGTTCTGAAAGATGGGGATCTGAGACTATTGCGCAAAACACAGAACCTTAATGAGAATTGGAGAGGGCTGTCTAACAGCTTTGATGGTGGATACTGAACAGAATTTTTCCTTGAAAACTAAATATGCTTTCTTCTGTACCAATCATAAATATTTTCCCTTTAGAATCATACACATCAACTGCATTATAGCCTGGGTGATGCCTTTGGCAGTCTTGCTGAAAACTATCTTGACTGAGATCTCACTGTGTGCAAGTCAGGCATGAAAACAAAAAAGATCTGTAATTGTTCATTGTTCAAAAAAGATCTGCAACAGCCAATCCCTCCTCAGTGTTAATTCCCTTGATGCATCTACCAACAGATTGAGGACAATGTTGATACATGACCACTGGGGAGCTAACAGGATGAGCAATGACATGGAGGTTCTTACTTGGAAAAGAACTAAAGTCATTATTCTAAATGGCAGGAATATATTCAATCCTTCTTCAAACTGAAGACATCCACTGGTCTGGGACTGGAAAAACATAGAAAGGGAACTTGTTGTTCAACCTAAATGTAAACAAGTCTACCAAATGACTTGTTGCACAGCTGAAAATATGTCTCCACTACCATTTATTGCAGACCATTCTGTGATGATTGCTTGTCCCTGTCTGGTCTTACTCTTTGCAAGAATATTTATTCTGCCTGGAGTGATACAGGTTCTGAAAGCTACCTCCTAATCTGTATATTAGTGAAGGTTCTAGACTTCAACGCAGAGAGAATAAATATTACTGTACCTTTGATATCTGATCCAATGGGTTGCCTGTAGCAACCATGATGCAGCGGAGTCTTATGCCTCTGATGCATCCTTACTGGGTTAGAAAAACAGATTACATTTTCAAGCAATTAATAAGAAAGGAAGATCCTTCTCAAGACCACAACCTCAATAGGAATGTCCCCTAAAGCACCTCCAACCTCAATCTGAGGCATCAGTGTAATGGAAAGAGTGAGGTTTCAGATCATGCAGTGGAACTTCAGTCCAAGAAACTTCTCCTGATATTACCACCAACTTAGATACTGATAAAGTTTGGATCCTAATGAATCTGAGCCCACAGGGTTTCCCTGCAATGTCTTCAGTTCTCTAGCAACATGAACCCAAGAGGATAAGAATGCAGCTGCATTCAGAGCTGCCTTGAGAGAGGCAGAGGCAAGCAGACAACAGTCTTTTCAAACAGTCTTACTATAAGAGATAGTATCTGTGAAATTCTGTTGGACAAGCACAAACCATCTCTTGACTGGGGTGAAAGAATTCATTCCCACATAAAAGAAATTCTGGGAAAGGATCAGGTAATGTTTCTGGTTGAGGATTAGGTCTAAATGAGTTGCTGTCTTCCCAAAATAAGAGACAAGTCCCTTAGGATGGCACATCCTAAAATACTGTGCACAAGCCAGTCATTGTAATACTGGATGACATTTATGAGATGGAACAGGTAGAAATGGCAAGGGAGACTGGGGGGGGGTGTCCCTGATCCATGTAAGGAATGAAATGGAAACAAAAAGGGGGTGGGGGGTGTTTGGCATGGCAACCATATCTCTTTCCTTCATCTGATGATCCAAACATGATGCCCAATCCTGAGACTCATTGTGAGGTGACACCGTGTCACTGTGACCCTTGTGACCCATACTTCTTGTCTTGCCCAGTGTTCAGTGACTTGTGTCTAGTACCCAGTCAAGGGATGGTTTGTAATTGTCCAACAGAATTTCACAGATACTATCTCTTATACTAAGACTGTTTGAAAAGACTGTTGTCTGTTTGCCTGACAGCCAATGACCAGTCCAGTGATGAAGACATGACCAAGTCCATATTCATGGAACTAGAGTTTGGTGAACAAGTGATGAGATGACCATGATATCTCTTGCACCAGTAATGCAGGACTCACACATATGTGCTGACAACTTTCTTACAAAAAGGAAGTAACAATGATCTATTCCTGACAAAGCTGATGACTTTCTTCCAGATTGATGTGTCATTGCAACAGAAAATACCATGGATCCCTCTTGGAAATGTAAGGAATTTTCTTGTAAAGTAGAGGATGAAACAGGTTCCTTTCTGCTAAATCCAACACATCTGACCATATAGCACAGAAAAGACATCCGTCCCTGCAAGCACACATAGTGCACACCAAGCAGGTGGAGTCAATGTCCCAAGCTGATGTCTCATGGCAACAACCACCAACTCCTTGTGGGAGACTGAAAGGTGAAAATACATCAACAAACAACAAACCAGAATAAATTTGGTGTGTGTAACACTTATCTGAATATCAGTTACTAGTGAGAGGATAACATATCAAGAAGGATGACTTCAGTCTAATTTACTGAAACCATTTAAATTTAACAAACAGGGACACTGATACATGAAAATGTTGCAGGGAGTGGAGAGGAAATATCAAATGCAACATAAAAACAATGGCTGACAAAATATTTTGTGAATAAAGAAATTGGTGAGCAGCCAGTGATATGTAATAACCACATAAATTGCATGGAAAAGAAGAAAAATATTTTAAATCATGGAAGTAATTAAGGCATCAGATGGTAATTATGTTGTTTTCATTCTAAGACCTCCAATTATTAAATGGAAGAAGGAATTCTTCTTGGATTGGAAGCTAGTACCAGGAAAAGTGTCAATAATACAATAAAAACAGGTAATTTATTAGTGTTCCTGAAATCCCAAGCACTCATTTATACAAAAGGATTGGTGATAAAAAGATTTCAAGCAGACCATTATGGTGCCATGACGGAGGTCAGGTTCATTAGAAACCTCTCATATATTGCATTAGTACTGTTTTAGTTGCTTATACCATCCAATCAGGACAACCTGTAATACACAGATTTTCAGGATGGCCATGAAGTCAGTCATCATGGAGATTAGATCAGTGTTATTTTAATAAGGAATAATGCAAGAAAGAATTTTATAAAATTTCTTTTTTTTAACATTGTAAAGGCCATCCATTTACGAGAAAAAGTTTTATCTGATTTTTAAAATGATTGAGGTCATACTGGCATTGTTTTCAATTTGGACAAATTATATAACATGAGAAGTTTTTTAATGAAATGGTGAGGACTACAGATAACATTGGTCTACCAAAATGAGAAGCTGACCATGCTTCCTTTGCACCTGGAATTTGGGACTTACACACAGGTGTTAACGACTTTCCTACAAAAAGGAAGTGCCGCCGATCCCTCCCAAACAGGAGCATCTGATGACTTCCTTCCACCTGGAAGTGTCAGTGCACCAGAAGATGCCATGGATACCTCCCTAATAGGAGCTGGCAACATCCCTAAAGGTGCCAGTGATGCCTCCTGGAAATGGAGGGGGTCTTCCTGTGATGATGAGGAGCAGACAGGTCCCTTTTTCCTGCTTTGATAAGTGCTTTCTGCTAAATCCCACACCTCATCTGATGACAAGGCATAGAAAGAACATCTGTCCGTGCAAGCACACATGATGCACTTCAAGCAGGTGGGGCGAGTATCACAAGCAGCCATCGTATTGCTGCATTTGCCAACTCCTTGTGGCATGCTGAAAAGAGACAATACATAAAACAAACAATCCGGAACAAATCTGGGGTGGGTAACACTTATCATAACACCAGTAACTAATGAGATGATAAAATATAATCAAGCACCACTTCATAAGCGAGAAAACTTAAAAGGACAATATTCATGTTAAAGGAAGTAACTAAGGCATCAGAATGGGATTACGTTGTTTTTGTTATATTGGAATTCACCTTGGAATGGGAATTGGAGTGAGGAAAAGCATTAGCAATACATTAATAGCAGTTAACGTTTTAGTGCTATTAACACCCCATGCCATCATTCATGCAAGAGGAGTATGATTTTCAAGTAAAGGTCTGATGAACACAACTTTTATTCAAAAGAAACTATCTGCAGCTATAAATAAGCATTTGTGTGAAAACTCCATGTTGATATGGCCATCAAGGCACTCTTTTTGAGGTTAGCTTAGCATTATTTTAATTTAGGAACAAAAATCCCACCAAGGGATTGATGCTCTACTGGATTTCTGAAATTCAAGACCATTTATGTCTTTTAAATGTCGCGTGTTGAAACCTTTCTGATATTCTTCAGCAATAAAAAGACTTTGAAATTATTTGATGTGGTACATATGTAGAATGTCAGTATGGCACAACTTAGGACAAAATGAACATGATGATAATCTAATGGGACAACAAATTTTTAAGACATGGCTGACATACTGGAGGTATAATCGGCATCATTATCATTTATTTAGTACCATAAAATATCTTTTGGTGAAAACCCCATGTTGATGTAACCATCCATATGCTGCTGTGGCCTACATACTTTTCTATTATTCCAGATCTGCATAATTTTTGTTGAAGACCAACTGGACATCATCTGTCTTTTGGTGACAACCCCATGACAGTAAGACCCTCCATTCTGGTGGAGAAGTTACAAGAAAGAGTTCATGATGTCGATCATGTTGAACATTTTGGATGTCAGATAGACACCATTTTATCATTTAGAACAAACCTGACATCATAGGACCATCCATTCAGGAGGAGTAGCATTGTCAGATAGACACCATTTTATCATTTAGAACCAACCTGACATCGTAGGACCATTCATTCTGAAAGAGTAGCATTATCAGATAGACACCATTTTATCACTTAGAACCAACCTGACATCGTAGGACCATCCATTCAGGAGGAGTAGCATTGTCAGATAGACACCATTTTATCATTTAGAACCAACCTGACATCGTAGGACCATCCATTCAGGAAAAGTAGCATTGTCAGATAGACACCATTTTATCATTTAGAACCAACCTGACATGTTAGGACCATCCATTCAGGAAAAGTAGCATTGTCAGATAGACACCATTTTATCATTTAGAACCAACCTAACATCGTAGGACCATCCACATTCAGGAGGAGTAGCATTAACAAAAGATTCAAAGTGGCCATTGTGGTGACCATACTGGGTGTCCAAGAACTATCCTTTTTCATTTAGACATCATAAGAAGTCTTCTGGTGAAAAAAAAAAACATGTCAATACTTCTTTCCATTCAAGTAAATTAGAAATAAAAAAGATTCTCAAGATGACAGCCATCCTGGACATCAGATCAGCACCATTTTGATATAAGACCAAAAAGACATCCTAAGAAGTCTTTTATTGGAAACCTCATGTTGATATGACTGGTTTTAATAACCTCATAACTGGCTTTCATAACCTCATGTTGATATGACTGGTTTTCATAACCTCATAACTGGTTTTCATAACCTCATGTTGATATGACTGGTTTTAATAACCTCATAACTGGTTTTCATAACCTCATGTTGATATGACTGGTTTTAATAACCTCATAACTGGTTTTCATAACCTCATGTTGATATGACTGGTTTTCATAGCCTCATGTTGATATGACTGGTTTTCATAAGAAGATAACATGATTTTCAAACCAATCACTGTCATGGCCATAACGGATGTACCAGAAGCACCATTTCATTAAGGACAAACAAGACCATGGGATGAATGTGTGAGTAAAGTTTTAGGGTAATCTTCCATATAGCTTAGGAAAAGCAGCAACTGATGAAACAATGGACTGACACTGGACAGCAGAAAATATATCATAACATAAGATCTTTTAATCCATGACCAGTAGAGCTATAAAACTGGGTATCTATCACTGTGAAAATTACCTCATTCAAGTAATAATTTTGATATGTAACAAAAAAAAATAAAACTTCAACATATTTACACTGACTGCACATTATTGATATAGCACTACTTCATGCAAAGCAATTTGCTCAAGCACTGGCTGTGACTCCTTAAATGTGACACAAAGCCTTGAGGCATCTACTGTACATGATAAATCCTATTTTTCACCAAGCTTTCTATATGGAGATCAAACTGGTTCATTTCAAAATAATTGTTTCTGTTTGATTTTTATGTCTCTATACTGACCTGAACAGCACTTTAACATATTGCATGGGATATGCAAGCCAGGTGCCTTTCCCCAAGGCCACAATATAATTTATAAATAAACATGACACAAATTCTTCATTGAAAATATGATTTGATTTGGTTTGGTTTGGTTTGGTTTGGTATTTGTACAGTCTGGTGACACAAGCAGGTTTTTTGGTGTGAAGGCAAGTAGAGTAAAATGCAATGCCCATGGGAACAAAATGTCACTAACTGACCTGGGCTGATCTGATAATTAGAATCAAACCCCACAACATTTGAGTTATGATTCCTCTTAGTTCTTCACCCCATTACTCTTATGTATCAGGCCTATTCCGCTTGCCCAAGTCCATTACTCTTATGTATCAGGCCTATTCCAATTGCCCAAGTCCATTACTCTTATGTATCAGGCCTATTCCAATTGCCCAAGTCCATTACTCTTATGTATCAGGCCTATTCCAATTGCCCAAGTCCAAAAGTGGTCAGTAATTACACCTTTGTTAAATGTTTTTTATAAAGGCATTATAATTAGGTTTCATTTTTTGTTAGCAATGATCGCTATCATTTTCCTAGTTGCTAAAAGCAAATGTAAAAATTCCAATAAACAAAATAAATAGCAAAGTAATTTTTTAAATGCCATTTTTGCATAAAATTTTGCTTGCATTTTAAAAGCATACAGACCATAAGGCATAAAGATACAAGTTCAACAGACTATTTGAATATGCATGAATTACAACAATTAAATTATTATATTCAAAGGTCACACTGACAGGGCTGCACCATATGACATATACAGTAGGTGAACAAATTAACAAGAATACAAACAATGTGGAATAATAGAAAGTCTGAATTATTGTGAAAATGTGTACTGGGATGTTTCACTTATTTTCTCTCAAACAATGTCTACCAATTCTATGCTATGCAGATGAATGGATAGTGGGAATGCCAGAAAAGGGGTTTTAGCAAAACAAATACATTTTACAATATAAAAAAAAAACAATTATAAGAATTTTATTCACTTCCTTCTTTTAAAACATTAACTTTAATTGACCCAGCATTATAAGCAGATTTGAGAGTTAACAAGGGAGTGGTGTACTGCAAATAGTCAATACAAGCATGTTTTTAAGAAACAGGATTTCTGAATACCTGATTTTTTCTGCATAGGCCCTGGACCCAGTTTTCTGTGTATTAAGGTAGTATACTGCCACGGCCAGGGCTATAAGGAGGATGAAGGCACATGCACAGCCAATGGCAATGTAGAAAACATGGGTGGATGTTCCTAATGTATTTGATAGTTGCTGCTTTGTCTCTGAAAATGAAAATTCAACATAACTGTCATAACACTGTATTGCAACAAAACATTTCTTTCTATTTATCTGTCATTTTTTATCTAGATTTAGACCCTCCCCCTTACTGCCTCTTTTGATCCACTTCAGAGATTGTCCTACCTTCACATGACTGTATATTAATATTAAAAATTCAACCAATTATCAGTTTTGGGAGTAACAGTGCCAAATTTCAAAACCAGGTTGTCATCAGCAATACAATGGTAATAGACATGTTGTGCACATCTAAAGCCCAGAATTGAGTCCCCAGTGGTAATTTGTACTGATTTTAGTTACTTTGCATCTGAGGCTCTGTAATCATATAGCTTCCTTTAGTTGCTTTAGTATTTCAATCTCAAATACTTGAAAGCAAAAGCATAAGCCTCCACCCACCCATCCAAATCCCAACTTTCCCATTAATGTCATTTTGTGGCACTGGTACTTGACACAAAAAAACAGACAAATCTAGCAGGGAATCAAATGATATTTTGTTAATATCTTACAGAAGGTCAGATTTTCAGCTTGCCTCCATAAACTTACCATGTCTACCTAATAACTATTTTTTACCAGTTTAATTGAAAGAAGAAATAATTATTCAGTAGTAAACTGTCCACATTAATGACAATACATAGTATATTGTGATCCATTACTTCCAACAAGGTGCAAAGTAAAAGTAGACATGTAAATCAAACTGACTTCTAGCTGATAAGTAAAGGCCTGTACATAATGCATACTAATTACTTTGTTGTCTATCTCAAATACTCTTTGCTCATAAGTGCTTACAAGATTTGTGGTCAAAAAGTTTTTTTAAAAAAATATTTAAAATAATTGCAAAATAAGGCAAACACCATAAATTAATTAGGTCCTGATACTCTCCCAAGGTATCTGTGTTTTTAGATTTCATGCTCACAAGAAATTGAGGTGGGAATGATGCATGAATAGACAGTAAATCACCAATGTCTCCCACTGTTAGTGTGTTGGGGAAGACATAATAACCAGATGCCACCATATGTACCACTAAGACTATTGTTTTACAAGAGTCTATCAAAGGGACTAATAATGGGTGAAAGGAATTTCCATGAAATCAAGATAAGATCATTTCTTTCTTTTAACTGCTGAGTGTTGAAACTATTTCTAATATTCTTCAGTGGTAACAAGATTTTCAAATTAGTTGCTGTGGTGAACATATTGGACATCAGATTGGCACTGTATGTCAGATTGGCACTATATGTCAGATTGCACTATATGTCAGACTGGCACTATATGTCAGATTGGCACTATGTCAGAGGGGCACTATATGTCAGAGAGGCACTATGTCAGAGTGGCACTATATGTCAGAGTGGCACTATATGTCAGATTGGCACTGTATGTCAGATTGGCACTATATGTCAGATTGGCACCATATTCATTTAGAAAAAAGTAGACATCATTATAAATATTTTGGTGAAAACTTTGAGTAATAAACCTCATCCATTAAGAGGGAATAGTGACAATATTTTCCCGGCAGCTAATATGTTAGCTATATTGGATGTATGACTGGCACCATTTTCATTTAGGACTGACTCTCATAAGAACTCTGCTGGCGAACAACACCATGAAGGAGTAGAGATAACAAGTTTTTCAAGAGTCACCATGGTGGCAATAAAGAGATTAACCATAGCCATTTTCATTAAAGACCAACTCAACACTGTAAGAACTCTATTAATGAAAACCCCAACATGAAAGAAGTAAAGAGAACAATATTGCAATGGTGGCCATATTGGATATCAGAATTAGCACTAGTTTCATTTATTACCTAACTTAGAGAAAACATCACAAGATTGTCATGATGGACACTGTGGTGGTCATATTTAATATGTAAGTAGCACCATTTTCAATTAGGAAGAACTAGACCTAAGCTTGCAACGAATTGTTTTGTGTGTAAAATTTCATGGCTATTCAAAAAAGTAATTTATGAAGAGTAGTGATAACACACTTTGCAGTATCAATGGATAACAGTCAAATCAAGTTATCAATGGATAACAGTCAAATCAAGTTATCAATGGATAACAGTCAAATTCCAAAAGCTATTTTGGTTTATGAATAAGTAGGGTTAACAAAACAGATTCATTTATGTTATACCAAGGATATTACACAAGACCTTAGTTTTAATAAAATCATTTGATAAGTTTCAAATGAGTTTAAATATAAGACCGACAATTCACAGTTACTTAATAACATTTGACTGTAATGTAGCTAAATGACTTTAAAGTACATCTGGATGCATCATTTGTTATATCATAGGGTGTTATTACACAGATAATAAGAAAAACTATGACATCGGTTCATGAACTTTTATAATGCAATTATTACTTGATGGAGGATTTTACAACAGTGTTCATCTGATGTGCAATTTCCAACATGAGTTGAATAATACAGTACTTTCTCATTATAACATTGTCTTGTAGTGAGAATGCCTATTAATGAAGTACATGATATTTTAATATTTCATTATGATAATTAAGTTGAGCATTTAAGACAAACAGGATCTAGTCATAATTGTTCATATGCAAATCATATGCTTACCCTGCTGAAAATTACTTGAGAGGTTTTGCCCACGAAAGAGGTTTGGCTGGGGTGTTGACAGCTCTCTAAACAAGTGGGAATCATCTGCAAAATAGATTAAAATATATTAACCATTATCAAACATATGAAGCATACAAAATAAATTTATATGATGAAAATGAACACACATCATATGAAAAACATCATTCCACAGAATGAACTCTTCCAATGTATGTAACGCCAATACATACAGTATTCAATATTACAAGTCAGACAAATTTGTATTAGTATTAGAAATTCAAAAGTTTTCAACATCAGTGACCATTATTTGCACCTCAAGAGAGTCAAGACTTATTTAATATTCCATATTTTTGTATTGCTGATGTTTAAATCTCTTTTTAAAATTCATGTGTTACCATCATCATACTAGCATCTTCATAGTCAGCTTGATATTTATTACTAAGAACTACTTTTTTAATGTCATGATGGATGCAATTGGACCAAGTATAATTTCATTAAAAATGGTATTAACAGAGATTGATCTCTTTCAAATCTACTAGAAATTCATCAGGAAAATGTTGTTTGCAGAAATTAATCTTCAATGATGTGCAAAATTGAATCTTTGCTTGAAAAATGGTCATAGATTACACCATCAGGGCTATGGAAATATTTTGTAACTGATTATAGCTTGAAATAAGGGTTCCATTGATTTCAAGAGACTTGTGCAAGCTATGCTATTAATCTTGTCATCCCTAAGCCATTAATGTGGCAATGGATCAATGAATTTTAAAATTCATCTACCATATTTAATCTAATACATCCACATGCCTTAAAGAAGATACCACTCATGTTTGGACAAAACCTGCATAAAGATGGCCAGTTCTAAGCACAAGGGTCTTCATCCAAGCACACCTTTGTCATGGGGATATAGCTACTAAAATACCATATATACTTTTTTTATGAGTCCAGTCCAACTGCAAACTGCACAGAATCTGATCTAAAGTCTGATGTGCCACCAGGTCAGGGTCTATTCAGTTTGTTGGCACTGTTTTGTAAAACAAACAACACAGACCCTCATCTTCCAGCCTATTATGCAATTGCAGCTCAGGGTCTGCTGTTTGCTGATGGACTCAACTTATAAACGAATATATATGGTACTCTTAGAACAACTTGATTTTCTAATAACTTATCACCATGAATGTTACTGTATCATTATTCTTAATTCAGTGGGGTTAATAAAGTTTTGATCCAGACTTCTGAACAGAGTTACAAAATTAAAGAGAAGAAATTCTTTAAATTTTCTGCAGAAGTAATCACAATTATAAAAACATGAATCCCTCAAGGGGACTAACACTCTAGAGTGTAAAAAGAAATTCCAAGAATTCAAAATGTCACCATTTCTTCTTTTCAACTGCTCATTGTTGAAACCATCTCTCATATTCTTCAGTGACAACAAGATTTTCAAATTAGCTGTAGTGGTATACACACTGGATATCAGTTTGACATCATTTTCAGAGCCCAAAGTAGATATATTTTTATTTCCTTTTTGGGTTTTTGGGGCTTTCCACATTGGGTTGTAAAATTGGACTCTTTCTGAAACTATCTCACCTTATGTTTTCAAACTTTTTGGTCTGTCAATTCTCCATACAATAGTTTCTCTTTGGATAATCTTACAAGAAATTCACTTATTAAATTTCTTAAAGACCCTTTAGTCTTTATGTTCATTTTCTCTTTTGGAAAAGTGTAGACTAAATTAGAAATTTCACAACTGCACATTTAAACTCATAGTTTTTCATGTGAAACCATGCCCCAGTCCACAGCATAACCAGTCAATGACGTAAAATTCTTGCCTCACTAGCATCAACACTGCACTAAGTCTGACAACAAATGCTACCAAGTGTTTTCTGGTCAATGTACAATTGTCAGCTTCCATACAAACCATAACTTGAACTCCATTCCCGTAAGTTTAAATAAACTAAGCCTTTAATTATATATTGATAACTCCTGACTTTGGCTGAACCAATCTGTACATTATGGCTTTTTAAATGCAGCCATTACCCATAAATCTAATTAAATGTTTCCTACAGAGATTAACTCCTAAAATTTTGGTCCTTTACAGGATACAATCCCATAATCTCCTTTGGTCAATAACCAGTAAACCTAAAAAGGAAATTTGAACCAACAATTTACTATATTTTGATGTCTGAATTAAATGGGTTGATTTGTGAGTACAAAGTTGGACCTTACTTTTGATATGCATATGTCAGAAATCACTAACACTGTATAGATATTTTTATTTTTGAAACTTCTGAAATGAATTTTTGAAACAAAATGAGTTGGTACCTTGTTAAATTTTGATTATTATAAAAATTTATATCTGAATTTCAAGAACAGAACAAAGTTATGATATGTGCCATATCAAGTTGTTATGATCTGTGCCACATTAAGTTGTTATAATCTGTGCCACATCAAGTTGTTATAATCTGTGCCATATTAAGTTGTTATGATCTGTGCCACATCAAGTTGTTATGATCTGTGCCACATTAAGTTGTTATGATCTGTGCCATATTAAGTTGTTATGATCTGTGCCACATCAAGTTGTTATGATCTGTGCCTCATTAAGTTGTTATGATCTGTGCCATATTAAGTTGTTATGATCTGTGCCATATTAAGTTGTTATAATCTGTGCCACATCAAGTTGTTATAATCTGTGCCATATCAAGTTGTTATAATCTGTGCCATATCAAGTTGTTATGATCTGTGCCACATTAAGTTGTTATGATCTGTGCTGTACCAAGTTCATTTTCAGTGCACACAAGAGGAGTCAATTTTAAGCTTAGCTGGTGACAGACATTGGTGCATGTTAAATTTCCCCACACTATCAGAGCTGAAAAACAAACACCTTTGCTCTGCATCTTTTCTTCTTTTCCTAGTGCCCTGGACCTTTCCTTCTTTCAGCAAAGCCCCAAAATCCTGGCGCTTCAGTCTCAAAAACAGATCTTTACAGAATTGCAATACTAATTTAGTTCCCACCGTAAACCTATGCATACACTAATATTAAAATTCAATCATTTTAAATTTCTGAATGCTCATGATCAAACCTTTATTATTCAGTATGGACACATCCTTGATGATAGTTTCTATGGAGATAACCCATATAAGTCAGGACATTTTCTGGTTCTGCACATTTGAAACACGTCCATTCAATTCTGCACCAAAGAGTCAGGTGATAATTTCAGCAAATAAATTTTCCAAGCTCAATCAAGTCCAGTAAATAGAGTGAAACCCCATCAATAAAATAATGTCAATGTTTCTTTTCTGTGATAACTAAGATAAGTTCTCAAAAGATACTAATTTTACTAAAATCTTACTTCCTTTATCAACCAATCCTGGCCTGCCAAACCATATATACTCTATTTCATCTTCACCCATTTCTAGACTGGACTTCGTTATTCCATATCGTTAGTAATGGAGTCCTTAAAGTGTTTAATTGGATGTGATCATATTGGCTGAGAGAATGACCCTCCCAAGAGTTCAAAAACAAAAACTAAGAAAAGTAACTCTTCTATAACATATACACAAACAATGAGGACACTATGTTTGAGATCATCAGTGCACTATACAAATTATGAGAACACTATGTTTGAGATCATCAGTGCACTATACAAATGATGAGAACACTGTTTGAGATCATCAGTGCACTATAAAAATTATGAGAACACTGAGATCATCAGTGCACTACACAAATTATGAGAACACTGTTGGAGATCATCAGTGCACTATACAAATGATGAGAACACTGTTTGAGATCATCAGTGCACTATACAAATTATGAAAACACTGTGTTTGAGATCATCAGTGCAATATACAAATGATGAGGTCACTGTATTTGAGATCACAAGTGCACACTTGTTATAATGTTCTTCTCATGAAATTCATCAAAATGATAATTTTGTAAAGCATAAATTGTGGGAATTGCCTTAAATATGGGTTCAGAATATTTTGTATGTTGTAAACACTGGTTGCCAAGCTGATAACTTTGTGAAAATCTGAAGAGGGTATGGGAGGATAAATCATGGGATAACACTAATTTCTTTAAATAAAACTGACAAATATTTTGTAAAAATTGAGAGAGACAACTTTTATTTAGCAAACAGGACAATCATTTGAGATTTGAATAAAACATTTTTTGTCACTGAAGATGAGTCCTTTTGAAGTATACAACTCTTTTTGAAATATAAATCAATTTACATTTTTGTAATGTTATATGATCACTTGGTTATTGTTATGATCAATCTATTATTTTCTCAAAAAGCTTATTTTTGAATTTACATAAAGTCTGCACAGCAAGAAAACACAAATAATCTCTTGCACTTGAACAAACTGAAATGCCCTATCTGGTAATTCCTCAAGAGACACATGGATGCATGAACCCTTCATTAGAATAAAGCAAACATTGGCTGGTACAGATATGAAATTTTATATATATATATATATATATATACTCAACAAACACAAGTACCATTAAAAGGGCAAAATTTCAAAGTACCCAAGCCAAAAATGAGCTATTCATGAATAGCTTTCAAATTTCAGTTGCACTTGTTTGGAATAACATTCCACATGATATAAAATAATGCATATCTTCCTTCCACAATAGGTGTATTAGATGAATGGTCTACTTATTAAAGTAAATGATACACACACACACCCCATCTACTGCTATGCTGTGCAGTATGGTAGCAGGTGTGTGTGTTCGAGTGAGTGTGTGTGTGAGAGAGAGAGAGAACATAGGACTCAAAATAGGTTAATTTCTTATAAATAAATGAGACACCCTCTAAAAATATATCATCATCATAATTATTATTATTATTATTATTATTATTATTATTATTATTATTATTATTATACACACATATAAATAACCTTTTTATTTTTTATTTACTTGATAAGTCTGTGCTAGTAATCATGTGAGCAGTATAGACATATTTTGACATAGACATATTTTGAAAGAAAAAAAAAATTATAAGAATAAAAATTAAAACTTGTTCATAAAGATAACCCAGGAATTGGTTAATTAACTGAGACATACAAAAATATAAAAATACTATGTGACTTTAGGGGGTCTAGAATGGTGCAGCATTAACTTACTCACTTAGCACCTCTATAATCCCCAGCTAAATCCTGCAGGCCAATATACATAAAGGTTATATAATCACCCATATTTGTTCCTCAACTTTAATCAACAGACATCTGACATAACAACCAAGGAATTCTAGAATCATACATTTGTATAAAGTTGACAGATCTTCATTCATCAACACAGAAAGCAAACAGCAAAAATGACAAATGGATGATCATAATTTTCTTGTGTAACTTGCAGAATTTATGTCTTGACACTTTAATAAATATAATATGCCTTACATAGCAGCACAATGGAAACATATAAAATGACATTATAGTTCATAAATGTCATTTTGGCCATAAAATATTTAATTAAGACTCATGCATATATTCATATTTTTCAATTTTTAAGTCACTCTCATACTGCTTTGCATCTAGCACTATAATTTTACAAAGTATGGGACACTCAAGTTGCATTAAATTATAATTTAATAACTTGCACAAATTTCTAAGTTACAAAACAGAGGAAAATAACGCATGAATCATCTGCCAAAAGTTCAACTATTCTGTCAACAATTTCAACATTAAGAAGTTTTCATGTTAATTCACATATTCTGTTATGCATACTCTTTACTCCCTCAAGCCAGGTGTCTGGCATTTGATGGCACATAAACACAAGGAGATTATTTAGCTCCATTTAGGCAGTTGGAATACCCATTATGGTAGCCAGCCAACAAAAGCTGACTGATCCATTTATATGACTCAAATCTGCAACTTTTCAATCACAGATCTGGCACATTAACCACTAAGCCAGCTTTGTGACAAATCAAGTTAGATATATTAATATGTAAGTGAAAACAACTCTAGGGAAACTAACAAATTTTATACAGATTTCATGCATGCATATTGTAACAAGAATCATTCTCTAAAATCACTACCTAATTCATTTGAAGTTCGACTGAAAGGACATTCCATTATTTCTGTTAAAATATTTGGACCCATAAGAATCCTGAACATTTATTGAAATGTTTAAATTTTAAATTTTATAATACTCATTTGTATTTAGATTAAACATTCCTCATAAGACAGAAATAATTAAAGGACATGTGCCAATGGGAAAAAAGCAATTTAGTACACTAAAATTGAATACCAAATTTAAAAAGCCTGTCTGTAATGAATCATAATAAAACCCCTTTATAAAGCCATAAAAATGTTCACCATAGAGATCAATACATTTGACATTTCTGAAGCAAATAACAAAATAAAAATTTTGAAGTTATGCAAGTTCAGAAACACATATGGCATGCTTGTCCAACTGGAATCCCTAATACAGTCCATTCCTTTACATTGTTTGGGCCTTAGCCATGTAGACAGTCATTTTGAAAATATGCATTTTAATTAGTGATAAGAAACTGCAGACTGCTACCTTAACATTTTATGTCTTTTGTCCCTCAGAAGAAAAAAAAAAGAGAATGGATGCCCCTGACCCATGGTGTGGTAGGTCTGAGATTCTCAGCACAGGAAGCAGACAATTATGTTTCAATCTAATTCTGCACATTAATCATCTCTGAACTACTTTGTGATAGAATATATACACTGTCTAACAATTATACAAGTAATTTTGCCTGTTTAGTTAGCTCTAAATTCCTCACTTTGGAGTATGGTAGGATCATCATTACTGAATCCTTGTAAAACAGCTGGAATGTTCTCATGTAATATCTATATTTTGACAGAAAGCACACCCTGACAACTTTTCCACCTCAAATGTGTACTTTTTATCTTCTGATTGCTGAACTTCTAAACTGCTCAAACGTGAATGACAGTGACAAGCAACTGACAGTTGAATTCCCCCATCTGTGATCACCTTCACACACACACAACAGGGCACCAGGCAAGCTCTCCCATGTTAAAACTATTCCCACATGATTTCAAAAGCAGAGGGTGACTGTCTCTGTATTTCATATTTGGCACAATAAGCATCTAAAACTACAGCACCAGAGAAATTTCTTAGTCTTGTACTTGTTGAAAATCTTGTAATTGTCTTTGCATTTTATGTTACACAATCAAAAAAAATTGGTTGAGCTCTTCAAATTACCATCATTCTATACTACAAAGGTTTTCTGGGAAACACTTTGTTTCTCAGAATTAATCTGTCATCATTGATTAAAAATTACTTTGTCTCAATGCATCTTAATATTCTCAACTACCATTCAAGTCAAATATTGTAAGGGCATTTTTTAAGGCAGGCTGAAATTTTCTGGGGACATGGTATCACCCATTTTAACTTTTAAGGGAACAATATTAAATCTAGACAGTTACTTAACCAATCAATCCAATGTTTACTACACTTCAGCCAGGCTATACTGAATGACCAACAATGACATTTGTAGTTACAGGCCACAAAAAAGGCACAAAAAAAAAACAGCAATACCAGATTTTTTTGATTTTTTTTTACTACTACCACTGTTTTCCATGGAACATTGCAAAAAAATCTGCATACTTCATGCAATCCAACACACTTTGTACAACAATGATTGAGGATATAGAAAGAGGACTACCTCAACTGATTCTTTATATACCTCACTTATAAGTCTAAGCAAACTGCTAACAACAAGCCAACAACAAAGATCCCGATTTGCCATAGCATAACCATAGCATAACGAACTGGCATAGCATGTATGTTGTTTGTTCTGCTGATTACTCCTAACAAAATGCACAGACCAAGATCTGCGGCACACTTTTCAACTGCAGATCTGGGTCTGTGCAGTTTGCTGTTGGGCTCCTCTTACAAACAAGAACATACCTTAGTGACCAGACCCCTCCATCAACCTGCTCCATACTGGATTATTCCCATAGCAAGGCCTGGATGATAACTGACCAGTTCAACCCAGACCTAAATTCAGCCATGCATTAAAAGCACTCATTAATCAGCTGGATTACTACAGGAAAAGGACCAAACAGGCTATTACAGTATCTGAACTGGAACAAAACTCTACTTAACAGTACACAAAAGTTTGTTGTTTTTTTTTAAAAATTACACTAAAAATTTAAAGCTTGTCAAGATTGTGGAAAAAAGTGAATGTTTAAAATTTTGTCTAGTTTCAGCTTTGTTAATTCTTTGGCAGTACAAAACCATTTCTAAGTGTCAGAAATAAATTGTTCATAAATATATTCATGGAATACATCAAATGTCCCTACAAAACTTCAATGGACCAATAAACATACAGATGCTTATACAAAGGTTGTACTATAAAAAAAATGGCAGTCTCTAAACGCCAATATAAGCTTTACAAATCTAAAATATTAACATAAAAATAGGAATATGTGAAATGCATATCCAATTATTTAATTGAGGTGTTACAACTCAAAGTGCTCTTTTGTCAAAATATGCTTCCTACAAATGTCTTTCATGCAGTGAAATACTCTATGAAGAAAAGACTCCATAAGCACAGTTGTTGTTGTTGTTTTAGGGGATTAATGCCATTTTTCAGCACACGATAGGCTATACAGGGCAGCCAATATTAATGGTGGAGGAAAAAACCTGACAATCCCCAGAAAAATCCACCCACCTCCGAGAAGCTACTTTTTCACATATCCACATTCACTTGAACCCATGAAGACAAAGGTGAGATGGCACTGATCTGTAACAGAGAGCATTTTAGACCACTTTGGGCCCCCTTAAGAACAGTAATTGTCCAGTGCTGGTATCTTGCACAAGTGCTTGAGTTTTTCTCTTGCATACTGTACAGCTAACTAATAAGCTGGTTCCAACCTAACTCCATAGACCAGATCTGCCTTCACATAATGCATATAGACCAAACCTATGAGTTAGTATATATGGTATATTTTTGGGAGGAAGAGATCTGATCTTCATTGCTGTTTGTTCAAACATATCTTTTTAAATTCTTTGGTAAAACAGGATGTAAAGCTAATGCAAATTCTGACTGGTGAATATTCAATCACTTTACTCACTGTAGCATCATCCACAGAAAGGCAGAGACTGAGTAAATTAACTACGTTTGTGAAACAAGTATATCATATTTGTTTGCAAATGAATTGCAATCAGACTTTATAGGGGATTTTAGTAATCAAAATCAAAATACAAGTACCAATGTTGAAGTTTCAATTTCCTGCATGCAATTTTATCTGTGTGTGAAATAGGAATTTTACAGAGGTTACCACAAATGGTATAATCTAAGGTTGAAAATAGGATTCTGGTCAAAACTGGAATAGTATGCATCACTGCATTACATGATATGCATCACTGCATTACATCATGTAGGAATATAAAGCAATAATATCTGAAGGCAACTTGTCATAAAAAGGACTAATATCAGCCAATGTTATTTTTCCTTAAGCATTAAAGTTTTTCAAACAGCTGATTTCTGAAAATGATGTTCTGACTGCTTTTCTAACATGTACTTATTGCTAATTAAGGTAATTTTTTCACAGTCATCAAATATAAGTAACTTTTCACAGTTACCAAAAAATTTAGTTTTGCTTGGTTTTTGTGCTTTACAGCACAGCAACACAAGTAGGTTATTTAGCACAAACTCTACATAAGCTGAGGACCCAAATGGCCAGGTGGTCTAAAGAGCTCACCTTTACTGATCACTGCCATCTCATCTCTATCCTGCTTGGCCAATATGGATATATCAGAGAGGCTGCCAGTAGTTTCCCATGGGTCAGTGGTTCTTAACAAATCTGGTGGGGAGGATGGAGGGTCTTCCTCTACTAGTCATACTTGCCACCTTGTATAGCACCAACAAAAATAAACAATAACCTGAGCTAATCTAATTGTAGAATCTGAAACCCATACCCTTTTGATTGTGTTTCTAAAACACTAACAACACCACCACCACCATTACTCCCCACCCCAAATCAGTTTCTTCCTGCAAAATGGAGTTGGGTACATCAAACAGTATCAAAGAATAAGGATTAATTTGACTTATTATATATATAAAAAAAAAAAAAGCAGCAGGGAGGGCGAACCCTACAAATTTTTGCGACAAAATCAATTAAAGCAAAAATTTGTAGGGTTCGCCCTCCCTGCTGCTAAAAATAACAATGGATGTAAATACTCAAAACATTTCTCCAACTTGGAGTAAAGTTTAAAAAAAATTGAAAAATGTGGAAGGAGCCATCTCTTTAAAAAATACAAATAAACATTCTTCAACAGTAATTAATGTAAGAAGGGAATGCAATTACTCTAAAAAGACATACTGCAATATAAAGATGAAACCTGATTATGATCAAGAAATATGTCCTTGAAAACCTTCACCTGGTAACCTTCCCAAATTACAACCAATAATCAAGTCCATCTAATTATAGTTTTTCAATAATAATCTTTAACTCAAATAAACTGATACAACAAATACAAAAGACTAACACTTCCTTTACCCAGCCATGACCTGATAAGGCCCAGGACCAATTATATGTATCAGTTATATACTCCTGTCCCCCTTTGAACCTGGGTCAAGTTTCCCTGGGTCACAATGAGACCTGATATCTGTTAATTGTACAGGGGGATGATCCAGTTATCTGTATTGTTGAATGGAGGACAACTGCTGAAAAATAATCATCATGTGAGGGGTTGTAAATCATGCTCAATGATCCTAGAGGGACAGAACCTGCATGTTCATTCCTGGTTTTCTCACATATCTGCAGTGTCCAATCAGGCAACCATAACTTTGATAGATTTTATCAGCACAATAATAATAATAATTCTAAGAAAAATCCAGGCTAAATGTCACAGTTTGATAGAATGAAATAAAGAATACAATATTGTGAAGTGCAAACAGTTCTATCTGTGATTGTACACTTTCAGATGAACATGGGTTAACTAGGTTTTAAACTGACTGACTGCACTTAGCAAATAACACTATCTTTTTTTCCAAACATGGCTTAAATACCAACACAAAAAATGTATACAATAATAACTCAACCTGTAATAACTTATTTCTAGCAATCCTTCATGGGAATCAAATATTCAGCTCTGTATACAATGTTAATGAGAATTTTGTTAGAACGACCTTTTTGAAAAAAAAAATATTGCCAAACTGACTACATTTGTATCAGGACATTGTTAATCAGCTTTCTTCACTTTCAAGCATTTTGAATACATCTTTTGCATTTTACGTTTATGGGCTGACAATAGAAATTTGAGAGGGGTGGGGTGAAGATTTTAGTAAAACATCCCAAACAGCTATAATAAAATACTCATTATCATCTTGCAGATCAGCCCCACCCCATCCATTAAATATTCAGTCCCTACACTTAGAAATTGCAGCTTTACACGATGGTTGGAAACATAAATATGCAATCTGCTCTTCCTGTAAGCTAATTTTAAAGACTGTAATGGTGGTAGAACGAACATCAGGCATCATACAAAAACTGCATCTCATAAAAGCATTTAAACCATGACAACAAATATGCCATCACTGAAATCCATCCGCATAGAATCTGCATTAAATGTTCATAAAGTTACACTTGCTGAGACACAAATTGAAACTTTACATTCAAACATAATCTCCCATTTCCGATCTAGTCAATATAACATCCCTATACTCCTAATTGCACAAAGGTTCTGATGCAAATGAACAAAGTCTACTTAGTGACTATTTTATCATTCATAAGAAATCATAATATTATTTTTATAAAAATAATAATATTAATATATAAACCAACTGACCATCTAAAGAATACAAACAGAGACCATGATTTTTGACAAAATATGCATTCAACACTACCATGAACAACCATATCAAAAAAAACTATCATCATAATGCCTGAGATGAATGGGGTCTTTCTTTGCTACTAGCAAATGATAATCACTTTCCAGATTTGACTGTCCTCATTAAAGACTGGTGATAGTGATGATATGTCAGCAAATTAGGCTTCAAGTCACAAAGGGTTTGTGCTTCATATGACAAGAGTACCAGTCTTGAGCAGTTCTTGTGTCAGTCAGCAAGCTGAATCTACACCCTGTCAGGAAATAATTTAAACCTCCTGGTGGACTGAGGAAAGTTGTACTGACATTATCACATTCCAGTGTTGACACTAAAAAGGACATTTTCCATTCTGATGAAATATTGTGATGACTGGAGAAAAAATATGTATCCAATAACAATAGTACATCAACTTCTAAGGGCTAAAATCAAGCACCGCCTGCAATGATCTCATCAAATTCAAGAATGCTTGTGGTACAAAGAGTAGGAATAGCAGCAAGTTACCTGTGAAATGAGATGACATACATATTTTAATATTAAACAAATGTAAATTTGTTCAATAGTTGTAATTTTTGTCCATTTTCATGCTACAGAGCTGACTCCTGACCAAATTTTGGATATCCTCCTGATCTAACCTAATCTGGCCAGTCTCTTTTGTCACATATCTCACCAGTCTCTTGTTGTATATCTGATCAGTCTATTTTGTCACATATCTGGCCAGTCTCTTGTCATATATCTGACCAGTCTATTTTGTCACATATCTGGCCAGTCTCTTGTCATATATCTGACCAGTCTATTTTGTCACATATCTAACCAGTCTCTTGTCACATATCTGACCAGTCTCTTTTGTCACATATCTGACCAGTCTATTTTGTCACATATCTGACCAGTCTCTTGTCATATATCTGACCAGTCTATTTTGTCACATATCTGGCCAGTCTCTTTTGTCACATATCTATTATAATATTAGGTTGTGATAACAAGAGACCAGACTGTGCCAGCAACATGTTGATCAACATACTGATCACTTGTTCAGAAAACAATTATTACAACTCTATGACAAAATTTGTGAGTTTCTGTTGGAGGTATTTTGCCTGTTATTAACAGGCACACAAAGTTTAACACAAACTGATGCTGATGCTGACAATAGAAAATATACATGCTATGCCCCACATTTTACACTAAGAAAGGCTAATAAATATGAGTAGCTAGATTTTGATGAATATAGAATAAAGGACCATATATATATATATATATATATATATATATATATATATATATATATATATATATATATATATATATATATATATATATATACACACATCTATACAGTATATATATACACACATCTATATTATACACACACACACACACACATATATATATATATATATATATATATATATATATATATATATATATATATATATATATATATATATATATATATATATATATATATATATAAACATTTATTCTTCCTATGATTTTGATTATGATTACACCTAACAAAGGCAAGACCTAGATCTACCAGTACATCATACAACAGTGGGTCTGGGCAGTTTTCAGATGATTCAACTTATAAGCAAGTATATCCAGTAAAAGAGTTGGGTTTCAATCTTGATTTCTCAATAATTAGACCAGAGAAGACCAGAAAGAAAGATGAAGAATGTGCATTTTAGCACAGCTGGAACACTCTTTACACTTTGTTGAATACATCCAGACAACCTTGATCACCTGATGACAAGATGTGTTGCTATTGATAGCAACTCAATGGGAATTTTGCTTCTAGTAACAACACAAATTTAGCCGTTAGTGATAAAACCACATGTACATCCTCAACCCCTACCAGAAAACTGCTTTCATCATCTACCATTTAAAACAATTATGTTGGTCCTAATTATTCCACAAGCATTGATGTAAATACTGGAAAAATACAAATAGTATGAATGTATGTATATATGCATGTATATATGTATATACATGTATTAATAATGTAGGTAGGAATGTAGGTACAGTGCACAACTGCATGTATTTATGTCCGTCTGTGGCATTATCCTGGCTATACAGTGACAACTAATGACAAATTCAAAAAATGAAAAAATAATTGCACAAAATTTTTCGACAGATAAACCCTTCTAAATAAATGTAAACAAAAAGAACAAGATAAAATTATAAAACTTAAAATTCTAAAAGTTGTGAAAAATGTAAATAAAATAAAAGATCAAAATAACATGTAAAATCCTTAAACCATTATCTGCCAGCAATTTCAAGGTGCACTGAAAGTATATGCCCTTATCGTCTGTGACATATGCAGTACAGTGGGGGATGATGTCTGTGATGACAGAGGTACATTATTAGTAGTTTGCCAAGAGTGTTCTTAATCTGTTAGACTTCCTGCTAATAGTCTTGACTGACAGATGATGATGAGAAATTCACTTGCTTAAGTCATCCTACTAATCCATGTAGCCTGCACTTGGCATGGTAAAGCTATCAGTCTTGCATGGAGGTATAATTCTGTCCAATTTAAGGTCCTACCATTCATAAATACAATAATGGATGGTATACAAATTAGTTTTATTATTGTAATTTAATTTAATTCTCATTCAAAATATTTGCAAGCAGTCACTTCCACTACAACTGCAGCAAATGTTATTAAAAACAAGCAGTCTCTACAACTGCAGAAAATGTTATTAAAGAAAATCCAAGAATACACATGATCTAAATCTATCAGAACAAGAATTCTGTGTTCATAAAATACTGATTACCACACTTCCAGTTTTGCCACACCACCACCACAATATGTTAATCAGTTTTTTCAATCAGATCCCTCAGGAAAATGATGGACCTCTAAACCAAGTCATTTGAAAATGTATGTTTGTCTTTTCAGGTATACTAGGTCTTACTAAAGCTATAAGGGTTTGAATCTCAGTTTTCATCCCAGGGACTATCAAATGGGTCAGGATACCCTTGGGAGAATAGCATATATATAAGTAGAAACATGTATTGGTTTTCAATTTTCATGGACTAAAATCATGCATAACCATTCAAGTTAAAAACTAAAAGTTAATATATAATTTCATATTTCTAAAAGCATTTCAAGAATACTCAGATTTGACATCAACATACAGTCATTTTCCATCAGGCACACATTTTTATTTTAATACACTGAAGATGAAGTAACATCTTGAAAAGTTTCACTTTCATATAATATCATCCACCATCCATCATCATTTGAGGTACTAATTAAAACAAATTTGTTTGTCAACTGTATATAGTATAAGCACTTGCTTTCGCAAAAAGTATTTGTACAAAAACATTCTGGCATAATACACATGATGAAATTTTATATCCATACCTGATACTGTATCCTGAAGCTTATTTCTGGAAATACTCTTTCAGGATTTTAATCTTATGGACAAAATACAAAATCATTTTTTTAAAACTCATATCTTCTCTTGGCCAGAAATAATTCCATTTGTATTTGATTGTTGTTGTTGTTGGGCTTAATGCTATTTTTCAGCACACTTAGGCTATTCATGGCGGCCAGTATTAATGGTGGAGAAAGAAACAGGGAAATCACTGGAAAGAACCACCAACCCACGAGAAGCTACTGGCAAGCTTTTTCACATATCCACATTCTACGAATCTTAGACTCTCTTAGACTCGAACCCAGGCAGACAGAGGTGAGATGGCAGTGATCCATAACGGACAGCACTTTAGACCACACTGCCCACTCAGGGGCCCCCATTTGTATTTGATAGTAATATGCATGTTTGCAGTTTAACTTCGCTATTTCATCTTCCGATATAAGCCAGAGAACTCCCAACTTTATTTTGTCTTCTGTGTTATAAGAAGTACCTAATTTCAGGTATATTCTATGTATCATTTCTGTCAAGTTAATATCCTTATTGATGATTAAATCAGATTTTGCCTTGAATATAAACAATACTGATGAAGGTTTATGCAAGCAAAATGGTGGCACAAAGTTTTCATGCATTGCATTGTGGGCATTTATGTGTGCACTCATGACATCCATGATGTTGTTGGGCTTAACGCCATTTTTTCAGCACATGATAGGCTATTCATGGTGGCCAGTATTAATGGTGGAGGAAGAAACTGGAAATCACCGGAAAGAACCACCACCCACGAGAAGCTACTGGCAAGCTTTCTCACATATCTACATTAGCCGAATCCTAGACAGAACACACAAGAAGACAGAGGTGAGATGGCACTGATCGATAAGGACATTGCTTTAGACCACTAGGCCACTCAGGGGCCCCCATGACATCCATGAAAACAACCCAAATATTGGCTATACTTTAATTTTCATAGGGAAGACTGTAGTGTTGTTCAGACTATCTATCGACTATCAGACTATCATATCTGATCATATGTTGGTTGAGCTAACCAATAAGAAGATAATTGATTATGAAACTCTATAAATGATTGTGTAAAGCGAAGAAACTACTTTTTAGTTGCGTGCAAACAACAAAGGCTTGTACAACTCCTTTGTAAATGAAAAGCTAAATAGGGCTTCCAATCCACTAAAAATTATATAAATTATTTACTTCTTTCACAAATTACAAATATTAAACCATACCATATTCTGTAGGTACCAACTTTCACAATTAGAAATACATAGTCATGATAGCATAATTAGATGTTAAATTATTAAGTTAATAAATCTAAACAAATTTGGACGAGTTGTTTCAGTTTAAATGTAAAATCCTTTGTTGTACTTGTTAACAATGACAAACAAAAACATCACATACTTCTATACTTTAAATTACAGATGCATTAATGATTCTAAGGATTGCAACAGTATTTCAATTACACAAGACTTATCAGCCATAAAAAGTTGCCTTCATTTAACAAAGTTTTTGAACAAAAATAACACAACAGAATAGAAAAAAAATGAAATATTTGTATCAGGTTAATTAATGTATTCATGTCATACATGTCATTAAAAGAGATTACTCCTGTATATTTATCAACATTTTGAACTCTTGAGCAAAGATATAACTGTATAACAAAGTAAAATTAAATTTGTTCTAAGTAACCAATTACAATCAGTTATCATTTAAGTGGAACCTATCATCAATTATGAAATTCTTACCAATTCCCATCACTTGAAGATTGGGAGTAGTTCTCACTAGCCTGGATTTTTACATAGAGAACCATTTTTAGAATATGTATCATGGCACAAAAATCTAATCAGGTTACCTATTATTCATACACATATGCATACCAAATTGTCTACCTTTGTGTGCTTTTTTTCTTAAGATAAACAATAGTTTTAGTTAAGTATAGTGTGTTTGTGTGTCTTTTGGATTTTTAACACTGCATTAAACACTGTTAGTCATGTCACTAAGATATTTGCAGTGTGGAATTTTATAGGGATGTATAGCACTAGGGCTTCAACCCAGTCCTATTATATTGACACCAGGCTGACTAGTCTTAACAGTAATCTCTTAATGCTCAGTGCCAAGTGAGGCATCTGCTATTACCATTTTTATAAGTCTCTGGTATTATCTGGCCGAGGTTCAAACCTGCACCCTCTCACATCCATGGCATACATCTACAAATTAAACTAATTAGGCCACCAGAGTTAGTGGGAAAAAACTCTGAAAAAGCTGTTAGAGTGGCATAAAAGTCAAACAAGGTCATCTGGATATCAAAACAAACATGCCATTTAAATTTCATCTGTCTACATCAAAAAAGATTAAAAAAGTGTCAAAAAAGTGGAAAAACTGAAGCATTCTCCAGAAAATATAGTCAGATAATCTACATGTGAATATTACGATTTATCTTTTAGCTGATACATCATAAAATTTATTTTGCTAAAGAAAGGTATATATTTTTAGTTCCATAAAATGTTTAAAAATTTTATAATATTTTGCATTATAATCTAATCAGGTCATCCATCAATCATATATACCTGCTAAGGAGCAGAGTCCAAATGCACAGAAACAGACATGCCATGGCATAATGCACACAGATATGGGTCAATACAGTTTGTTAAGAGTAATCTGAAGAACAAACAAAATAGACCCTAATCTGCCATCACATTATACAATGGAGGATCAGGGTCTACGCAGTTTGCAGCTAGCCTGGAACATTTTTGCGATTATTATTCATATAATCACTACTTATGACCAAGATAAAAAGTATAAAACTGAACAAGCCAAGATCCAATGACTGTGGCACTATTAAACTCAAAATGAATTTGAGGCACACTGAATCCAATAACTGTGGCACTATTAAGTTAAACTCAAAATGAATTTGAGGCACACTGAATCCAATGAATGTGGCACTATTCCACCTAAAATGAATTTGGGGCACACTGATGGACAGCAGCAAAGCAATATGCCCTTATTGCTATCACAGTGGTGGCATCAAAAACCCATACAAGTGAGTAAAGATGGTGAAATAATAAAGCTTGCTTTTGATCCTGACAAGCAGAACCAGATAAATAATGCACCTTGGACTCTGCTGGTAAAAGATGTCTAAAGTTTTCTGCCCAAGGTATTGCTTTACCTGCACTGCCTGCCAAGAAAGACTTCACCAGTGGAAGACATGGAATTTTTCCAAAACAATAAGTGTACCCCCCAAAATGAAATACAAGTTACTCTGCCACTGATGTTATTTAAACAACCCTTTCTTGGCTCTTTTAAAAATTCTATGATAGGAACTGTCAACGTATGTTTAATGAAAGCAACATAAGAATCCTAAAGGCTGGTATCAGCTAAAAAATAATCATACCTAGTCTCTTGACTCTATAGTAAATGTCATACTATCACCAATTCTTTCTGAACCAACTCTTCTAGTAATGGGTAACAGTTATTTTTATTTCATTACACACACCATTTAATGGCAATAATTCACCTTATTTGGTCTCTCTCTCTCTCTCTCTCTCTCTCTCTCTCTCTCTCTCTCTCTCTCTCTCTCTCTCTCTCTCTCTCTCTCTCTCTCTCTCTCTTCTCCCTCTCCCTCCCTCCCTCCCTTCTCCCTCTCTCTCATTTTCTCTTGCTCTCTGTGGCAAATAACAACCCTTTCAAGTGTATTGGATCCAGCAAGGGATCACTTGTGTCAGGGATTGATTAAGACAGATGCAATAAACTGATAATGAATAGTTCGAATCTAGTAACTAACTAGCCTGAGCACTTTCGACTCTTAATGAGTCTATTTCAAAGGCACAAAACATACACAAAACAAAGAAATATAAAAAAACGTTGTGTTTGTAAAACTTTACATGGCTATAAATACAAGGAGGAAAAATTGGAACTACTGTATCAGTTCCAATTTTTCCTTCTTGTATTTACAGCCATGTAGAGTTTGAAAAAGACTCATTAAGAGTTGAAAGCGCTCAGGCTATTTAGTTACTAGTTTCACACTGTCAGTTTATTGCATGCATATATATATATATATATATATATATATATATATATATATATATATATATATATATATATATATATATATATATTCTTTTAAAAAACTCATTGTTTACATACTCCATGAAATTCATGTATACCAGGTTTGTTTCTAAACTGCATGTCAGGGTTGTTATGTAGGCACATTTACTCAAATATCATTTCTTGTTCTAAAATTCAACATTAAACTAGTTTACCCAAAGTCTGTTCAATCCTCTGCATCTTACATGTCATCAAAAATCTTCCTGATAATTTTTTATTTATCAATATGGACCTTTATAATGGTGGATAGTGAATACATACTCCATGAAATTCAATGTTAAATTATGTGGACAGTTTTGGATGAGGTCAATCTAAAGATGTGATCCAGTATTAACTGGAATGAATGTTGCATACTGTGATGTCACAAAGAAAGTGGCATGTGTTGAAAACAAATTCATAGTACCCCATTCTTTGTTATGATGGACCGGATGCCCTCTTTTCTAACTCCAGTTTAGATTTATCAACCATTACAATGGGCCATATTTTTTCACAGACTAAAAGAAATATGCTAACTTATTTTATGAAGTTTAAATTGTATTGTGTTTGTATGATTGTTTTCTTATATGAAAAAAGTGCAAATGTTTTTACATCATGATTATGTTTAAACCAGATCCTTCTGAACTGCATGGAAAGTAGCAAATCACCAATCGAATCAGGTAATGACCCTACCCTATCACACCAGTAGTAAACTTACAACAAAAACACATGAGAACACTGTAGGTCATTATGGAAACTGACAGCAGATGTTAGTGCTGTAACTGAGATTAACTTGCATGTAAAACAGCAGGTAGCTAGCTCTCTTCTACAATTGCTTCTGTAAGGGGTCACTCTCTGAAGTTCTAAGCATTACAAAAAGACTTACCAAAGCAGACATCCTAAGTTTGTCCTCAAGTTTTTAAATGTAATTTAATATTTAAGTCTGAAATTTAGAAAATTGTTGGTGAACTATTTCTTTCAACTATTTTTAATTCTTTTTATCTTCACATCTGAAAAATATATTCTTATATTACAAAACATGTACAAGACTTCCCATCAAGCCATGTGATGCCTGATTACATGTGCCTAAAGAATTTATACCTGCAGCAACAAAAATCAGAATTTTGGGAACTAGAGTAATAGAAACTGCATAACCTTGCAGATGTGGAAATTATTTTTTGCAAAAGATATCTGACTTACCACCATTCACTTCTCTGTGAAATTGTGTTCCCTGTACTATTTTGTTAATAATATTACAAACCTGACAGCTATATCATTAAATCACATTTGCTTTAATTTATAGTCAGAAAGAGAAAACTAGTTTAAAATATTAAAAACTAAAACAGATTACAATTTATAAGATTGTCTCAGACCTTCTGTTCTCTTAAATCATTAATATATTTATGATCAACTTATGAATACTATTAATATTTAGGTGAATCTACCATATATACTTGCTTGTAAGACAAGCCCAGCTGCAAACTGCACAGACCCATATCTGCCATTTCATAATGTACCAGCTGATATGAGTCTACATAGCTTGTTAGAGTCATCAGTAGAACAAACAAGATATACTCTGAACTGCTGGCACATAATGCAACAGCAGATCTGGGTCTGTTATTTGCAGTTTAACTTTACTTATAAGTGAGTACATATGGTACATAAGGAGTGGGAGGGGCTGAAAAGTGGGTTTAATCATTCAAACCTGATTCCTGGTCATGTCTGTGTATATAATAAAAAGATCCTTTCCTTCATAAATATCCAATATATTTCATAGTTTCACAAAAAGTGTGGCATATACTTACATTTAAGCAAACTGCAAAACAATGAAGATCCTGATTTACCATTACATACTGTGCCTCAGTTGTTTGTTCTATTGATTACAAACTGCATAGACCCAGATCTGCCAGTCCATCATGCAACAACAGATCTGGGTCTCTGCAGTCTGCATCTGCACTCTTCTTAATAGTGAATATATAAGACATTTGAACTCATTATGTTTTCTTTTTAATCTCTTTATGAAATATATCTAGCATTAATATAGAAGAAAAAAAATATCCTCCATTTGGTTCATAAATTAATACAATAAAACCTGATACCAAAAACATCATTTACTGCAAATATGTCAATACAAATCTGAGCAAACTTCAAGCATTACTCACATCTACCATGCCTAATCCATCCACCGAAAATCTGGATCTATCCTATTGTTAGGACTAATCAGAAGAACAAACAACACTGACCTTGATTTGCCAGCATATTATGTGTTTATAGTTTGATCCATGTAAGTGCATTCTGTAACCAAACTCCAATAGTTGTGTGGTTCCATATTTTCATTATTTCAAGAAGAAAAAAAATCTCATGAACGGATAACACCTCAAAACAAATGGTTGGACCAATTGGTTTTCAGTCATAAATTTGTCTCACTTAAAAACTTCATCATGGTACATGCTGTACAGCTATCCTCTGTAGATGCCAACAAAACATTTTGTGAAACTAGAAGATGCCTGATAAACTGAAAGGTTACCCCATAACTGATTCAACTAAGTTAATTATAGATATATCTACTCATTTTTAGAGCATAATTTGTTCTTCTTGGAATAATGAAGTACCCTGATGAATTACTTGCTGGCTGTTTCAAATCAAAACAATAATCAATATAAATGGTGGAATCATCAGTGTGTCAAATTACAAACAAAATACCACTTATGTTTGTGTGTATTTGCTGTTGGTTTTAATCACACTTTTAACACATTATCTGCTGTATCATGCTAAGGAAATGAGAGCTAAATACACTTCCACAAGACCACATAAAACCAGCTGACCCAGGTTGGCCTGCATGGGTATTGAACCTGTGACACTTGGATTAAGAGTCTGTGAACAACCAACTGAACTACCACATTCCATTGCTAGTTTATGATGTGCATCCAACTTAACACAGTGCACACCCATTTCTATCAACATGTACCACACAAGCTGGTCTCATCTAGTGTCTACACCCAGATTCCATGTTCTGAACCAGGTTATCTTGGCTAGGGTCTATGCCCTGTTAGATCATCATGTACTGCACCAAAATAATCTCATTTAGGGTCTACCATTATGTACTGCATCAACCAATCTCATATAAAGTTTTCTTGGGTCTATCATGTACCTCTACCCTCACTAGAGGGTACCCTGTCATCTCTGGTTCTGCACCCTACCATCCATGAGCAATGTCTTAAATCTTGATGTTTAATTTTGTTGTTGCTTCTGTTGGCTTTAATGACACTTTTTAAACATTATATCATGCCAAGGAAAATTTAAGCCAAGTGCCTTTCCTAAGTGCCTGACCCAGGCTGGCATGGATGGGTATCAAACCCAAGAAATTAAAATCACAAGTCAAGTGATATACCATCTGAGCTACCATGGAGATTTAATGCCTGGCATATGGTTACATTCAGTTTATGCATTTCTGTCATGAACTTGGCATCATTTACCTCTATGTTTCATCTGCAATTTGAATATTATCTGAAATACCCTGACACATAACAAGCACCTGCTCTTTATAGTTATCTAGTGGCAACACTATCTAAAGCATTAAGACACTGTAACTGTTCATCTTACTGAACAGACTTCTTGAAATTTCTTTTAATTTACAAAAATTTTAATTGCATATTCCCTAATAAAAACCTAAAAAACTTCCTTTAATGATTGTGAAAAAAAACTTGCACACATTGGTAACCATAAACCTTGACATTTTTCCTATGAATAACAGAAATAAACACGAGGAAAAGATATCTAAAAGAATTAGTTTAAGAACATTTCATTCCTATCTGTTTACAAGCTGTGAACCCTCTTTCCTACCTGATAAAAGGAATCTCTTCTCAATTTTAAATACATCTTCCTCTGATCCCAATTGTATCTTTCTGATTATCTGCATTAATGTTTTATCAAAGTTTATAGTCATTACTCCTAATATTTTGTACATAATTTAAACACATATAGCCAGAAGCATTTTTTCAAGGAGTTCAGTGTCATGCTTAATGGATATACATCACTACCAGGAAATTATTTCATTTTTTTTCTCCAGAACTACTGATGGTTTAGTGCTCATGTAATCGCTAAATTTCCTAACAACAAACTGAAGCTGGAAAATTTCAGATGATAAAATGATATGGTTCACAGCAGTAAGGAAACACATGGCAACAGTTTAAAGTACAAAACAATCACATGATATAAAGAAATATGGGTGTGCCTGACATTTTTCATAATTAAGAGTTTTATATAGTTTTAATGCCAATCATAAAAACAAATCAGGAGAAAAAAGTTATCAAATTATCATGAATTTGCTGTTTATTTTGTTGTTGATGTTTGTCATGCCACTATCCACCCAAGAAAAGTTGTGCCTAAAAAAATATGAATATCACTGATTTGCTACCATATGATGAGATTAATTATTTTAAAAACGAAAACTTCTGACCTAAAGTTATCTTATGGATTTGAACATGTTCTGAAAATGTGAAAGTAATTTTTACAAAATTACCCTCATATACTTGATAGCACAGATAATGTCAGGCATCAGGTGGTGGAAACTGGAAAACCATAAGGAAGTAACTGTAAGAGTGTGAATTTTGATGATTCTTGTAATATGCAGATGTCAGCATTTTAAGTTGATGTATGTCATGGCATTGAATTATGTCCATGCTGGCGACAAGGATACTGTACACTAATGAGTCTGATGGGGACATGATTTATTTATGATGAGATCTGTCTCATAATTGTGCCATGTGGTTTGGTCAAAGAGAAGTGGGTTAAAGTGCTGAAAAATGCCAAGGGTTGAAATGTTGCAGAACCAGTGTTTGTACTTGCTGAAATATTTATCATAATGTTGAAACTTTGCAGAGGTCATTTTATTAAAGAATGCAGGGGGGGGATATGAAATTCTGGATGTTTGTGTGTCAATTATGATGGTTAAATTAACTAAAATTCTTCACTGGCTAAGCTAACAATTAGGGTATGCTTCCACATGAAGTTTCATGATTTGTAAATGTTTAAAACCATAAAACTAGTCAGTATAGTTGAGTCTTGACAACAAGAAAAGTAGGGAATATTTTTCTTGTTTAAAAAAATTTCAAGGAAAATGTATTAAAAGTCTTGAGAGATGATACTGTAAAAGAGGAAATGAGAGCAAGGTACTGCATCTTAATTTCATACAATTTGTCATAGATGCGAGTCTAAAGATAATTGTTTGCTGTTGTTGTTGTGGGGGTTTAACACCATTTTTCAGCACATGATAGGCTATACATGGTGGCAAGTATTAATGGTGAAGGAAGAAACCAGAAAATCTGAAGAAAAAATCATTGTTACACTAGGAGCCACTGGCAAGCTTTCTCACATATCCACATTCACTGAATCTTAGACTCAAAACCATGCAGAAAGAGGTGAGATGGCAGTGATCCATAATGGAGAGCGCTTTAGACCACTTGGCCACTCAGGGCCATGATAATTGTTTGAATTCATTTGTCTAAATTCACTGTCTCTCTTTGATACAAGTCCATACATGCCAAGTTTTCTGGAAACAAATAAGGGAGATTTGTGTTCAAAATCATGGAGATTGGGTCTAAATCAGGGAGATTAGCATAATGAAAATTTTTCTCATAAGTTTAAGCACGAAAGTGCAGATTGTACCACAACTAAGTAAAATGAATAAGTTACTTAACTTTATTAATTTTGTTATATGGCTGCTGTTCACGAACTCTGGATAGGACAGAATGTTTCTTTCCAACCATTACATTTGCATTGTCAATACTAAACCCTATTAGGTTCTGTCTGTTTGTTAAGAGTCTTGAAGACAGTTGAAAAGATTTTCACCAGTTCCAATATTGCAAATGGGAATAGCCAGGAATTTGATTGTCACTCTGTGAATGTCACTGTCAAACACCCTTAGAAGAACTGCTACACGCTTTTCATCACCACTGTCACTAGACTCATCCATCATTACTGAGAAAGCTTCAAAGGGTTTTCTTTGTATAGCAAAGTTACTTGATTTTCATACATTGGACCCAGTGCATTGTTAACAATGATTTTGTTACCTTAGTTCTTTTGCAGTGAAATTTTTAAGCAATTTGCTAGTCAGGAAACATACCTTTATACAGCTCACTAAAATGATCTGCAATGAAGAATGGCAAATTATTCTCTGCCATAAAGTTAGCAAACAGAACCTCTGCTTTAGTGACACTGTCTACTGATGTTGGTGCACTCATTTGTGTTACTTTCAGTACATTATGTGACGATTTTTCATTTGTAATGTGCTGCATACTTTTTAAGTGCCTTGTAAAATCATTTTTCCTCTACTAGTAATGTTCAAATGTGTGTTGCAAGCTGTTTAGTTCGAGTTTCCTCTAAACCTTGCCACCCCATTTTTGATATTAGGACATTTATGTTGAGGTGGAGGGTCAGAGTCCATTCCCTATCGAAAAGTTGGAATTCGGGGACACCATTTGGTGTAAGCACCTAGCCAGTCTAGCAAAGTTTATCGACCTTTCATCAAGATATACCTGCATGAAATCGTTAGGAACATGATTTATTTTCTCAGATATGAGGAGTATAGCATTGTTATATCCTATAACAGACTAACCTAAACTACAGCATTGATGAAATTTGACCTGGATTTCCCCATTTGCATTCCAAGTCACATGACTACACAAATCCCGAAGCCTACATGTCAATGACATCAGAGGTCAAATGGTCATGTGAACAAAAGTAATTCAGAATATAATTCTCAATGGGGACAAATTACATCCGAGGTTTATTTCTTGAATTGTTGTTTTTGCTGGAAATACCTATGCTTGGCAGTTTTGTTTTGGTTAAATTTCTGGGAGATCTTGTCAACAAATCTGTAAATCAAAAGATGGGTTCAAAAATCAAATGACTCCTGGATAAAACAGGAGACTTGGCATGTATGCAAGTCTTACAATAATTATTTGAATTCATTTGTCTTGAATGTTATATGATTCATGTATTCTAAGAATTTCATGCATTCTTTTCTTGATAGGATTCTTGAGATAATGGTTTGAATCTATTTATTTATATATCATACAAAATCATGTATGCTTGGAATTAATAGTTTTAGGTCTGTAGAATGTGTATGTCACTCACTGAATTGTTAGCTAATACTGTAGTTAAGATAAGAAGTTTCTTTAATTCATTTGTATAACTAAAATGTGAATTTTCTTAACTTACAAATCATTATATTAGTATTCAAGTTACAGTAGGGACCATACATGTTGTTGACCATATTTGTACATCTGTCTGACAATAGTCAAGATAGAGATTAATAGCTCATATTGCTGGGGATTAAATGCATGAGGTGAGAGCAAACTATGCTTTTGACCAATGGCAACCAGATCTGAAGAGAAATATATTAATCTTGGAACCATGTTTTGTCTACAGAAGAAACTGAGCTGGAATTTATATGGTATAATGGTATGATGCATCCTGGAACCATATTAACCATTAATGTATGTCTGAAATATATGACATCTGACTTAACAAGAGAGGTGATGATGACCTCAACCTGCTAGCAGCTTTTGAATCTGGAGTGACTTATAACCAGACATCAGGTTATGCAAGCATGCTGGACATTTGAGTGTGAAATGCTCACTCAATTTTATGATAAAATTTATCATATATGTGTAAATGGAACTGCCAATTGCACTTTTAAATAACTTTGCTAAATTATATTCTGATATAAGTATATCCTTCAATTTTCTTATATAATTTTATTTTATCTAATTGAGTAAACTGCTGTATTCTATATGCTGGGGTTTTGTTGTTCTATTCTATATCTCAGTTCAGACATCCATTTATTATATCCACTTGTTTCATATTTTTTATTATTCTTTGGGCAATAACATCAAGGTTGATCATCTTCTAGACAACAACAACTGTAACAACAACCACATGACAACCATTAGAATCTTGGAAGGTGGCCATCAACTACCCATAACTGATACCTCAGGTTTTAGCATACAATTTTTATGCTTCCTCTCCACCATCCAGTCACACATTCTCACAGCCATTTAATAAAACTGGAGGGGGGAGGGTGTCTCCTTACAATAATTTAGGTAACTAACAAAAGAATTTTAAATTAATTAAAAATTGGAAAAGAAATATCCAAGTCATGAAGATTTGATATAGTTTATGATACGCATATTACAGTTTGAATACTGGCCCACTGGGCTCCTGACACATGGCTTTACCAACTATGCATGTGTAGAAAAATATTTAAATATAGTGGCCATTTACTAGATGAGTAATTAAACTGGTCAGTGGGTTAATGGAAATAGTTTTATAAGCATCTGACTGAAAGCTGCCAAACCAGGTAGAGACTGAGGTCAGTTATGGAAGCAGAAAGAAAAGGGATACTTGTGACAGAGGTACCAACACAGTTCACTACTGATGTATTTATGAAGCTCAGGATGTGATCTATACATGTTTTTTTTAAGGGTCTGGTTCATTAAAAAATAATTTAAATGGTTCCAAATTTTGATGTGCATGATATGAACTGAAAGATGGATAGCTTTATATATTACTTTACTTAAAACAATTACTCAAAAAGTAGTTTCTGAGAAAAGAACTGAAAAGGACACAAAAAGTAAATAAATGTACCATATATACTCGCTTATAAGTCAAGTCAAACTGCTAACAAGATCCTGATCTGCCATAACATAATGCACTTGAAGATCAGGGTCTATCTTGTTTGTTCTACTGATTACTCCTAATAAACTGCAGACAAAGATTTGCTGGTGCATTATGTGACAGCAGACCTGGGTCTGTGCATTTTACAGTTTTATTTGTCTTTTAAGTGAGTATAGAGGGCACCAAAAAGAGTGATTTTTGAGAAAATAACTGAAAAGAACACAAAAAGTAAATGAAATGTTTATCTTCAATAAAAACATAACATTATTTCTTAATGCAAACCATTGCACAAGGAACTGATAATTATTTACAGGGAATGATTACATATTTCACTGACATTGAAAACTACACAGAAAAATACATCATATAAAGTTATGATATTGGCATTTATTACTTACATGTAAAGTGAACTTTAGCAAAATGATACTGCTTATATCCCAAGAAAAGTCTGACCTACTTTCATCCAGACTCCTTCTTGTGTCAATTATGATTATACAAACTTGGTTACCACAGGTGTTAGGAAAAGAAATATACAAAGCAGCATGAGTACAATGTTATTATGTTCCTGAAATAGGAAGCTTATGAACTGCTTTTATTACCTGGAAATTCTGAAGCCAACTGAACCAAAGGTAAACAAAATATAATCATTTTCATTTCATTTCCCTGATACTTAAAATAAAATACAGATCTGATGTACTATAACAGGTAAATACCAATTCAATTGTTTTAAAGGCCACACCTGATACATATTGGTACTCTTTAGTTATATGTGCCCCTGAATCTAATTTCCAAGCAGCAACACTTAACATTACTATAAGCTGACACAAAATGGATGCTACGTTTTTGTTTTGAATGAATATATTTTGAACCCTCTCAATACCAAATATTTATGATGTTGAGCTATAAAATTGTATTTAGCAAAAACTTCATAATGTTATTAGGTCTATATAAGGCTAACATCTTTTGCATCAAACTTTCTATGTTACAATACATAAAAAGCCCTTTTAACAGGATGCCAAATCCATTAGCTTATGACAATAATGAGTGAAGCAAACAGATGAGGGTGTGGGCGATTGTCAATTTTTGTATGATTGCAGGGAACAAACATCTAGAAAAGGAAACTTTATACAAATCAGAAATTTTACACAGACAGTTGTATATGTGTTATTACAGATTAACTTATTAACCACATGTGCCATGTTTATGTGTCCTGGGGGTTGTACCCTACTTCTGTGACATCAGCATTATTTACAGATACAATGAAGTAGGTTGTGTTACAGAAAATGAGAATAATATAGCTCTGCAATGATACCAAATGATTTAGATTTTCTACTTGAATTAAAAACTAGGGGAAAAAAAATAATTTGGAGAACTCACAAGTTTTGTTTTCAGAAGTAGCTTTTTTGTCTGGGTTTTAGGCCTTCTGGTCTTGGATCTAAATCTGATTGTTTCAAACTGCACACAGATAGATGAAACATAAGAAAAAAAAAGGTAAGGGATATGGAATATAAATAGGGCCAGGCCACAAAAATCATGGATCAAATATGTAAAAATCTAAAGAAGCCCAATTTTCACCCTTCTTCAAATGCACAGAGGAAATAGCCAAGGAATCTATAAGGGCAACGCATGAAGGGGGGGGGAGAATTATAAAAAGGGGGTGGAGGTGAAGATTGGTCCCACCAATTTGTGAGATATATTTATGATATTTGACACAACTTTGACTTGATGAACACTAGCATTGTTTAAGTGGGATATATGGATAAATCTGGTTTAAAGGAAAAGGAATGTCATACAGTAAACTCAATTTATCCCATGAAAGAAATTATCCTTATGATACCTGCATTTAAACAGCTGAGATCTAAAATAAACACATCTGAATGTTCCTTGAGGAACCATGCACAATTAAACCAATATTAAACTGAATAATTTGTTATATTTTTATCTCTGGGGCCACTCAGTAATCACCAATTTGTGAGAAATTTTGGAAGCTGCCATAGCACCCACCATACCACCTTTGGCTAGGTGCATGAAAATAAACATCCCCCTTTGGATAAATATATAGACATCTGCATCTTCTAAAACTGACAATCCCTTCCAATCCACTCTGTAAGGCTGATAATTATGGTACATCAGCTTAGTGTTTACACTGTAATCAAAATCCACAGGTTTAGCTGATATTAAGTACACTACCTGTAGGGAAGACATAGGAGTCTGTTACTACAGGTGTAGGAGTTTACCTTGATGAACCAGATATAAATCATTAATCAACACATCTACAAAGAAAATTGCTATAGCATACACAATTTCATTACAATTTCATACATATTTTGAAAATATGTATGTATGTATGTATGTATGTATGTATGTATGTATGTGTATATATATATATATATATATATATATATATATATATATATATATATATATATATATATATATATATATATATATATATATATATATATATATATATATTATAAGCACATAAAATTCCATTCATATCTGAAAGAGGAATTTATCTGTAAGTCTGCCTTGGGCATGATTGAGGGGAAATCTGGATGATATGGGAATAAGATTTTCAGGAGGAAATTGCTGAAATCTAAAATGTGCATGATTGTCCCAGAACTGCCAACCAATCTTATCATGTGCTAAGAGTGTCAATCACAAAATAATTAAATGTGAATAGTTAAGCTCATTTAACTTGGATCTAATTGGCACTGATTACACTCCCTATGGATGCTAGAGTCCCTGAAACATGTTGCTTACATGAGAAAATCATGTGCAAAAAAATAATCTAACTTGATCTTTGCTTCAGAGACTTGAAAGATGGTATGTGCTCAAATATTTTTGTCTTAATAAATTTACAACACTAAAGCAGGATTTAATTTTTAGTAACAGGTACATCATCATAAGTTATTATTTCAAATGAAAAATTAGCTTATTTATACCAGATGAATACTGGTTTGTACGACAGCATGCAAGCAAGGCTGTCAGTCAACCACTAGCCACTTTTTCTGATGATATTATAATGCAACATTACAGAAACCATTATAATTGGAAATACATGAATTGGATGTTGTTCTGCATATTACCACAGAGCAACACAATCGTTATTAAGTGTCAAAGTGAATGGAGTATAATGTCTATGAGCATACAGACCATTATGGTGGACAAAGTTGACCTGATGATAGGATTTGAACCCAAATATTTTCTATTGCAAATCTGACAGCTTATTTATTGCTCCACAAATGCTTGTAAGTGATTGTACATAATAAATACTGAACCTTTTGTCTCTACATTGATGATGAAGAAGAAATGGGTTTATCTATGTATGCAATGTATGGTCTCAATGACTGTACAATCCTGTGAGAAAATAACTGCAGAGGACATGGTAACTACAAGATATTATCTTTAATTCATTTCATTAAAATGTATGTATACTGTACAAAACCCAGCAGACATTTGTAATAATACCAGGGGACATGCTTTATAACTATAATTTGCACTCAGAAATTGATATAACCTGCATGTGTTTCAAATAATATCAATCATAAATTGATAACTTCAAATTAATGACTTTCCCATGTCAGCATTTTGTTTATGGATGCAGTAGGTAACAATATTTGTGGCACCAATTGTCCCATAATGGGATACAGAAATTACAGCCTGCAGTATGCAAGATAATAAAGTACAGCAAACCATTCTAGTCTGCAAGATAATAAGGTGTAGTAAACCAGCCTCCTCTGGTGCAAGAGATTGTCAGGTGTCATAAAGTCTAGTATGTAAATCAAGGTATAGTAAGCAAGTCCAGTTTGCAAAATAATAAGGTATAGTAAACCAGTCTACTTTTAAAGATGAGGTGTAGTAACCCAGGCTAGTCAGCAAGATCATAAATGTGTAGTAAGCCAGTGGAATTTGCAAGATAACAAGGTATGGTAAGCCAGTTTGCATGATAATATGATGTAGTAAACCAGTCTAGTTAACAAGATAATAAGGTGTAGTAATCCAGTCTAGTTCCACAAGACAATAGGGCAAAGTAAGGTGGCGCTCACCAGTTATTATGTTCTTTTAAGAGAGTGATGTATGTAAGGTGAAGTTGTTTGCATTTTAAACATGCACAGTGGAGAGAATGTTGGCATATCTATATACTACTTTCATGTAATGTGGATGAAATTTCTTTGGATATTGTACTTTTGTAAATTTTAAATGATCTTAGGACACTGCTAACTAAAATGACTGCTCCCTTGTGCTCCAAAAATCAACCTAAATTTGTCTAAAGTACACTATTCTTGGCAGCTATTAAAATATGGAAAATGAATTTTGCCAAACTAGGTAATACCAGCTTCTAAAAGTGCAATGACTGAATTACCAAATATATAAAATGTAAAAAAAGTTATTGGCTCTTTTTATTACAATTTACCTTTGAAGTTCCAGAAGTGAAAATGAGCAAGTAGAGCTAGCACTTTTTGGAAAGGTGCACATCTGGAGTAAGGCCAAGCAGTGTACTCTCTAACCCATATTACACCCATCAATCATACATCAAAATAAAGGGAAGTAAAGGTTCTTTGAACAATACCTAAGATATAAAAAGTCTCTTTTAAATAACCAGTATAACTAGTGAGGAAACCCGGGGAAACTCTTTTTCTTTAAAATTTTAACCTTATGCTAAATACAAAACTGTAGAGCGCCACCTAGGTCAAGTTTGAGGATAATAAGGTGTAGTAAGCAAGACTAGTTTGCAAGATAAGTGCTGTAGTAAACCAGTCTAGTCTGCAGGAAAAGTTGTAATAAGCCAGTCTAGTTTAAAAGTTAATAAAGTGTAGTTAACCAGTCTATCTTGGCATTATACCATCATACAGTCAATAATTTGTTAAAAGTGCTATTAAAAACTAGCAACAAAAAATTACATAGACCTGAAACTATCCTGCTTGTAAAGTAGTCAGCAGGCACCTAGTCTAGTCAATTTCTCATTTTACTAGTCCATCTGCTTACAAGAAATTTATGTTAAGTTTTGGCCTTGTGCTTTCCAGATTTTTCTAAGAATATGTTGTATAAATAAGGTTGATAACTAAATTTTAGTTTCCACCAGAGCTGCATTTTAATAGATTTCTACCATTTTTACATAGATTCCTCCCATTAAAGATCAAAGGTGATTCTCTAGCACAATTAGGGACTAACCAGGAAAGGAGGATATTGCCAGAACTGGTGTAACCTAATCCAATCAATGGGAGGTGTTAATAAAATAAACCTTGACAAGTACTAACAAAACAGACCCTAATTCCTGCCTAGTTCATAAAGCATGTCTTTCTAAGCATCATCTGAACCATAAAAGCAGCCTTGTTTGCAATCCAACTTTCAACACTTCAAACTTGGGCTTTGGACAAAAACAGCTGTTACAGCTCAACTTACAACTAGGTATTCAGTACTGACCTTCCAAGTGGAACTCTGCTTGAAAAATGGTAATGACTTTGTGGAGAAGGGGGGTAGTAGGAACCGTTCCTCAAAAAAAAAAAATTGGTGCCAGACTAACAAATTGGATTCATAGCTAACACAACTTTGGCCAATTGTTATCTTAAGATAGGCTGTGGTCCCTTTAAGAAATGATGCACTGTTAGCTCAATAAAGTTAATCTGTGAAGATTGTTACCTAAATTTTAAATTGAGGACATACAGATGGATATATTAGGATTTTAATATCAGGCTAGAACAATACTGACTATATGTGTCAATTAAAGTGTAAATAATGTAGGAAATGGAACCTTCCCAAATACCTTTAAATAGGAAAATCTAAAATACCAAAGGCAGAACCATGGTTGCTCAGTGGTCAGTGTCTGGAATCACGACCAAACGATCGTGAAACCGAATCCTATCATTGGACCAGCCTGGGTCAGCTATTGTGGTGTGTCCATGGACAAGTCACTTTACTCCAATTGCCTTGGTTGGTTGTTGTTGTAGGGTTTAACACCATTTTTCAGCACAAGATAGACTACATATGATGGCTAGTATAACGGAAGAACCCCGGAAAATTCAGGAAAAAAATGACCCACAAGAAGCTACCAGCAAGCTTAATCACGTACCCACATTGGCCAAGTCTGAGACTTGCAGACAGTGGTGAGATGGCAGTGATCGAACAGTGAGCACTTCAGACCACTTGGTCACTTGGGGCTCCCAATTGCATTGGTACTTAATAACCTACATGTGTTGCTATGCCATATAATGCTAAACAAAACAGAAGCAAAGACAAGAAAACCATGCAAAAAGTTCAAGAATGGCAAGATAAAAGTTACAAAATATGTATAATTCTTTACAAAAAATGTATAAATAATTCTTTAATGAAAGCCTCAAAATGCGTTACAAAATATGCATTTTGACAAAAAAGTCCAATGGTGAGTTGTCAACTTTAAGATGAATATACACATCAAGCTGACTGTACTACAAATGACATGTTTAATTACTGTACTACCAACAGTCACGCCTAATGACTGTACACATAGAAGCATAACAGAATATTTATACATGTAAATGGCTTATTTAAGTTTACTGCCTTTAAATGTTAACAAAATCAGTAACCATGTAAATGAACATGCATGGTAGTCGAACAGTAACTATTAGTTCCAAATAATTTTTCTTTGTTATTTTCCTAAAGTATGCATGATTTTCACAGTCAATGTGGCCTCACTAGGAATTAGCAAAAGCTGAGAGAATTTGGTGTACCACATTATATATCAGGTTCGTTTGCTAATAACACTGACAAAAAGTTTCTTAAACAGAGGACTTCTTATGGGTAATGATTTAATATTGAATTTATGAAACAAGTTGAATAATGTCCAGCTTTTGCGAGCCTTAGCAAGCAAAAGCTGTACATTATTCAATGAGTTTCATAAAATTAATATTAAATCATTACCTATTTGAGATTCTTTTTATTACATAATTTTTATTTCAGTGGAAATTATTTAGATTGAAAAAAAAAAAAACTAATAATTTCGTTCAATCTGACAGGCGTTTGTTGTGCATAAAATATACAGTAGTCCCAAACAAAGATGAACTGGTAAAAGTAGACTGTACTGTTTTACAAATTATAAATCAAAGAAAAAGCTTCCATCCGAAAAAACAGAACATTATAAACACAAAATCATTTTTCACACCAGAATGATTAATGCGATGTGATGCTGCCACAATGTTTGATACGGTACACAGTACAGTGAGCCGACAGTTAAGTACATGTTTACCCTACAATGTGACTTTCAGAAATAAACATTACATTGTTGCGATTTTCATGTGAAATAAGATTACCTGATGCAAAAATTCCCACATTTACTGCATTGCCTTAGTGACTTGATATTTGCAGTGTTTGATTTGGAATAGACTGTACCGAAGACATCAACAAATTTATTTTTGTGTCGGATTTACATCCCATATATGCTATGTAAAGATGCTGTGGTTGGATGCAGGTCTGTCACTTAGGAGACCCATTTATGTCCAGATTCTTCTGTGAACAGAGGTGGGTTTAATTACTTCTTTAAGTTAACATTTAAACCACCCTTGCTGATACAATGAAGCATCATTTACACATGTCAGTGAAGTAGGCCTGGTTGTTGTTATTGTTGTTGTTGTTGGGCTTAACTCCATTTTCCAGCACTTGATAGGCTATTCATGGCGGCCAGTATTAATGGTGGAGGAAGAAACCAGAAATCACCGGAAAGAACCACCGACCCACGAGAAGCTACTGGCAAGCTTTCTCACATATCCACATTCACCGAATCCTAGACTTGAACACAGCAGACAGAGGTGAGATGGCAGACTACTGGCCACTCAGGGCCTGGTTGTGTTGCCAATCTTTTTTAATCATGGTCCAAAGCTTGTTTTGCCCAAAATGTGTGATATCCCTTAATTCACCCAAGACATGCCCTACAAATTGAATTAGCCATTATAAGGGATAAAAGGAGATAGAGCAAATACAACAACTGTAAGTCCAGTGAAGTAAGATGTCTGCATTGTCTTGCATATTATATAATTGCCAGGTGTACATTATGCCTCATTAGTTGATTCGAAGAGGGGGGAGGGGGGTTGAAAGATAAAATTTGGAATTAAATTGAATCAAAGGCATCTTTTCAGTTATTCTACACCTCTACACATTTATAAATTTTGGTAAAGAGTACAATCTTACAAAAGTGATAGAAAATTAGCTAAATGCAATAATTTAAAGTGATGGGGAGAGGCACATGGAAAATAGGTCACTGTGACATTATCATTGGTGAGTAGTACCTTCTGATAATCAAAATTTTCTGAGAAATTGAGCTCAATGTAGCAGTTTTGTACAACTGTTCTTTCTCTTGATGAGCTGTACCCTTCAAGATCAATACATCCATCAAGTTTACTGACTTTCCATTGAGCACTGACAGAGATTTTAAACTGAATGCAAATCTCAGTGCAATCATTGGATCATAAAAGTTTGTCACTGTGACCTACTTTTGTTCACAGTGTGTAGTACTATCCATGATGAATACATCCATCAAGTTTCAAGACTGTACATATAGTGATATAAGAGAAACTGAGCTCAATGCAGAAACTTAACAATGATACCTATAATGGCCACAATACCATAAAACAAAATTACCCTTTTTATGGTGAGACAAAACTTGGCAAACTCATTCAATATCACATAAATTTAAAGCGGAAATTGAAATATGGCTGAAATTGAACTTAACTCTCCAGTAAAGTTATAAATTGTTTAATGGCAAACAAACAAACTGATGGACAATGTGATTATTACAGTATTCTGTCAACTTCGTCAAGCAGGACCTAATTAGATGGCATACATATTTATTAAAAAGGGAAAAAGAACAGGGTTTTTATTGTCAAACAAGGTAGTTAGGCAACAGACATTTATATTGATTGTCACTGTATATGGCTTTACTCACACTTTCATAGTTTTATATTTTTTATTTTCATGCAAAATAGTAATGCATTAAAGCAAAGAAACACCTGCTTTTTAAAAACATATATTGAGATATTTGAGAACCATAAACCAAGACCTTAATTAACAAAACTATGGAAGGCAAATACAATATATTTATTCCATGTACACCATATGGTCAATAAAGATGAAGACATACTGCATAAAAAGATTTTTGCAATGTTTTTCTAATTGTTATGGTTTGTTTTTGTTATTCTGAAAGGAAATCCCCTACAGCTTAAATGTGAAGGACTTCAAAAGATTTTAACTATTCTGGTTATTAAAGTGTACATATGTTCCTCTGCAAACTGTATATAAAGTTTGGCAGGTTTGTACTTATGTTGCACTTACACATCAAGGAGGCACTGCAAAGCCCTCCAAGTCCAACAGAGATAACAGGTCCCTTAAAGTAGCACTTGGGATATTATGCTAGTCTACACTTCTTTCTAGTGCCTATTTTATTTATTACAAACATTGTTGGTACTGTCTTTAATATGACTTTATATTCTGCCCATGTATTGTGCTTAGATGGCATAAAATATAATTGCTTCAGTACCATATATTTTAATAAACATTATGAAATTTTAATATGGAAACAAGTATGTTTACTGTAAACCAGAAATTATTTTTGTTCAAGAAGATACAGTTTACCATTTTGCAAAGAACCTTGAAAATACTGACACTTCAACTAAATCTGATGCTGTAAATGAAATGGTACGGTAATTTTCAACACACACCCCACCTGCAGTGATTGGTTGGTAGCTTCACGGTAGTGCATAATTTACATAAGGGGTAAATAAACTTTGATGTTAGCTACTTAAAAGATGTTGGTCTTTTAGGGAAATAAAGACAAGTTCATTATATCATAAAATGTGATGATCAGGTTTTGCTATAAATAAGAGACACAAGTGGATCTCTTAGTGCTCACCAAGGCTTGCATAAGTGAAAAGTTGATCATTTCATTGAAGGATTATGTGGTATTAAATAATTGTAAAAGCAGGACATTTTATGATAGGTTTAACAGCACAATGTCACTAACTTTGACTAAAATCAAATTCATCCATAATATTCATGGCATGATCTACTGACCAAGTTTCATCATTGGCAAGAGAAAATACTACCTCTAGAGCTAGAGAGTTCAGCCAATTAGATGCAAACATCATCTAATTAATATTCATTTATCATTAAATTGGAGAAAAATCTTATTCAAATTTGTTCTATAGGGTATAACATACTCAGCTTATAAGAAGCAAGATTGCCTCAAAAATATGTATAGATCTTGCTCATCAATCTTGTTCAGTTGATTGACTATATTAGACTAATTCACAAGTTTTATCAGTCTGATCTGGAATACAGTTACCAGAATACTGCCAAACTCAGATGCAGGATTATAGTACTATTACAGAGTGGATCTCACTTTAATCAAACTTAATTAAGATCTTCACGACATGTACCTCTTTACCCCATCTGATCAAAATCCTATTAATAATACGATATTTGGCTCAACATAAAACTCTTGGCTCAACATAAAACTGTCCAACATCTTGATGATCTTAGACTATTAATCAAGTTTAATCAAATTGTGGCAAATATGTGGTCACTCAAAATGTAAAAAGTTCGAACAAAGTGATGCAAGATTACATCTTTAATATGCATATATCTCTCTCATACAATGAATCACTGGTTATCCTGATAGTCTATGCCATGCTCAGAAGATCACAGCTCCGCTGGGCTGGCCATGTATGCCTGATGAGAGCATCCCGAAGAGACTGTTTTATGGGGAACCAACTCAAGGCAAGCGTTCCAGAGGAGGTCAAAAGAATCGGTACAAGGACATGATCAAAGCTTCAATGAAGTCCTGTAGCATTGATCCAGACAGCTGGGAGCACCTTGCCGAAGACCGCAATGCCTGGCGCAATTAGATCAACTCGGGCGATGCTACTTTTGAAGAGCAACGGATCATTGAGTCCAAACATAAATGCTGGATGAGGAAGAGCAAAGACAGTGCCAACCCTCAATCGATCCAGGACCCGGCAATTCCCTGCCTTCATTGCCCTAGACACTTCAGAGCGCAGATTGGCCTCACTAGCCATCTGCGCACTCACAGACTAGCCCTGAGAGTATATTTTCAAGCCATGAAATAAGTTTCTTTACTAAATTATTTCCATTATTTACCAACTGTTTCGGTAGCCTCGTGGTTAGAGCATATGCCTCGGATGCGGGAGGTCGTGGGTTCGATCCCCGGTTGCGTCATACCAAAGACTTTCAAAAAATGGTACTAAAAGCTGCCTCACTTGATGCTTAGCATTAAGAGGTTAGTGTTAGAACTGGTCTGCCTGGTGTTAGGATAATAAAACTGGGTGGGACATCCTACTATATGTCTGCTGCATGATGCCCCAGGGCTAGACATCACTATAAACTGCCACACTACAGACATGGTAGTGATATGACTGAAAAATTGTTAAAGCTATGTTAAAAAAACATCATCACATAATCACATTCATTATTTACCTCTTTTGTTTTCAAAACATTTAAAATAACTAGATGCCAAAGAAAATTAAGTATAGCTATTATTATATTAAAATAGCATTTCTTTACAAAATAAAATTCTGCACACTTAATAATCTTTTTCTGTAAACAACAATCCCTCTTTGTGATGCTGTCAATGGTATCATAAGTGATTGGCATTATAAGTGAGGGAGCCTAATGCTGAGAGATGTTCCAACAAAGCAGTGCCTTAATTGAGGATTATAACACCAAAGCATACCATATATATACTTGCTTATAAGTCAAACTGCAAACAATAAAGATCCTGATCTGTTATATCATAATGCACCTAATGTTCAGGGTCCATCTTGTTTGTTTTACTGATTATTCCTAACAAACTGCATAGACACTGATCTGCCCACACATAATGTACCAGCAGATCTAGGTCTGTGCAGTTTGTAGTTGACTTGTAATGTTTTAAAAGGTTATATTATAATGGTTTTCTATTAAACAAACTGCATAGACACTGATCTGCCCACACATAATGTACCAGCAGATCTAGGTCTGTGCAGTTTGTAGTTGACTTCCTATTAAACAAAATCTACAAACCTTTGATGCTCTAATAACTGAGAAACAATACCATGTGACCAAGAATCAGAATTTAGCAGGATTCCTATTGGAAAAAAACCGAGTGGTCTAAAATCGATATCCCTTACTCCCTTACGGATCACTGCCATCTCACCTCTGTCTGCGTGGGTTCGAGTCTAGGATTCAGAATCAGAATTTAGCAGGATTCTTATTGGAAAAAAACTAAATTACAATTATATCGGCGAATGTGGATATGTGAGAAAGCTTGCCAGTAGCTTCTCGTGGGTCGGTGGTTCTTTCCGGTGATTTTCCGGTTTCTTCCTCCATCATTAATACTGGCTGCCATGAATAGCCTATCGTGTGCTGAAAAATGGCGTTAAGCCCAACAACAAACAAATTACAATTATATAAATTATGTATCAATGATCAACACAAAAACTGACCAATATAATAGCATCAACAATCATAACTATGTTAATATAGGCAGCTGTGGTATACAGAGGGACATAATACATAATCTACAATTTATTTTACCACAGAAGAAATTTAATTTTGATTGTAGAATACTGATTCTCCACAAAAACACTAAACTGATATGACACAAATAAAGTGAGGAAAAAAAAAATCTGCCATTCTAATCTCATACACTAATACCATTCCTACAGTCAGTCTACCACTGAATAAAATCCTTCAGAACACTGCATGAGTATTAGCTCTATATTCTTATGACAAAAAGTTGAAACCTGTCAATATTTTGCAAAAAAACATGACATAAATATCAAGGAAAACAAATCCATATTTTCTGTTGGATTGTACATAAAAATTAGTTGGAACAACCCACTGATTTATTGACAAGTCCCCATCCCATGTCAAACATAACTCCATGAAGTGCGACTTCTTCATAATCAGAAACCAGCTGTGCACCTGGACAAACCAGGAAATTAATTCTGGGGCAAGAAATGTAAACTTTTTCTGTGAAAAGAAAATCAATAATCTAAATGATTCATCCTTCATTTCTATATGTGTTTAATTATAAAAACTAGCTTTTGCTCACTGACATTTTTATGTGATCAGTTGAGTAATTGGCATTTTGAGCCAATATATTTAGTCCACACAATCATCCTTTAATTATGAAAACCATTCATTAGGAGAAGTTTTTTTTTCATTTCAAAATGCATCGAAATAACTTCTTTGTGTAAGCCAGTTCAATATAAAGCTGAGCTCTGAGAATCTTTGGAAATGGAACAAATTAAAAGATGAATTTATTTTTGTTTTAAAAATTCATGGTCCAGATAAAATTAAAGCAGAATTTATTTTTTTTTTTTGTTTTAAAAGAGAAATGGTCCAAAGAAAAAGTAGACCTATTTTTAAAACTTTGAGTCCAGGAACCAGGAACTGAAACTGTAGGCCTTTCAAGCAGGATCTCTCACTGGCAAAACTCTATGCATGTTATAATTTTTACCGAAAAACACTATTCCCACAAGGTGCCTAATGCTCTACTGGTTGAAAAGAATTTCCAAAAATTCAAAATAAGACCATAACTTCCCTATAACTGCCAAGTGTTGAAACCATTTCTCATATTCTTCAGCAATAACAAGATTTTTAAATCAGTTGCCGTGGTACATAAAAGACAAACTAGTCATCATTATAAGTCTTTTTGGTGAAAGCTCCATTTCATCTCTTCAGGAAGAGTAGTTTCAAGAATATTTTTAAGACAGTCATCATGGTAGCCATTTTGGATGTATAATTGCACATGTATTTAGGACAACAATGAAAACCCCATATCATAATAATCAACAATTCAGGAGTAGTGACAAAAAAAGCTTTTTAAGATAACCATGGTAACCATATTGATGTACAACTGGTACTATTTTCATTTACTATCAACTATACTTTTAAGACGACTTTCCATTCAGGAGGGGTAGCAATGACAGGATAATCAAGATGGCTGCTATCATGGCCATAATAGCAGATCAGCCTCATTTTCATTCGAAACCAATTCAAAATCATAAGAAGTCTACTTCTAAAAACAATGTTGGCCACACTGAATGTAAGATTAGCATGAATATTTAGGACCAGTCAGACATTGTGAGAAGTCTTTGAGTGAAAAAAACATCCATTCTAGAGGAAAAGCAATGTTAAGATTTCACTTAGAACCAAAAAGACATCTTAAGAAGTCTTTTAGTGAAATCCATATGTCAATATGTAAATCCATCCTGGAAGAGCAGCAATATTAAGATTTTCTAGAGTCCACTTATAATGGACTTATAAGAGTCCACCATTTTCATTGAGGACCAACTAGACCATGAGGCAAATGTGTGTGTGTAAAGTATCAAGGCCAAGTGAAGGAGAATAACAAACTTGTGCTAAGAAACAAAATAGATCATAGACAATGGTGAATAGACCATGACCATCCATTCAGAAGGATAATAACAAGATTGTCAAACTGACTGATGTGGTTGCTGTACTGGACATTATAATATGTCTCTTAGGAAATAAATCCATAAGTGATATGACCATCCATGTAGAAATAGCTATAACAAGATTTTCAAGATGACCACCACAGTGGCCAAAGTGGACATTACATCTGCACCATTTCAAACTAGACACCGTCAGAAGTCTTTAAGTCTTTAACTCGTTAACCCCTAACGCTGCATTTATGGGGCAGGAGGTGGTAGCCTACTTCTGAGCTCTGTAGCGTTATGGTCATGTGGACACAATAAAGTGGGTGGTATTATTGAAAGGTAGACAGATGTAGCTTTACGATGATACCAAATAATATGGATGTTCTAGTTGTACTACAAGATACATAGGGAAAAACGTCACTTTTTTGACCAGAGTTTTTTCCAGCCAAAATTCGTCCGAAGTCGTGATCCGGTTTTGTGTCCAGATTTTAGACTTTTTGGTCTCTGATCTAAGACAGACCAATCTGAATTGCACACAGACATGTGAACCTTTGCATTTAGAATGAAGATTGTTCTCGACACGAAAATGATGGGTCCTTTAAGCAAAAAAAAAAGTCCAGTTTTTACACATCTGCTCATGCTCAGGTGAAAGAGCCAATGAAAAATTGACGTTTATAACACAAATATGCATTAAGTTAACTGAAAATATCTTCCAAGTCGCTGTATTATAATGTATTCAGAAATATCTCTCAAAATTGATTTCCTACTCGCATTTCAGGCGAAAACGACAAAAACCTACAGGGGTTAAGGGGTTAAGTGAAAACCCATTTTGATAACACCAGCGTTTCAGTAGCAGTAACAAACACAAAAGTTTCATGATGACCACTGTGGGTGCCATATCAGATGCCTGAGCAAAGCCATTTATGTAAAAAACCAAGCAGACTATGGGATGAATGTGTGTAGAAAGTTTCAAGGCAATCATCTATGTAGTTTAGGATCAGTAGCAATAACAAGCTTGAACTAACAGACTTACAAATGAAGAACATACAATAGACAACAGACTATCTCATAAGTTCTTCTGGTCTATTACCAGTAAAGTAAAAAATCAATATTTGTTAGCACTCTCTTCATATGTAAAAACATGCTTTTTCAGTCTAAGAGTCATACTTCAAATTTTTTTGTTTATATATACTGTATAACTGCAGGACCAGCTTGCTTTCCTGAAAACAAAATATCCTACTAAATTAATCCTCTTTTTATGAGCTAATATTTTTTTCTCCCATTTAATAGCTCTATTTCCTGTCCAAAGAGATCCCCAATGTGGACTTCAGGATGAATTCTACGCCTGAAGCACCCTCTTGCACAATGTAAAAGGTGGCAGATGGAGACATGAACCACAAAAGCTCATTGGTTAGCATGTGACTAAAAAAAAGTGCAATTCCAATTCATATCATTAAATCACCTAAAGCATATTGATATGCTGCATCCTTGGGCAAGATATTGCTTCTAATGCCACAGCACTAAATAACCTACTTGTGTTGATGTGCTTAAAACATCCAATTAAACCAAACCAAATTGATGCAAAACATCTGGTTTTTTTGCAGCACCTGACACTTCTATATATACCACTAACATCTGGTGCAATCCTGGTTCAGGGATGTTGTTGAGCTTAAAGATAAGAGGAATGATGTCCACACTAATTAACATTGCATAACGGTTCCATTCAATACACCAGTCACCAAATACAATGACAAGGTTCATGTACTCTGTACTTAATGATGTTAGAAACTGGAAGATTCACCCTGAGTGCTTCATAGTTTTCCACTTTCTGAGAAGTGTTTTGTAAGTGACTGCTGTTAATAAACAATAAAAACAAAAAAAAATTGTTTCATTTCTCTATTATCTCAAGTTAATTTCTTTACAAGACATGAACAATGTTGAGATGTATATTAAGATCCACTCCCATTTTCTGCTTCAATTCATACATCCATACTGTGAATTGCATTTATACTGTGTAAATGTGCAAGTCTTTGGGGAAAAAAACTATACAACATTTTGTCTCATTTGAATCTCATTACTGTCATTTAAATTGACTCCTATTCTAGATTCCCAGTACTTAATCATGGGGAAACAATAAAACATTTACACTCCATGTCTGATTCAGAACACATATCCATAAAACAACCCAGAAATTTTTGATTGACTAATTGATTGTAGAGTGTACCAACACTGTAAGGCTATTTAGCACCATAGAAAGGTCATATCTGGTGATTTACAATATCTGATCAGGTGATTTCACTTTAGTGGAAGTCAGATCAGCACCACCTTGATTTAGGAGCAACTAAACATTTCATGCTGATACGACTTTCCATTCAGGAGTAGATTTTCAAGATGGCTGTCCTTGCGACCCTACTGGATATCAGCTTAGCACCACTGATTTTGGACAAACTTGCCATCATATTAAGTCATTCAGTGAAAACCTCATATTGATATGTCCATTCATTTAGGAGTAGCAGTAACATGATGTTTATTATGGCCAGTGTTATACCAGATGTCCAAGTCGATCCATTGTCATAAGTAATCTTCTTGTTAAAACTAATGACTTTTGTTCAAGAGTAGCAATAAAATGATTTTCAAGATGGGTTCTGTGGAGACTATAGGGAATGTCTGATCAGCATCATTTTCATTTAAGACCAACTTACACATTATAACAGGTTGTTTATTATGGCCATTGTTATACCTAATGTGGAGACTATATGGACTGTCTGATTAGCAACATTTTTGACTAACTTAGACATCATAAGAAGACTTTTAGTGCTATTACCAGCATTTAAGGAGTGCTGATTAAAAAAAAAAATTCAAGATGTCTGCTGTGGCAACCATACTGGATGTACTTGAAGCAATAGTTTCATTTAGGACCAACTGGATCTTGGGATGCATGTGTGTTGAGTTTCATGACAATCCTCGAAGAAGTCTTGGAATAAAGGAGATAACACTAATAGATGGATGAACATCAGACAATGGACAAGAAACCATGTGTTCTTCTAAACTATGACCAGTAGGGCTAAAACTCTAGCATAATAGAGATGATAAAATTCAATCTCAAATCACTCTGATACTTGGATTTAATGGGGGGGATAGAGAAAAGTGGAAAATAAACTCAAATAATATTTGGAACAGCAGTCTTAATTTTGCAAGAAATAATACTGTTTTATAATGATGATAAAAGAGTAAACACCAAACATGAAGTAAATGTTTTAAATTAGGTTTTTGCATTTATGTTCAGAGATAAATCTAGGCCACAAGTTTCTAATATACATAAATTCAAGGAATAAACTGAATACAGTTTCTAATGCCTCATCAAAAATTGCCGAGTTCTGACACAGGCTATTTGCATTTCATTAATGAAATATTAGTAAAGATATTCTGTGCAAAACTTTAAAATATCTGAAGGATTTTATCATCAGTGACATGGATTGTGCAAGATTTTATGCAATTCTTCTATAGAAGTATTAATGCAATCACAAACAACATTTTTTCTAGGAATTTTATGGATCTGATTTAACTCTGTTAACAAAGATTTTTGTAGAAAATTCTTGTCACTTCTTTTTATCATTTTCAGGATATATACATATTTATAATCTTTTTACTGTTGTTGTAGAGCTGATTAAAGCATTGACATCAACAAAGTTGGTGTTAACATAAAATTTTCCCATAAAGTCTTCAGTATTTAAAACCTCACGATTTCAGTTAGCAATGTCATTTAAAAAAGATTCCCTTTACTTCATCCTTGGAAAAAAATGTATGTGCCGGTATACCACCTACAGTGTATATTAATTTCAGGTACATGTCTGTAAAACCTGTTTTGATAGACCACTGCTATGAAACCATCTGTAGTTTCAAAATTAATCAATTTCAAACAAAAGACTAATAACTGTAACAACCATGAACAATGATATTTAACAAAATTATGTTTTTTTTTAAAGTACAGTTGCAGTTCAAAACTACAAAAAAACTCAATCATGCTAAGTAATTCAATTATACTGAGTATTCCATTGATGGTTAATATTTTGATAATCAGCATTTCAGCAAATATTTCACCAATTCTGAATACTGATGCTCAGTATTCAAGTGACATGGACTATTCCAGCAAACACTTTTTTGACTGATCAAAATTTTACTGTATCACATGACTTTGCTTTGAACTAAATAAACCATGTGATACATTGATGAATTAAGTTCATGTTCCATACTCCAGAAAAAACTAATTATACATTTTTCCTGACAATTTTAGTCAATTACACATCTTGGCTGCTTTAATTATAAATTCATATCTCAGCAAGGTACAGTACATTAGTAAGGTTCAAATAAGAGTAACTATAATGTAGAGACAGTAAAAATCAAATTTTGTTCATTAAATAATAAGAAATAGCTTGCAGCTTCTATATATATATATGTGTTTTACATCAGTGGTCCCAACCACCGGTCCATGGACCGGTACCGGTACCGGTCCGTGGATCAAATGGTACCGGGCCACCCAAGGTACATTAAATTATTTCCATTTTATTTACTGTTGTCTATTTCTCTTAGGTTTATATTCACTTTATATTCATTTATATTTATATTTATTTTGATTCATTTTTGGTGTAACTGTATTTTATTTTGAAGGCATGTTTAAATATAATTAAATTAAAATTATTAAATCAGAACAATCTAAATCATAAACAATCAACGTCCCCCTCCCCTGCGGCCATGGTAAAATTATCAAACGTTGACCAGTCCACGGTGACTAAAAGGTTGGGGACCACTGTTTTATATGACCACATGTGATACATCTTAAAATTAATTGCTAGACTTATTTAATAAAAAAAAATTCAGCCAACTAATTTTCTCCAATATTAGTTTTATGATCTGATTGGAGAGCAGTTAATTGATTAAAAACCCAAGTGAACTATACTGCTGTGAAGACTTAGATAACTTGATTACTGGTACATTGGATGTAGCAGAATGTGTCATCATGTAATTGAGACAAGCAAGCAGCTTTGCTGAGTGCAGAGATCAACAATAATGTAAAGCATATGTTGTAACAAGATAGCCAACAAAAAAAATCTGAATGCAAATAACTTTCCAGATAGGCATGATTCTGTTAATCAACATCATCAATGACAGACCTAACCTGTTGTTAAGTCAGACGTGCCTCATTAAGTATCTCTGAAGCATATATGCTGAATCATATTTCTTTTCTTTTTTTTTGGATGTATGAAGCTCTTATTCTTGAAATAATGGTCTCTATGGACACAGTACATAATTATGCATAGAAAATTTGAGTTTGATTCAACTGCCAATTAAATCCTGTCCATGAGGACATTGATGTATAAAAAAAATGTCCTTTAAGACTAAGTGTCCTTCATATGAGTAACTTAAATTAAAAATTAACAAAAAAGAATGTTTTATGAGCATGTATCCTTTATATGTAGATGTCTTCTAGATTAGTTGTACTGAATATAACATATGGTTCTGGTGAAGATTGTTTATGGTTCCACTGTATATTGCTTATGGTTCCAGTGTACATTGCTTATGACATGAGAACAAATACTGGAGAATTTGTCTTTTTTTCTTTGTTTTTTTTATAGACAAACCTTCTGTAACAAACTAATATAAATCTCTATAAATTTGTTATGTCATCATGTACATCTTTGGTGTAAGTTTTAACACTACTGAAATGGGGAAAAAAATAAATGCATTGGAGGACATATACCTTTTTTCAATGTCTGAATCACATATTTCAATTTCAGTTTGACATTTTTTGCATGTTTTTTAGTTTTTTAGTATTTAGTCTCTCTGATGGGGGAAAGTTTCTGAAAATGATACCCAATTAGCAATAATTAAAAATTGCAAATTGTTGCTCTTGTACAGCTTGTGCTTCACCATGCACAATCCAGAAGAGGTCATCGTTATATCAATTCAAAATAATGACACAACTTTTTAACGTACAGATCTTCAGCATTGTAATGCAAGCAAAGTTTTTGATATTTCACAAAAGAACTGAAACAAAGCCATTGATTTTTATTTCAGAAGTAATTCGGGTCTTTTTGTTCTTGGTTGTTTGTGCCTGAATTTAAGATTTTATAATATCCTGTCTACGACACTTAATTTTATTGTCAAATATATGACCTGAGAAAATGAATGAAATAAGAATGTTTATGTCTTACTTAAACCATAAGGTGCCAGATTTATAGTCCATGAAATTAGAATTTGATGAACTTCTGAAATCTGAAAAACTTGCCTTCACAGAATAAACATAACTTTTCCTCAAGCTTTCCAAATATCAACATTTTATTTCAATTTTAACTTTATTTTCATCCAAGCTGTCTGCCAAAAGTTGAGTACAAAAAGTTTCTTATAGACACAAAATTTAAAACAATATCAAAAATTCTGAAATAACATGAATTCAAAGCTTTTACTTGAGATTTTTGGTGAAAATGAAGCCACAGAACATACCTATCAACTTTCCTGAATAATGCTGTCTTTGAAGAAACTATGCCAAAAGCTATTAAATGACTTGTACACCCTTCTCTAATTGGGTCTAGACTATGGCAGTTAATCAAGGAGATTGTGATCAACATATTCAATCTGTGCTCCCAGAGAAGTTCTTTTTTTGTCTGCCTTGTCCAAATCATGTCTAAGTTACTTAAATCATCTAATTCCCAGTTGCATTCCATGAAGAACTCCATCCTTCTATTTCTGCCTACAATGAAATTGTCAATCAATGTTCATAAAAACTACATATTCTAGTTCTGTTGTTCCACAAAGATTCCAAGACCTGCCAAAAAGCAATTAAATTTTGTATGCCTTTTCTTGGCAACATGGCATGGCCAATTTACTCTCTGTCTACAAAGTACCAAAAATTCATCACAAAACATCATCTTTACAAGCTTGGTTTATAACATTTTTTTTGCGGTGGAAATTTCCATAGATACCTCTCATAGACAATTCACATGGAGATAACATCAACTTATAAGAACAGACTTCACATTGTCACTAGTGTTAGAAATTTACCTTTCGGAACCTGCTGGTCTTTTGGCCAGCAACTCTCAAAACAAACTGTAAAATTCTACCAGACATACTGGTCTGCTTTTATACTTGCTGGTTTAGGGCCATTTGGAACACACCAAGTTGGAACACTGATTAAAACATATTAAAATATGTGTGCAAGATGCTACTAAAGAAAAATACCTTAGAAATTCACAAGCAATGCATGTACATTCAAGTGTGCAAGAAAATAAAAATTCAAAAACACAATATGCCATGTATCAGGTATCCCATTTCTTTAGTGCTATTTGGTTTGCAATAGCATAACAAAGAAAGCATGATAAAAAAAATCTCAGTCTGGGAGAAGGTTTTAGCAACTATCAGTGAAAAATTGTATATTATTATACAAAATCACAAAAAATACAATGCACCATTGCCTAATTATAAGAGGAAGTCTATAGTTTCATAAGGAATCCCTGCCTCTTGTCTAGGCAGGCACTTGTTAGGCAGTATTCCTGCCTTCATGCTGAAGAGGCCAAGAGTTTATCTGACTTTTATTGCTGTAGGAAAAAAACCAGTCTGATGATGTGATGTTGCCCAGTGTTTTCTTTTGTTTTGTTTTTCTTCATTTGTGACAGCCTCTGAAGACCAGAACGAAAAATACTATCTAACTACCAGCATAAAAGATATTATGTGCATGGAATTTTTTAATTGGCCATGCATAAATGCTTTCTGCTTTCAATGTGCAATTGTGAATTTTTGGGTGGCAATTACATTGTAAACTAAAATATTATGAATTTCAAAACTATGTAATATTTGTAGCTTTAAAGCAAGTGACAAATTATCAAAACTCACTTGTAAAATAAGAGTTGGCCAGTCTTTGACCAATGCATGGGTTTTTGGGTGTTCTTTGTTTTTTTTAAATAATGAATTGTGTTTGGAAAGGTAAACCTAGTGTGATTCTAACAATAAATATACCAACAAAGTGTGACATTCATATTAGTGTTGCTTCTACATCAAAACAAACAACTGATTTAACAATACATATGACCTTTAATGGTTGGTCAGTGGTCAAAGTTCTGGACTTGCAACATGCAGGTGCAGGTTCAAATCCTACCACCGCAGCATCAGCCTGTGTCTGCTACTACAGTGTGTCCTTGGGCAAGGCACTTTGTTCCAATTGGCTCAGTACTAAATAACCTTTGTGTTTTGATCTGCCATAAATACTACCATATGCCCACTGAACAACTTCAGCAAATAATTAGTACTACTCCATGAAATATTATCCTTATCAAAAATCTACATTTGGCAGTATGATAGTATCAACTTTGATCCTATCATTTTACCAAGTGCATGTAGATCTGGGAATAAAGCTTGTTTCTTTTGATACACAAAACAGCTTGCAGTCCTATTCTACACCAAGACTAATGTAGTGTATCAGTTCATCCTTAGTTCCAAATCTTCTGCCCTCTCTTCTCTACATAGAAAATTAAATGCTAGGGGATTAATATAGTGTACCGTTTCTGTCAGAGTGCATGATCTTCTGTACCCTAAATAAGAAATTGCAAAATGGGATTAATACAGCATAACATACAGCATCCAAGAGGAAGGCGAAACAGCAACAGCCTCAACAAGAATAAATCTTCACCTGCAGCAAATGCAACAAAGATTGTCATGCAAGGGTCGGACTCTTCAGCCATTTGCGACAGTGCAGATAAGGCACCAAAACATGGAGCTACACCATCGTCTCTCGAAGACGGACAGATGCCAACAACAACAACAACAGCATAACAGTTCTGCCAGAGAGTGAAATTCTCTGCCTACTTCTAAGTGGGATGAAAACTTTATAGCAAAATCCTTAAATATTTTTGTCTTTAAATGTCAAGTAAAAATCCAAACTATGGAAACTACTGTGCTCCATCACTGTCTATAGAATACCACAAGAATCACCATGACCATACCTGTCTTCTAACAAGAAATGTGTTATAATGAAGGGTCTTATATAGAGGGAGTGATGTACTCATCAGGTATTGCTACATATACTCACCCACAAGTTGAGTCCAACTTCAAACAACCAAGAGCCTGATCTGCCATAACATAATGTATCCGAAGACCAAGGTTATGTTTTTTTTTTCTACTGATTTATACCCAAGAAACTGTACAGACCCAAGTCTGCCAGTACATCATAAGGCGCTGGCAGCGCTGTGAAGTCTGCGGTTTGACTCAACTTGTAAGTAAGTATAAATGGTATATTTTTATTTTTTTTTAAAGTTGCATTTCCCCCTGCTTTGTTATAGGAACTTTCACCATGCAATGCCATATACTGTTAATTTTGGTGTAGGAAATTGTTAGCCAAAGTGGTCATGAGAAAGTTATGGTTCTTGTTGTTGTTGTTGTTCTGGGGCTTAACGACATTTTTCAGCACACATGATAGGCTATACATGGCGGCCAGTATTAATGGTGGAGGAAGAAACCAGAAATCTGCAGAAAGAACCACCAACCCATGAGAAGCTACTGACAAGCTTTCTCACATATCCATATTCCAGAATCTTAGACTCAACTCACTCACGAAGACAGAGGTGAGATGGCAGTGATCCGTAAGGAGAGGGTTTTAGACCACTTGGCCACTGCAGAGTACACAATGAAAAAGTTACATCATGAAAACGAGGATTTTGTTTGGCCAAATTTTTGTCATCAAAAAAAGAACCTCATCAGAACACCTGATATACATTAAAGGGATTGGAAATCCTATCTACACAAAATGCAGTCATCAAATTTGCCAAGTTTCACAATACTAAATCAAGTCGTTCTTAATTGTTTTAGAAAAATGTATGCAAGGAATGGTTGTATAAATTACAACTTGCTGAGTAATAACTTAATTAATATTGGCTGAATCAAAAATGATTCTGTTGTACTTTCACTTAGAAACATTCTCTTTTTTATAACTGAAAAATATCCACATCTACAATTTCATATTGTATGAAGTTTGCATTCCTAAATGGTGCACATGCATGATTGAATATCTGATTATCAACTGGTATGCATCAAAAAGTGTTATAAATCCTGAAAGCTTACATTTTTGCTACCTAAAATACAATCATGCTCGAGTTAATGAAGAAAGGTATGCTATTTTACTAATGTTGATTTTATAATGAAGTTATTCCTATATTTACTCAAAATACATTATCTTTCACATATACCAGTAAATCATATCCAAGATGTTTGGACTTTAGTTGATAAAATTATTTTTTACTACAAATAACTTAAGATCCAAGAATTTTCAAATTCTAATGAACCGATGATGAGGAATGCATTTTCAATACAAATAGTCATGGGTGGTCCTACCGTAACACATTAGTGTTTGATTTATTTGCGATTTTAAAAAAAACAGACCCACAAAAAAATTAAACAAGAAAATATGAAGAAAAATTAATGGCACCAGAAGAAAAAATATGTCATTCAAAGATAAGAAATACATGATGTTCTCTGCAGTGTTTTAAGATAACACTGTTAATATGCAGGCATTGGGAATTATCTTTGCAGCATACACTGGTTTACAGTTGTACTTCATGTCAGATGACAAAAGTGATCTTTGTTTCTCCAATATAAATAGCACAATACAAAATAAACAAAATATTTTGGCACTTTCAGGAACCAATATTTTGAACATCCACCTCAAATTAAGGGTATCTTGGTCGTCTTACTATACACTTCTTATAACCCAGTTTTTTAAGTGTAGTAAACTAGCATGCTGAATAAAAAGAAGAAATTTTCTTTTCCTGCATTAATACTGGATATATTTCATCATATCATACCAAAAATCATGACATTTTAATGAGGGGTAAAGCTTAAAATATATTGTTTTTGGTACCACATGATGAAATACATCCAGTATTAATGTAGAAAAATAAAATTCTTTTTTATTATATATCAGACTTGCTTCAGAATCAAAGTTAACAAGATTAAACACACACTTTGACACAAAATGCTCACCCCCACTGCCATTTCATACCTTAACACCAATTTCATTGGCTATTAATTTAAATATATGCGATTGAAGAATGTTGTAGGATTGGGCTAGCTTAATCTGTTGCAGCAAATTACATTTTTGTCATTTTGTAAACTATTTTACCCTAACTGGAAAAAAATGCAAATCTGATTATGTAATGCATCACAATGACTTTATCATTGTGGTCAAGTAAGGGGAAATAGCTTTAGGGTGATGCAAATTTCTTTATTGATGATTATTTTCCATGTCTATAATGTAATGCAGTTTCCATGTCTATAATGTAATGCAGTTTCCATGTCTATAATGTAATGCAGTTTCCATGTCTATAATGTAATGCAGTTTCCATGTCTATAATGTAATGCAGTTTCCATGTCTATAATGTAATGCAGTTTCCATGTCTATAATGTAATGCAGTTTCCATGTCTATAATGTAATGCAGTTTCCATGTCTATAATGTAATGCAGTTTCCATATATTTGTTCCAATTCACAAAGTGCTCATTCTTTTTGCTGAAGGTACAAGTTTTGTAGGCACACACAATCAAGCATTGCATGGCATATAGTCACATGTGAAAATATAGGAATGAAAAAAAGTATGAAAATAATTATGCTATTAAATTTCATACTTGAGTATATAATAAATGACAATACTATAATACAATTCACATGGGTCATGTATGTGATATAATCATTTTAAATTAAACATAAATTGTTCTTTTAAAATCTAACACTATTTTTTTTTAAGCAAAGTCTACTCAATCCTGATTTTTGAATGATCTGCACCTTACCTGTCATCAAGAAACTTCCTGACAATAATTATCAATCTCTAATGTCTTTTACAATGGTGTCAATGCTCTAAACTTGGGTCAAGAAAAGAGAACTTCGAATGGAATTGTCACAATATAGGGTAGTATGAATTTGTTTATTAGTATGTGTAGTGCTCATTGTAACATCACAGCATGTAACATCTAATAGGGATTGTATTGGATCACACCTTTAGGTTCATTTGTCCAAAAATGTATATGTACTTTAAAATTGATTTTGCCTTTTTACCTTTGGGTAGTGTAAATAATGACCCCTTCCAAAGGAATGTGTATTTATAATAATCCAAATGAATGAAATAAATACTTGCCACTTAAAGGTCTGTAGAATCAAATTATTTAAAATAATACCTAAATTAAATTACTCAAATAATTGGTGTTGATTGCATACATGACCTATGTGACTTTTAATATAGTACATGGCATGTGGTATGTGGCTATTTTATCTTGAAGAGTACTCCTTGACTATAAGGCACTTAACTACAATGTCATTCATGTAATAAGGCATGTATGGTGTGTGTGGTTTTTTATATTTTTAATGTAGCTTTAACAACTTTTCAGTCATATCCCTATGATGTCTGCAGTGAAGCAGTTTATAGTGATGCCTAGCTTTGGGACATCATGCCACAGACATGCAGCGTCATTTCCCAACTAGTCACATTATTCTGACACCAGAATGACCAGTCCTTACACTAACCTCTTAATACTGAACACCTTGCAAGGCAGCTGTTAGCACCATTTTTATAAATCTTTGGTATGACTTGGCAGGGGTTCAAACCTGCGACCTCCTGCATCCAAGGCAGACACCCTAACCACTAGGCCACCAGATTGGTGGCATGTATGGTCATGGATCTCATTAAGCATTAGTAAAATTTTATGTATGATATACTTTATTAAAAGAAGACTCATTACAAGGCAATATACACTGCCTTCATTGGACAGCATTATAATGAAGGAATACTACATCAGGGATCTCATTATAAGTTGTTGTTATAAGGTTTAATGCCATTTATCAGCATAAAATAGGCATGGCAGCCAGTATAAATAGTAGAGGAAGAACACAGGAAAACACAGGAATGAACCACGAACCAGAGTAGCTTCTGGCAAGCTTTCTCACCTAACTACATGAGCCCAATCTGAGACTTGAACCCATGCAGACTGAGGTGAGATGGCAGTGATCTGTAACAATGAGACTTTAGACCACTTGGCCACTCAGGGTGCCTCTTATTTAAGACAGTCTATAAATTATTGTATCCTATGGATCCACTGGATAACATTATGTGGGAGTACTATAAGACAATCCCACTACAAGGCAGTATATTCTATGACTTCTATTAACATCATTATAATGAAGGAGTACTGTATCATGTGCCTCAATATAAAGCAGTCAAACTATATTATTATGCCCTACGGCTCCACTGGATAGCATTAATCCAGTGAACCATAATCATTTTATTGATCATCAGACACTGTCATTTATTTATTGATCATCAGAAACTGTCATTTATTTATTGATCATCAGACACTGTCATTTATTTATTGATCATCAGACACTGTCATTTATTTATTGATCATTATACACTGTCATTTATTTATTGATCATCAGACACTGTCATTTATTTATTGATCATTAGACACTGTCATTTATTTATTGATCATCAGACACTGTCATTTATTTATTGATCATCAGACACTGTCATTTATTTACTGATCATCAGACGCATTTACTTATTGATCATCAGACACTGTCATTTATTTATTGATCATTAGACACTGTCATTTATTTATTGATCATCAGACACTGTCATTTATTTAATGATCATCAGACTCATTTATTTATTGATCATCAGACACTGTCATTTATTTATTGATCATTAGACACTGTCATATATTTATTGATCATTAGACACTGACATTTATGTATTGATCATCAGACTCATTTATTTATTGATCATCAGACACTGTCATTTATTTATTGATCATTAGACACTGTCATTTATTTATTGATCATTAGACACTGACATTTACCTATTGATCATCAGACACTGTCATTTATTTATTGATCATTATACACTGTCATTTATTTATTGATCATCAGACTGTCATTTACTTATTGATCATCAGACACTGTCATTTATTTATTGATCATCAGACTGTCATTTACTTATTGATCATCAGACACTGTCATTTATTTATTGATCATCAGACTGTCATTTACTTATTGATCATCAGACACTGTCATTTATCTATTGATCATCAGACTGTCATTTACTTATTGATCATCAGACACTGTCATTTATTTATTGATCATCAAACACTGTCATTTATTTATTGATCATTAGACAATGTTATTTATTTATTGATCATCAGACACTGTCATTTATTGATTGATCATTAGACAGTCATTTATTTATTGATCATTAGACACTGACATTTATCTATTGATCATCAGACACTGTCATTTATTTATTGATCATCAGACACTGTCATTTATTTATTGATCATCAGACACTGTCATTTATTTATTGATCATCAGACACTGTCATTTATTTATTGATCATCAGACTCATTTATTTATTGATCATCAGACACTGTCATTTAGTTACTGATCATTAGACACTGTCATTTATTTATTGATCATCAGACACTGTCATTTATTTATTGATCATCAGACTCATTTATTTATTGATCATCAGACACTGTCATTTATTTATTGATCATTAGACACTGACATTTATCTATTGATCATCAGACACTGTCATTTATTTATTGATCATCAGACACTGTCATTTATTTATTGATCATCAGATACTGTCATTTATTTATTGATCATCAGACACTGTCATTTATTTATTGATCATTAGACAATGTTATTTATTTATTGATCATCAGACACTGTCATTTATTGATTGATCATTAGACAATGTCATTTATTTATTGATCATCAGACACTGTTATTTATTTATTGATCATCAGACACTGTTATTTATTTATTGATCATTAGACAGTCATTTATTTATTGATCATTAGACACTGACATTTATCTATTGATCATCAGACACTGTCATTTATTTATTGATCATCAGACACTGTCATTTATTTATTGATCATCAGACACTGTCATTTATTTATTGATCATCAGACTCATTTATTTATTGATCATCAGACACTGTCATTTATTTATTGATCATTAGACACTGACATTTATCTATTGATCATCAGACTCATTTATTTATTGAACATCAGACACTGTCATTTATTTATTGATCATTAGACACTGTTATTTATTTATTGATCATCAGACACTGTCATTTATTTATTGATCATTAGACACTGTCATTTATTTATTGATCATTAGACACTGTCATTTATTTATTGATCATTAGACACTGTCATTTATTTATTGATCATCAGACACTGTCATTTATTTATTGATCATCAGACACTGTTATTTATTTATTGATCATCAGACACTGTTATTTATTTATTGATCATCAGACACTGTCATTTATTTATTGATCATTATACACTGTTATTTATTTATTGATCATCAGACACTCATTTATTTATTGATCATCAGACACTGTCATTTATTTATTGATCATCAGACACTGTCATTTATTTATTGATCATCAGACACAGTCATTTATTTATTGATCATCAGACACTGTTATTTATTTATTGATCATCAGACACTGTTATTTATTTATTGATCATCAGACACTGTTATTTATTTATTGATCATCAGACACTGTCACTTATTTATTGATCATCAGACACTGTCATTTATTTATTGATCATCAGACACTGTCATTTATTTATTGATCATCAGACACTGTCATTTATTTATTGATCATCAGACTCATTTATTTATTGATCATCAGACACTGTCATTTATTTATTGATCATCAGACTCATTTATTTATTGATCATCAGACACTGTCATTTAGTTACTGATCATTAGACAATGTTATTTATTTATTGATCATCAGACACTGTCATTTATTTATTGATCATTAGACACTGACATTTATCTATTGATCATCAGACACTGTCATTTATTTATTGATCATCAGACTCATTTATTTATTGATCATCAGACTCATTTATTTATTGATCATCAGACACTGTCATTTAGTTACTGATCATTAGACAATGTTATTTATTTATTGATCATCAGACACTGTCATTTATTTATTGATCATTAGACAATGTCATTTATTTATTGATCATTAGACACTATCATTTATTTATTGATCATCAGACTCATTTATTTATTGAACATCAGACACTGTCATTTAGTTACTGATCATTAGACAATGTTATTTATTTATTGATCATCAGACACTGTCACTTATTTATTGATCATCAGACACTGTCATTTATTTATTGATCATCAGACACTGTCATTTATTTATTGATCATCAGACACTGTCATTTATTTATTGATCATCAGACTCATTTATTTATTGATCATCAGACACTGTCATTTATTTATTGATCATCAGACTCATTTATTTATTGATCATCAGACACTGTCATTTAGTTACTGATCATTAGACAATGTTATTTATTTATTGATCATCAGACACTGTCATTTATTTATTGATCATTAGACACTGACATTTATCTATTGATCATCAGACACTGTCATTTATTTATTGATCATCAGACTCATTTATTTATTGATCATCAGACTCATTTATTTATTGATCATCAGACACTGTCATTTAGTTACTGATCATTAGACAATGTTATTTATTTATTGATCATCAGACACTGTCATTTATTTATTGATCATTAGACAATGTCATTTATTTATTGATCATTAGACACTATCATTTATTTATTGATCATCAGACTCATTTATTTATTGAACATCAGACACTGTCATTTAGTTACTGATCATTAGACAATGTTATTTATTTATTGATCATCAGACACTGTCATTTATTTATTGATCATTAGACAATGTCATTTATTTATTGATCATTATACACTGTCATTTATTTATTGATCATCAGACTCATTTATTTACTGATCATCAGACACTGTCATTTATTTATTGATCATTAGACTCATTTATTTATTGATCATCAGACACTGTCATTTTTTTATTGATCATCAGACTCATTTATTTATTGATCATCAGACACTGTCATTTAGTTACTGATCATTAGACAATGTTATTTATTTATTGATCATCAGACTGTCATTTATTTATTGATGATTAGACAATGTCATTTATTTATTGATCATTATACACTGTCATTTATTTATTGATCATCAGACACTGTCATTTATTTATTGATCATCAGACACTGTTATTTATTTTTTGATCATCAGACACTGTCATTTATTTATTGATCATCAGACTCATTTATTTACTGATCATCAGACACTGTCATTTATTTATTGATCATCAGACTCATTTATTTATTGATCATCAGACACTGTCATTTAGTTACTGATCATTAGATAATGTTATTTATTTATTGATCATCAGACACTGTCATTTATTTATTGATCATTAGACAATGTCATTTATTTATTGATCATTAGACACTATCATTTATTTATTGATCATCAGACACTCATTTATTTATTGATCATTATACACTGTCATTTATTTATTGATCATCAGACACTGTCATTTATTTATTGATCATCAGACACTGTCATTTATTTATTGATCATTAGACACTGTCATTTTTTTTACTGATCATTAGACACTATAATCTATTTATTGATCATTAGACACTATCATTTATTTATTGATCAGACACTGTCATTTATTTATTGATCATCAGACTCATTTATTTATTGATCATCAGACACTGTCATTTATTTATTGATCATCAGACACTGTCATTTATTTATTGATCATCAGACACTGTCATTTATTTATTGGTCATTAGACACTATCATTTATTTATTGATCATCAGACACTGTCATTTATTTATTGATCATCAGACTCATTTATTTATTGATCATCAGACACTGTCATTTATTTATTGATCATTAGACACTATCATTTATTTATTGATCATCAGACACTGTCATTTATTTATTGATCATCAGACACTGTCATTTATTTATTGATCATCAGACTCATTTATTTATTAATCATCAAACACTGTCATTTCGTTACTGATCATTAGACAATGTTATTTATTTATTGATCATCAGACTCATTTATTTATTGATCATCAGACACTGTCATTTATTTATTGATCATCAGATACTGTCATGTATTTATTGATCATCAGACACTCATTTATTTATTGATCATTATACACTGTCATTTATTTATTGATCATCAGACACTGTCATTTATTTATTGATCATTAGACACTATCATTTATTTATTGATCATCAGACACTGTCATTTATTTATTGATCATCAGACACTGTCATTTATTTATTGATCATCAGACACTGTCATTTATTTATTGATCATTAGACACTGTCATTTATTTATTGATCATTAGACACTGTCATTTTTTTTACTGATCATTTGACACTATCATCTATTTATTGATCATTAGACACTATCATTTATTTATTGATCAGACACTGTCATTTATTTATTGATCATTTGACACTGTCATTTATTGATTGATCATCAGACACTGTCATTTATTGATTGATCATTAGACAATGTCATTTATTTATTGATCATTCGACACTGTCATTTATTTATTGATCATCAGACTCATTTATTTATTAATCATCAAACACTGTCATTTCGTTACTGATCATTAGACAATGTTATTTATTTATTGATCATCAGACTCATTTATTTATTGATCATTAGACACTGTCCTTTATTGATTGATCATCAGACACTGTCATTTATTTATTGATCATCAGACACTGTCATTTATTTATTGATCATTAGACACTGTCATTTATTTATTGATCATTAGACACTGACATTTATCTATTGATCATCAGACACTGTCATTTAAACAGTTATTGCCAAATATAGACAATAGCAACAGTCATACTCATAGAATTATGGAGTCACACTACATTTCTGTTAAGATAATTACCAATCAGAGGATTGTGAAATGGTTAACTGAATTAAATGGCCTTTTATACCAGTAACATACTGAATCTTCTAATTATATATTAGTACAACTGGGATTTCTGACAGAAATATACTAAGATAGTCAAAGTATAATTCAAGGAATTAAAGGAAAATCATCATTATTCCTATAAGCACCTGAAGCTGCCACTGTAGAATGGAAGCACAAATAATCCAACATGATTATATTTTTGTCCTTTCAGACTATTCTGAGATCTGTATGGAGAAGAAAATTTCTGCAAGGCAGTTAAAAACACTTCAGTTGATTAAACTATATAAATAATAAATGTACTCATTATAAGTCAATTCCAACTGCAAACTAGACAGATCTGCCATCACATAATTGGCTCTATTTAGTTTGTTAGGAATAATCGGTAGAAAAAAGTCACACAGATCCTTATTTACCTGCATATTATGCATTGGTAGATCAAGGTCTATGTTGTCTGCAGTTGGACCTGACTTACATGCAAGTCAATATGGTCCCCTGATTGTTTTCAGATTTCTAGGACTATATGTAGCAGTACTAGGAAGAAAATTGCAATTTTTAAGTCTGCTTTATGGCAATGCAAATTGAATATATATTTCATTAAAAAAAAAAAAACAGAAGTGTGTCAACAGAAACATATCCAGATAATGAAATCAAAATGCACTCATTACAATGAAAAAGTGTAACAATTACATCTTATGGTAGTTTCAGAATATATTTTCTTCAATCAATTTCATACACATACCCAAAGGACAGATTACAATTGGAAGTCTGAATTCCAAAATTTAACCTTTTTCCTTATCTGTAGTGGATACAATTGCTTGCTTACTGATTCCCATTTATCTTTACTTAAGTCTCTTTACATTTGACCTCAGCATAGTAAGATATCTGTAGTGGATACAATTTCTTGCTTACTGATTCCCATTTATCTTTACTTAAGTTTTTTACATTTGACCTCAGCATAGTAAGTTATCTGTACCTCTTACAATTGCTTGCTTGCTGATTCCCATTTATCTTTACTTAAGTCACTTTACATTTGACCTCAGCATAGTGAGATATCTGTAGTGGATACAATTGCCTGCTTACTGATTCCCATTTATCTTTACTTAAGTCACTTTACATTTGACCTCAGCATAGTAAGATATCTGTAGAGGATACAATTGCTTGCTTACTGATTCCCATTTATCTTTACTTAAGTCTCTTTACATTTGACATCAGCATAGTGAGATATCTGTAGTGGATACAACTGCCTGATTACTGATTCCCATTTATCTTTACTTAAGTCACTTTACATTTGACCTCAGCATAGTAAGATATCTGTAGAGGATATAATTGCTTGCTTACTGATTCCCATTTATCTTTACTTAAGTCACTTTACATTTGACCTCAGCATAGTAAGATATCTGTAGTGGATACAATTGCTTGCTTACTGATTCCCATTTATCTTTACTTAAGTCACTTTACATTTGACCTCAGCATAGTAAGATATCTGTAGAGGATACAATTGCTTGCTTACTGATTCCCATTTATCTTTACTTAAGTCTCTTTACATTTGACATCAGCATAGTGAGATATCTGTAGTGGATACAACTGCCTGATTACTGATTCCTATTTATCTTTACTTAAGTCACTTTACATTTGACCTCAGCATAGTAAGATATCTGTAGAGGATACAATTGCTTGCTTACTGATTCCCATTTATCTTTACTTAAGTCTCTTTACATTTGACCTCAGCATAGTAAGATATCTGTAGAGGATACAATTGCTTGCTTACTGATTCCCATTTAACTTAAGTCACTTTACATTTGACCTCAGCATAGTGAGATATCTGTAGAGGATACAATTGCTTGCTTACTGATTCCCATTTATCTTTACTTAAGTCACTTTACATTTGACCTCAGCATAGTAAGATATCTGTAGAGACTCCTCAAGGCTGAAGAATATTTATAAAGATAAGATTGCAAGAATCACAAATATGTTGGGCAAGTTCCAAATGTACATCATACAACTGTTTGTTAAATAAATTTCTATCAGGGAAAAAATTAAAGCCAATAATAGATTACAATATTTGCACAAAGATTTATTCTACATTTCAACAAAGACTAGTTCTGTATTTCCACAAAGATTTATTCTACATTTCCACAAAGACTAGTTCTGTATTTCCACAAAGACAAGTTCTGTATTTCCACAAAGACAAGTTCTGTATTTCCACCAACACTAGTTCTGTATTTTCACAAAGACAAGTTCTGTATTTCCACAAAGTCTCATCTTAACTGCAGATTATTATGTCTCATCGGCACATTTGGCTTTTATAAATACAATTTCATCTATGATAATTAACTCATTAACCCTGGTGGCTTTGTTTGCGCATCCAGCAATCCTTTGTGAAAAAAAAAAAAAATGGCTAAAGTAGGTCTATATTTTAATAAAAAGAAAAGATCTTTTATAAACAAAATCTGATTGAAACTTATGCAAATTAAAGAAAAAAAAATCTTTTAAATTTTTTTACCTGACTTATCCTTACCCTTACTGCAAGTCTCCCTTTCTGCATCCTCATAAAGTTAAAACTATGAAAAGAATTGATACTCACCTTTGAGACACATTTTTCTCCGCTTGAAGTTGAGGACTGTGAGATTGGAGGCAGAAAAAATGCTGATGTTCATTTGAATGTTCACATTCACCTCTGTGCTCAACATCCCTGTGCACTGGAAGTCTATCTTGAACACTACAATACAGTGAGAAATGGGAACATAAACATTTGAACATAAAGAAGAGTCCCTTGCAGGGATTGACACTCAAATAGTTAAAAGATTTCCAGGAATCAAAGATAGGACCATTTCTTGAAACCATTTTCAGGATGAAGAATGCAGCAGCGACGTAAGATTAATACCATTTTCATTTAGCATATCATAACCCATGTCAATATGATCACATCCATTCTGGAGAAAAATTAATAAGATGTTCAAGATATCAAATTAGCATCATTCTCTTTAGGACCAACTAGAAATATTATAAAATCTTCTGGTGAAAAGCCTATGTTGATATGATATTGTCTTTACAGAAAAAAATAAGATAATCAAGAAGGCTACTATGGTTGACTTACCAGGCATCAGATCAGTACATGTATCTAGTTTTAGATCAGTACATGTCTCAGTGGTGTCAATCAATAGCTATGAGTGTCAGGTCAGTGCATGTATCAAGTGTCAGATCAGTACATGTCTCAGTGGTGTCAATCAATACATGTATTGAGTGTCAATCAATACATGTATTGAGTGTCAGATCAGTATATATATTGAGTGTCAGATCAGTGCATGTATTGAGTGTCAGATCAGTTCATGTATTGAGTGTCAGATCAGTACATGTATTGAGTGTCAGATCAGTATATATATTGAGTGTCAGATCAGTACATGTATTGAGTGTCAGATCAGTACATATATTGAGTGTCAGATCAGTACATGTATTGAGTGTCAGATCAGTACATGTATTGAGTGTCAGATCAGTACATGTATTGAGTGTCAGATCAGTACATGTATTGAGTGTCATATCAGTACATATATTGAGTGTCAGATCAGTACATGTATTGAGTGTCAGATCAGTACATGTATTGAGTGTCGAGTGTCAGATCAGTACATATATTGAGTGTCAGATCAGTACATATATTGAGTGTCAGATCAGTACATGTATTGAGTGTCAGATCAGTGCATATATTGAGTGTCAGATCAGTACATATATTGAGTATCAGATCAGTACATGTATTGAGTGTCAGATCAGTGTATGTATTGAGTGTCAGATCAGTGCATGTATTGAGTGTCAGATCAGTACATGTATTGAGTGTCAGATCAGTGCATGTATTGAGTGTTAGATCAGTGCATGTATTGAGTGTCAGATCAGTACATGTATTGAGTGTCATATCAGTACATATATTGAGTGTCAGATCAGTACATGTATTGAGTGTCAGATCAGTACATGTATTGAGTGTCAGATCAGTACATGTATTGAGTATCAGATCAGTACATGTATTGAGTGTCAGATCAGTACATATATTGAGTGTCAGATTTATTTATTTATTTATTGATCATTAGACACTGTCATTTATTTATTGATCATCAGACACTGTCATTTATTTATTGATCATCAGACACTGTCATTGAGTGTCAGATCAGTACATATATTGAGTGTCAGATCAGTACATGTATTGAGTGTCAGATCAGTGTATGTATTGAGTGTCAGATCAGTACATGTATTGAGTGTCAGATCAGTACATGTATTGAGTGTCAGATCAGTACATGTATTGAGTGTCAGATCAGTGCATGTATTGAGTGTCAGATCAGTACATGTATTGAGTGTCAGATCAGTACATGTATTGAGTGTCATATCAGTACATATATTGAGTGTCAGATCAGTACATGTATTGAGTGTCAGATCAGTACATGTATTGAGTGTCGAGTGTCAGATCAGTACATATATTGAGTGTCAGATCAGTACATATATTGAGTGTCAGATCAGTACATGTATTGAGTGTCAGATCAGTGCATATATTTAGTGTCAGATCAGTACATATATTGAGTGTCAGATCAGTACATGTATTGAGTGTCAGATCAGTACATGTATTGAGTGTCAGATCAGTGCATGTATTGAGTGTCAGATCAGTACATGTATTGAGTGTCAGATCAGTGCATGTATTGAGTGTCAGATCAATGCATGTATTGAGTGTCAGATCAGTACATGTATTGAGTGTCATATCAGTACATATATTGAGTGTCAGATCAGTACATGTATTGAGTGTCAGATCAGTACATGTATTGAGTGTCAGATTAGTACATGTATTGAGTGTCAGATCAGTACATGTATTGAGTGTCAGATCAGTACATATATTGAGTGTCAGATCAGTACATGTATTGAGTGTCACATCAGTACATATATTGAGTGTCAGATCAGTACATGTATTGAGTGTCAGATCAGTACATGTATTGAGTGTCAGATTAGTACATGTATTGAGTGTCAGATCAGTACATGTATTGAGTGTCAGATCAGTACATATATTGAGTGTCAGATCAGTACATGTATTGAGTGTCACATCAGTACATATATTGAGTGTCAGATCAGTACATGTATTGAGTGTCAGATCAGTACATGTATTGAGTGTCAGATTAGTACATGTATTGAGTGTCAGATCAGTACATGTATTGAGTGTCAGATCAGTACATATATTGAGTGTCAGATCAGTACATGTATTGAGTGTCACATCAGTACATATATTGAGTGTCAGATCAGTACATGTATTGAGTGTCAGATCAGTGCATGTATTGAGTGTCAGATCAGTACATGTATTGAGTGTCAGATCAGTACATGTATTGAGTGTCAGATCAGTACATGTATTGAGTGTCAGATCAGTACATGTATTGAGTGTCATATCAGTACATATATTGAGTGTCAGATCAGTACATGTATTGAGTGTCAGATCAGTACACGTATTGAGTGTCAAATCAGTGCATATATTGAGTGTCAGATCAGTACATGTACTGAGTGTCAGATCAGTACATGTATGAGTGTTAAATCAGTACATGTATCATGTGTCAGATCAGTACATGTATCATGTGTCAGATCAGTACATGTATGAGCATTAGATCAGTACATGTATCATGTGTCAGATCAGTACATGTATCAAGTGTCATATCGGTACATGTATCAAGTGTCAGATCAGTACACATATCAGGTGTCAGATCAGTACCATTTTAGGACCATCTAGATGTCACAAGAAGTCTTTATTTAAAAGCCCATATCAATGTGGCCATTCATCTTGGTGGATTAGCAATAAAAAGATTTCCAAGCTGGATAACATGGCAGATAAATAATGAACATCAAAGTTTACACCTATTTTATTTAAGGTAACTGCCATTTACTATCTGGTGAGATTTGTGTTAATGAAAAATGAGGCTGAGAATAAGTTTAAAACCAGGTGGATATAAAGTCTCAAAACTTGCTGCCCTAAAATTTAAACTATACATATCTTATTCTCATGGACAGTACCAGAGCATTGCACCACAGTTCTGTTGAGGTGGTAGTAAAAGTCTTCATAAATATATTCCAAAAAGATATATTCCCATTGCATACTCTTCTCATAAAATAAGGAACAGCTTTTGCTATCTAAAAATTGCTTTCAAAATATTTGTTTTATTGGAGTGAAAGGATTTTTCCACTCAATTTACTGAACTTTGAATATATTGATTTAATATCCTTTAAAATTAATTAACATCAGTCACTGATGCCATGTTGTTATCTGTAGCCTGGCTTCTCTCTATTTAAAACATCATTGCATAATTTACAAATAAATATTATGTGCTTTTTCATGCACCATTTACATAGATAAATAACGGATTTACTGAATCTGCCAAAATTTGGATATGAACTCAATAAAACATGAAATCTGACCAGAATTGTATGTAATACTTTTGGTAAATTTATATCCTTGTTTAGAAAACTCTTCCATGTTCTAGGATTTAAACCTTACTTTTAATGACAAAAAGCTTTAAGATAATGTCTAAACTGAGCTTAGATCCATTTTCTGGCAAAAAAATGTTGAGAAAATCTGGCAAGTACTTTGAATTGTATGTAATACTTTTGGTAAATTTATATCCTTGTTTAGAAAACTCTTCCATGTTCTAGGATTTAAACCTTACTTTTAATGACAAAAAGCTTTAAGATAATGTCTAAACTGAGCTTAGATCCATTTTCTGGCTAAAAAATGTTGAGAAAATCTGGCAAGTACTTTGAAAGCCGCATTCACTTACAAGCCACAGAAGCAAAAACTGTGGTGTATGGTCTAATAGTTGTTCTATTCTTCTGCAGTAAATGTCAGAAGGCTTTGGCAATGAGAGATTATTAGTGATGTGGTGGCTCTTCCTTGCCATATGAAAAGTCTAGCTACTAATTTTCTACATTCTGCAGGTCTGAGATAATGGTCTAAGACTGCCAATAATGTACAATCATTTCGATTTATCAGTAATCTCAAATATGTCAAGCACTGCATGCGCTTTAATTAACTACTTCTAAGCATATGAGAGTTAACCACAAAGCTGCCTTGCTTTCTAACTCTTCTTTTCTAGGATTAGGTGTAACTAAATAACTTACTATCACAAAATATTATCAAGTCTACAATTTTCGAAAACTTTAACAATTAAATGAATTTCATTAGAGTTTTATTTACATTGAAACTGTCATTAAGAAATATTCACACTCTATATGCCATAAATGCAAACAACAAAGACAAAAGCTTTGGAAAGAATTATGCATCAGTAATTACCATTTGTATGGTACACATTAGTAACGAATGACTAAAGAACCCTTTGAATCTTTTAACAAATCGCTATTTCATTATAATTTTATCTGAACAGTCATCACATTTGGCAGCAATTCATGATAATTCCCCACTGTTGGAATAAAGCAGCAATTAATGATAATTTCCCACTGCTGGAATAAAACAATTAAAATTCATTTTTTTGTATCAACATAACACTACATGCAAGTACATATGAATTTTCTTTAAAGTGTGTACAAACAGTATCAATTATTATTGTACCAAGTTTGTAATGTACCAAACTTTTATATCAATGATATGCTAAAATTAGAAATTTGCTATCAAAATGATGATGTTAAAATATTATCTCTGAGAGAAATTATCATAAATCTCATTCAGGGCAACCTTGGTGCATAGTCAATAGTCCATGAAATGACAGATCTCTACATCAGCAGTCTGTCAGAAAAGAGTGGGGGACTGTAAATCTCCTGAAAACTGTCTTATTTGTGGCAAACAAGTTAATATATGATTCTATATGTCTGCAATCTGGACAAAGTTGCAAATTTACCATACCATTAAACATTTCTGAAAATTTAAGGCCAAATCTGATGAAAATTATTTAACATGTAATATACAGTACTGCCTCCGTATATGATTCTTCATTATATCACCCTTCTGTTATAAGAAGGGTATAGTCAGGGGGCTCATTTCATTAGTGGCAGTAAAATTATATGCAACATGTATTTCATTATAAGGTGATCTCACTACCAAGTAGTATACTCTATGGCTGCCATAGATGGTGTTACAATGAGGGAGTGCTGTACCATGTGTTTCATTATATGGTGATGTCACTACAAGGCAGTATATTCTATGACTGACATTGACACTGGGGAAATAATGAGCAAGTACTGTACCATGTATGTATTTAATTATAAGGTAATATACTATATGGCTGCCATGGCCACTGAAGATATAATGAGTGAATACTGTACCATGCATGTATCTAGCTATAAGGCAGTATACTTTATGGCTGCATTGGACACTGTGGATATGAGTGAGTACTGTACCATATATGCATTCAATCATAAGGTAGTATACTCTATGGCTGCCATGGCCACTGTGGATATAATGAGTGAGTACTGTACCATATATGCATTTAATTATAAGGCAGTATACTCTATGGCTGCCATGGACATTGTGGATATAATGAGTACTGTACCATATGGGGATATGATTGAGTACTGTACCATACATGTATTTAATTATAAGGTAATGTACTCTATGGCTGCTATAGACAATTGACATGAGTGAGTACCATATCATGTGTGTATTTAATTATAAATCAATATACTCTATGGCTGCATTGGACACTGGATATGAGTGAATACTGTACCATGCATGATTTTGATTATTAGGCATTATAATCTATTTCTGCACTGGACACTGGGGATATGATTGAATACTGTACCATACATGTAATTAATTATAATGTAATATACTCTATGGCTGCCATAGACACTGGGGATATGAGTGAGTACTGTACCATGTGTGTATTTAATTATAAGACAGTATGCTCTATGGCTGTCATGTCACTGGGGATATAATGAGTGAGTACTGTACCATGTACATATTTAATTATAAGACAGTTTACTCTATGGCTGTCATGGACACCAGGGATATAATAAGGAAGTACTGAATCAATATGCATTTAATTATAAGGCATTATATTCTGTAGCTGCCATGGACACCGGAGTTATAATGAGCGAAAATTGTACCATGTACATATCTAATTATAATGCAGTGCACTCTATGGTCCCCAAAGCCAACATTATAATAATAGTTCTGTAAAATTACATTTGCTGACATCATTTTTAAAATATCTAATGTGAAAGAGTCCCCTTTGCAGCATATTTAAGCACACTCTTCTCTACCCCCACTCCAAAAAATGCTTTTTAAATAAAAATATTTTGTGCCAAGGGGACTACATAAATCTCCAATTCACTACTCACAGAAAAGTCTCTAATCTTCTACATAGATATTCTTAGCACTATAAGTCAAAATATATCCTTGTTAACTTGCATTGGTTATAATTATTGTATCAATACTTTCTAAAAAGAGAATCTTAAAGCAATAAATCAGTCTTAAAGTTCTGAAATTTCATGCTATAAGACAATCCTAATAGTAACTGAAGAAGCATTATTTTTGCAAAATCACTATTGGAAGCTGAAAAACACTACATTGTAGTTATTCTGACAGCATAAAATCAAGAAAAAATTAAAAGCTTTAAAACAATCTGATATGATCAAATTTATGCCCCACCCAGAACTATTCCAGATAAAAAAAATTATACATATTTGTTTAAATCAACCTGATGATTCAACCAATGCATTAGTTCATAAAAAAAAAATTGGGAAAAAAAATGGAAAAGATGAAAAAATGTTATATCAGTTTTAAATTACTTTATGTGCAACTGTTTGTCTTTACATCTGACATATTTGTCAAAACTCCTCTACATTGGAACCACATCTCATAAAGTATTTTGAAATCTGATTAAATTTTGTCTCTGATGATCCAAATTCCTTTAATCACAAGGCGCTAAAAGAGTCAAAGTCATGCAAGTTTTATCTTGATGTCAACTCATTCCTGACTGTAACTATACTTATTTTGTCTCTCTTTTGCAATATCTTCCATTCCAATGTTGTCTCCTATTTGGTAAGCTTTGATATCAGAGACAACCTTGGTATGTGCAAACATTTTCAAACCAAGAATATACAGCTAATAATTACATAACATAAAGATAAATACTTGGGCATATGTTGGTTGTACAGTGTATATGTATTACGAATTCCACAGTACATTACCAATGAATTAGTTTTTGTGGCATTAATATAAATAGTCGACCAAAACATTTCTACTGAACCTTCATTTCTTACATTTTAAATTTTTTATCTTTTTTTCTTCAATATCTGTTATTCTTAAACCCAATTAAGATGTCTGAAAGACGTGTCCACTGAAACAATGGTTGAACTGCCATTTTATATCCTACTGGGTGCATGACAATGACCCAAACTAGAGATGTGGAGCTCAAAGTTTTGTATGAGCTAATGCTAAATTATTGACAAACTCGCTCATTTTACAGCATTTCTGGCTGAAAATTCTCCAAGAAGGATGGAACAATAAACTGACAACCATGCAATTCATCAGGAATGTAATACAGAGATTATGTTTGCTGGCTGGATCACAAACTTTACTACTGATGTTTGTACATCATTCCATCATAGCCACCAATTTGACAAGAGTTAAGAAGATGGAAATTAAAGAAAACCTTGTCTCATGTAGCTCAGACTCGTCTACAGTGTGCCAATTAAAAAGATGCAAAAGAAATTGAATTTAAATGAAACTTTCATTCTTCTTCATGCTCTAGTATTATTTTGTACTTTCTACATATTTCCCAATTTACTAAAATACACTGTCCTGAATAGAAATATGAAAATTCTAATGAAACCCAACCTTAACAACCTCTGCAAGTCATACATTTCTATGGACACTTAGTTACAAGAGTTTGGCAAAGGCTGTCCCATGTTTCAGGGCAGCCAAATTTACATTTTTCATTTAGACAATTAGATTCAGCATCAGCCATCCATGGTGTACCATTGAGAATCTAACTAGGGTATCACATGGCCTTTCTACCTGTGTATAAATGTATTAAATCAAGCACAGTGGGGACTCCCAATTTTTACATGTGAACCTTTCAGCTGGGAAGGCTTTCCTCCCGAAAAGAGGGGTGTCTCCTGCCCTTCCCATCATTCTCTAAAATCTCCCATGTACACAAAAATTATTATTTAAAACTAAAACTCTAGATTTTTTTTTCACACACTACTTCCAGTGTTTCAAGTAGGTCTGTAATTGCATAACTGCAATCCAGATTAAGCAAGAAAAGACAATTTATCTATTAATCTGAATAAAACAATTAATATCACTTTGATTTGGTCAGCTGGTTTGTTTGGCTTTAGTGTTTAAAGTTTGCCAAGATGAATTTTACAACTGACATTATCACCCGAGACCTTGATTTATTTATTTGCAAATATTACCACCTAGAAAAATTGGCAGGCAAAATGCAGATTGTTCTGAACTGCACTGCTATGGACAACTTTATCACAAAAACAGGGACAAAAATCAATGACCTTTAATTATTCCTATGAACCACCCGGCTGTACATTTTCCAATGTTTACATTAAAAATACACCTAGGAAATACCTTGGAAAAACCTTGGACATGAAAACTTAGTACATTTTTAGCTCGGAAAAACCTAGGAAAGAAGAACTTTGTCATTTATTAGCTCGGACATAGCTCAAAAATGCGGACTTGAAAATTTTCAGCTAGGACATGGACTTGGTGTGTTTTAACTGTGCACTTAGAGATTTCTATATATCTATTCAAAACATTTTTTTTTACAGTTATTCAAATGAATAATGTTTGTCATCCAAAATAATTACCAAGTCTACAATTTGAATTAAATAATAACTATGAATTATTGTTGATTGATTGATTTGACATTAACATTTCACCATCTCAGTTCAGGCAATGCCAAACAGGAACACAAATTTTGGTTTTACATCTCATTTACATGTAGATAATAATATGAGATACAGAACCAAAACTTATACACTTGCTTATCATATACAGAAATTTCTCATGGATTCTGCATGGAATACTTCAGGAATCCGTATGGAAGAGATATTGACTGAAAAACTTAATATGGAATCAGACAATTTATTCCATATAAATTCCATAAGTACTTCACAGCAAGTGAAAATTCCATATGGAATAAAGTTGCAACTTTAATCCATAAGCACATTTTTCCATATGGAATGCAGGCTCATTATAGTCTCATGGAAAATATTCCATGAATAATTAATTTACTATCTGATTCAAATAGAAATATTGGTGGGAGTTAGAATACATGTATATGTCAGTGTAGGTGATGTGGAACAATGAAATTATACTCATATAAATTTGAAGAAAACACATGTATATCAGTTTTCTTAAATTTATTTCCACAGATGTTTAAAAACAGGCAGACATGACCAAAAAAAAATAGAGAAAATGTAAACATGATCAGAAAATCATGTAGTATAAATTTGTATGCATTTAATAAACCAACAATTATATGTTGATACTTAATGTCTTGACTGAAAATGTGAATGAAATATCAAATTCACTGTGGAAATTTTTTCTATATTCACTCAAATGTTTTTTTCACTAAACAAATTGTATTATAGGAGATGTAAACCAAAATTTCTGAAAATGTCTTGAAATTTTGTGATTCAAATTGTCACTGGCTGCCAACATTTTTGAAAATATGTGAGAATTTGTGATTGAAATTTCACTTAAGAGTTTGTCAAAAATTCTGAAAATATAGTGATATTTTGTGAGTGTAATATCACCGACTTTTAATTTATAAAAGCATTTATATTTCCTATTTCTGATAGCTGTAATTTTATTCATTTTGGACACAATAACTTATAACTTCTTTCTACTTTTTCCTTTTTCACAATTGTCATTGTTGTTCTATTTCTGTTTAACTTCAATTGGATTTAACTGCCCTCAAAAAAATTCTTGTTTCCGTTTTAAATCAGAATTTTGCTTTCTCTTAAACTGAATCTGATTTTCCTTGATATGGACTATATTTTTAATATGTCTCCAAAACATCTGTTGTCAGACATATTGCTGTGTTTTGATATTAGTGAGGTGGGATTTTATGTCATTCTGATTGGCTAGGCTGTGGAAGTGGGCAAGGTTTCACATGAAAAACTATTAGTTTATATGTGCAATAGTGGAATTTGCAACTCAGTCTGCTCTTTTCTACAAGAGAAACAAAAAACATAAGAACTGAGGGCTCCAGGAAATTTAAAGGGGAAAACGATTGTCTGTAGGATTTGACAAACACCAAAAGATTGAAACACAAGGTGTTTGCATAAATTTCATATAAGTCATTGATACAATGATGATTTGTTGATTTAATTGTTTGTATTTGCATGTATTTGCTGGGATTTACTTATTTGAGTCATAGATCAATTTTCTTGATATAGTATACTTGTGTTGTTTATCGGAGTCAGCACAATATTTTTCTTTCTATGTACATTGACGGCTCACTAAGTTATAGCTCAATTATTGTAAGAAATTATGTATCCAGGATTTCATGCAGGAAATTATGTATTTATCATCATTGTGTTGAGTTGTTTATCTGAACTCATACATTAATATTGTTATGTATATACATTAACCAATTGTTGGAATGTAGTCATTACTGAAGCTGTGAAAATTATCCAAATGATTTTATTATGAGTATTTGTAACACTAACATTGGGTAAGGAATTTCATTCATTCTTGTGTAATGAGACTAGTAAGGAATTAATGTCTCAGCGTGGTGCAAATGGCAATTAGCAGACCATTAGTCTGTGGAACTAGTTTGTATGTTCTGTTACTGGACCAATTAGTCTAGAGAGCCATCAATGTCTTTTTGAATCTGAGAGAATTAAATCTGACCTTGAGGGGTGACACTAATGATTTATTCTGGTATAATGTGATGGAATATTTAGGCTGCTTTTGTTTATATATATGCATGGTTTTGGGAAGAGACATGTTTTACAACCCAAACAGAATGGAAACCTTAAAAAAGGAAAAAAGGCGAGATACCAAGAATTTTGGAAAAAAGGAAGTAAAGCAAAAAAGACTTACTGACACAAAGTAGCCCAAAGAGCAGTCTGAGTGGACATTTTGGACAGAACCAAACACCAGGTTATGAATTGATGCAAGGCGGTGTTATTCGATTTCTGACTCAGTTAAATGATGATTCAATTCTATCTATACAGAATTGGCTATTTTTATAATCTAATTTGCATTTTGAAATTCCTTAATTAGTTTGATACAAAATGAAAAAAGTGTATCTTTCAAATTGTAATGTTTATATCATTTGCTTGTGAAATTTTATTATTTTGAAATCTGATTAAATTTTGTCTTTATTTGTAATTAGGGCTTGTTTTATTCTGTTCTGTATATCAGCTCAGATTATTTATTTATTTCACCATTAAGTTCATACTTTGTATTGACCTTACTCGATAGATAGAGGGCAAATTACACCGTTGGCGATCACCTCTAGATACAAAAGCCAAAACCAGTAAACCTGCCACAAATAAGTTGAGGAGGGGTTTACCACACATATGAAGAATGAACATCAGAGAACCAATGGTTGATCACCTCTGCTGTTTACAAAGCATGCATTAAACCTGAGAAAATGCAATATTATTAAAGCACTCCAACTAAATTATATATGCCCATTTTATTAAAATGTCCTATTTCTGGCCTCAGTGTCATAAACCTTTACTAGACTTTCCAAATCTTATTTCCTTTCTCAACCCTTGCAGGTTTGAGGATGCAGACCAGGCCTGTGGATTTCAAAGAATAAAAACCCTCTGCAGATTTGGGGATGTAGAACAGCATAGTAGATATCAAATCTAACTGTTCCTGCAGGTTTGGGGATCTAGGTTCTGAAGTCTAGTGGCTAACTTGACATCACCACATGAGCTCACCTCCTTCTCAATAGAAACAACAAAATGAGCCAGGAGATGCATTAGCACATTGGTTGGCATCCTGGACTCATGGCTGAAAGATTGCAGGTTCAAATCCTATCATTGGATCAGACTGAGTCAGCTACAGACTGGCAAAGCAATATACTTCCAACTGCCTTAGCATTAAATAACACACTTGTTTCGCTATGCCATAAAAGACAAAGCCAAACCAATCTAAATCTTACTTGACAAATTTTCTCCAACAAAAAAAAGCTGCATTTGTTGGTTTCAAGTAAGGTTTCCATGTCTGGAGCAACATTTATTTACTGTTTGAAATATTGAGTGCAGTTTTATTACCATGGTGCCAGTTTTTATTTTGTTTCTGTTAAATAGATTTCACAATAAATCTGCACATGAACAGCTAGATGGGTTCATGTCCAAGTAATACTGTCAAAATCTTAACTTGGCTATTGTTAACTCTCGGATGATTTTCGGATCGCAGAAAGTCATTTTAATTTGTTTTGCATCACAGTGAACTAATTTGTTTTGTATTGATCTCAAGGCAATACAGAAGCCCATCAGATAAATCTGAGCACTGATTCATTTGTGGGCCATAATAAATCAATCCCAGAATAATAGTAAAATGTGAGGGGCACAAAATTAGTTTAGTTTGATCCTGCATAAAATAAATTCAAATAAACATCAATCTTAAGACAAGTGTGACTACTGTTATCAGACTATGACACTACTGTATTAAAGAGAATCTTAAAAAAAGGAAAAAAAAATCAAATTACTTTTCAGTGCCAAAACTAACTGATAAATACTTTTCAATACATGGCTATGTTCAAGTCATATTCTTCTCCATGCCCAAATTATTTGATAAATATGCTTTTATACATGGCTATGTACGAATCATAAATGCATTTGGTGACCAATCACAATAATAGTACTGTTCATTTTCATAAACATGCTATCATGACCTACATTTAATCTTGTCCACAGAATATTTTGCAAAACAATTTAACTTACAAGATCCCAAAAAACATAGCATTAATTTTTTATACTGCATATGTAGAGGACATTTTTAATTCTGCAGATTTTTAAGCAGCTCCATTGATATTTACTTTAAACTTTTCAATTGTATGTTTATGTTTAACCCTGAAATGGATGAAACTAAACTAAAAGTCTCAACAACCAAAATATTTTAACTTTAAAATGAAATCTACCAATATTGCTTGTCAGCATAATTTGTTTCAGATGTTGTTACATATGATATCAATAAATTTTATTTATTTGATCGCCTCGGCCACTGGTGAGAAAAAAATTTCTTTTATTACCCCAAAATACACTATTGTTCCCTTTATGACCATGACTATTGTTCTCTTGGGTTGAAGTCAATAAAAGTCTTAAATGATTCTTACAAAACTGACAAAGTGATGGCAATATCCTGACCTTAATTTGTGTACAACAGCTGCTAGCATATTCAATATTGAATGATAAATAACCGAGTTACTTGGCCCCATGGTCATATCTTGGAAACTATTAAATTGAAAAGCAAACTCCAAAGCCATATACATGTATGCACTTACTTGACATGGAAAGACAAATGCACATACCCAATATTTGCCCCTGGGTCTGATAAAGATACATGAAAAATAGATTCTAAATTCAAATATTTTTAATAACACTTGAGAAGTATTCTGATATTACAAACTAGTTACCATATACAGACTCATGCATGGATCAAGTCTATCTGCAATCAACATAGACCCTGATCTACCATCCCATAATACAATGTAAGATCTGTATCTATGCAGTTTACAGTTTGACTTGACTTACAAGCAAATATATATGATACTTAAATTAATTTAGTTCCTCCTGAATGGCACAAATATAATGACTGAAGTGAAGCTATGCTCCATTTTGGACTTTCTTGACAGCCTTGTATCATTTTTCCCTAAGATAGTGAACCTATCTGATTGATAAAATATATCCAAATCCATCCAAAAGAGAATGAATCAAATCAGTATGGTTTAATTTGGTGTTTTATTGCACAACACAAACAGATTATATAGAGCTGAGGCAATTTAAGTAAAGTGGCTTGCATACAATTTTTTCCTACACCATTTAAACTGGCTGCCATGTATAGCCTATCTTGTGCTGAAAAATGGTGTTAAACCTTATAACAACAACAATGACTGAATACCAAAAAGTGCTTGTCCTCCATTGTAGCCAAGTGTAGCTGATCAGCCCCTTTCAGTAACCAGAACAATAATGAAAGCATCTCCTTACTCAGTTACAAAAATTCTGTCGGTAAGAACTTGATTAGATTATGGTGCTTAATCTGTAAGAAAGCATACATGATCCCATTGTGCTTTCTTAATTTTAATGAGTGTTACAGGTTCTGTTATGCTTGCAAACAATTAACTGTGCACAATTTTCACACCCAAACTCATTTTTAAAAGAGAAATTCATTGAATTTATAAGTGATTCATGCAAATGTGCCAATCTACCTATCTCTGCTCTTGCTCATCTATTCATTGATAAAGAAAATCATTCTCTCTTTATTATTCAAAATTGCCAAAATATTTCCCACATATTTAGGGCCTCCAACCTAAATAGCTGAGTGGTCAAAGATGCTAAGCTGTACAGATTATTATCATCTCACTTTTGTCCACTTGGGTTTGAGTCATGGGCTCAGCCAATGCAGGTAAGTGAGAAAGCTTGCAGTAGCTTCCTCTGGGTCAATGGATTTCAGGAGTTCTTCCCCCAGAAGATGCATCAATTGTCATGTATAGATAGCCTCTCATGGGCTGAAAAAATGACATTAAACCTACCAAACAAAACCAAACCACATGTTGACCCACATAATGTAATATGATACAACTACTGACACAAATCCTATGGTGATAGCCCTTCCAACACCCAATGGTACTGAACAACTTTGATTTGCAAACAAGAAAGATCTCCTTTCTCTCCAATGAAATTCAGGACATATCAAACAATAATTTAAATGTTGTAAATCACAGATCTGTCAAATATTGCTATATTTTCCATGGTAAATTGAGCACTATAAGAGAAAAGTTTTCCGGTGGGCAAATGTCTTTAAACTTTTACTTGCCCTCATCAATTTTAATCATCCTACAAGTTACAAGATAAGTCATCCAATCAGATGAGCATCATGAAAATATTATTTGCCCTAAGCCACCAAAATATTGGACAAATGGCATTTTCAATCCTGACTCTAAGAAACTGGACACATTCTATTGAACTTTGTTGATACTTTGTATAAATTACATTTAAACAAGTAAATTCTGGTAAGGATATCCAATGAAGATAAATAAACAAAATCAGTGATAAATTAAAGTCCTACTGAATTTTGACCCCAAACTGACAAAACTGATATAACTGACAGTGATGTCCTGAATATGATGTGTGTTTAAGAGCAGGATGTCTGAAAATATGACAGACAAACCATTAAAAGATGTCAAAGCTTTTACTGTGTTGACCAATACACCAATCATTTAATTAATTTGGCTATTCCAGGATGGGAAAATCAATTCACTAAAGAAACGTAGTTACTACAATTTCTTGGCTTTCATTAAGCCAAGACCCAATTTGAGGGAATTTTAACTGACCTTACCTTTGTAAGCCACATTAATTGTTGAGATATCTGAATCTATCCAACTCAATCCAACACAGGAGGCAATAATCTCTTAGTTTCAAGGTGCTGATGAAGTCTATAATGAAGCAGCAAGCTATAATTATCATTATACCTTAACAGCAATCTCATTCTTGAAACCTGTCAAAATTCAATATTCTACCATATTTCTAATTGTTAGCTGGTTCGGTAATGTATGTAGTACTCAGCACAAAAGTGACCATATTAGTGCCAATAAAATGTAAACCTATATGGATAAAAATTTTGGAAGATAAAACCTTCAAAACAAATCTATATGAGATAAAAACTTCCAAAATAAATGTTAACTAAGCACAGGTGAAAACATAAAACAAAATTCTATGCAATGTTTAAAAAATTACAAAAAAAGGTAACATTTAAAATTGCTGAAAAAGTGATTAAAATTTCTTGTATAAACCTCAATTCATTAAAAAAATCCAAGATATTTGCATGTGGTACATTTTCTTCAAACAGGTCACATCAAAATATTCCTGTCTCAAAGGGTGAAAATCAACACACTGATACAGTACACACTCTATAGAAAAAGTTACACTGATACAGTACACACTCTATAGAAAAAGTTACACTGGTACAGTACACACTCTATAGAAAAAGTTACACAGGTCTTGTATGCATTCAACACTATTTCAGTAATTTTTGTCATTTTTTTTTTAGAATCTTGATTCTACATACCTTTAAGTGGCAAGTATTCACTTCATTTGGATTCTTATACATACACATTCCTTTGGAAAGTTCTGACACCCCATGAAGTGTAAACAGCAAAATTAATGTTAAAGTAACGTAGAAACTTTTGGATGAAATAAACTTAAAGGTGTGATGCAGTACTATCTAAATTGAATGTTGTTCTCTGTGATGACACAAAAAAAGCTACGCATACTGATAAACAAATTCATAATACACTATATTTTATGATTCCATACAACATGCTCTTTTCTTGACCCAAGTTTGTGCATGGCCACCATTTTAAAAGACCATAGAGAATGATAATTTTCATCTAGAAATTTCTTGATTACATTTAAGGTGCAAAGCATTCAATAATCAGGATTGAATAGAATTTGATAACAGTAACTTAGTGTAAATTTTAAAAGAACAATTTATATTTAATTTAAAATGAGTAAATGCGTGGTTTGCTCTTTAAAAAGTATGCATCATATAGGTATGTTTTAACTGGCTGCAACATGGTCTGGAAAGCAGATAAGTAAATGAAGACTTTTGTTTTCTTAAAGATGCAAAGAGTGATAATCAACAGTGCATAATATCATGTATTAAGTTTATTCTTTGCTCTGTTCTGATTTTTTATTTATTTTTCTTAGCATGGTAGAACATAGTATTTTACTGCAAAATAATACAGGTGACATTCAATATACACCATAGATTCGTTTCTGAGGATATGGCATAAATTTAAACTGGTTTAAATCTTAAGTAACTGTGCTCTCTCAGTGAGTAATGAGATGCACATGAATGCACATACATAAGCTACTTGTGAGTCACAGCACATGATGTCAGCAATGGCATAAAAACAAATACAGTGGCACAAATTGAATGTTATAAATGGTGTTAAAATAAAAGTGCATAAATGAAATAGTGTATAGTGAGCATCACTTATACTCAAATAATGAGATATTAATGACAGAAACCTCTATCATATGTATTCACTTATAACTCAAGTCTAATTGCCAATTGCACAGACCCAGATTGGCCATCATATAAAGCTATGGAAGGTATGTATCTGTACAGTTTGTTAGGAGCAATCAGTAGAACAAACAACATAAACCCCAATCTGTAGGTGCATGATGCTATTGCAGTTTGACTCAACTTATAAGCAAGTATATACAGTATGTTGGCTCTAACATAACTGTATGTAAATGGAGGGCAATGTTACAATCATGATTTGAGTGTCTGGATGGGATCCATGTTTTTGTCAAGCTTTGACTTACAAGTTTTCTCTGGCCTGAATTACTTCAACTTAAGTGGATTTCTGTGCAAGCCTAAATTGCATATGTGACCTGTCTGAGAAACATCATTTTTGTGTGGGAAAGTTCGGTCTTTAATCCAACCCTATGATGGTTTCCTGTAAAATTTCATCTGAATCTACTGCTATCTGCCATGGGTGCATCACAAAGGGCCCCCACTCACTATAATTAAATTTGCTCTATAGTGCCTTTCACAGAGAAACTTGTGTTGTAAAACCAAAGTTAGGAGAATGGCATTTAGGTGCTATGACTCTTTCAAATGTTCACATGGAATGATTGAACTTTTGATTCCTTGAAGGTCTCATTTAAACAAGTAACATTTCATGTACATATCAAACTGAGTAACAAAGGCCTTATATGTGTCCAGAAGGTGTAGAAATGAACAAATTCACAAAATGTACAAGAAGGTCTAATAAAAAAAGATTACTACCAAACACCATAAACATATGTTGAACAGTTCTTGAACTTTGCCAGTTACAAGCATCATATCAAGGGAAGTAACTTAAATATCAAGTTTGATAACTCCTAAAAGAGTTGATATAACAAAAACCCATAAAAGACATATCTAGGTTATTGAAACAAAGTTCCAAGCATAATGGCATCACAATGGTTCTTAAGCTATGAGCTACACCAGCTGCAAGCAACATGCCATATGAAGAAATGAAGTTAACTGTCACAACCCATCACTCTACAAAAATTTAGTTGACATGACAAAACAATTACTAGACAAATTGAGGTCTACAAGGCAATGTTCATACCAAACTACATCAGAATATACTCAAAGATTCTTGAGCTGTGCCAGGTACAAGCAACAGTCCATGTGTAACTGTTAAGTTTATTTGTCAAGGGATATTACTGTATCAAAAAATATTACTGATGTGACAAACCCAAAACAGGCACATCTAGGTTCTTGAGACAAAGTACATGCCAAATTGCAAGAGAATATGTTTAGTTGTTTCTGAGCCACCTTGATTACAAAGAGATATTTTAAAACTGCTGTAAGGAGATTTCATACTGACTGAAAAATATAAAAGACTGTACAAATTGTACCCTGAAAGATGTAACCTTTACAAGGCACATCTATGTGTTATAGACAAGTATTGACAATCTATTTGCCAAAATGGAATTTTATTACATGAAGGGGTTGCAGAGCTTTGGCTGCAACATAGAAATGTTGTTATAAGCTTAACCCCATTTTTCAGCATGATTGGTGATGCATGGCAGCCATAAAATTGTGGAGAAATCCCAGGAAGAACCACTGATCCAAAGGAAGCTACTGGCAAACATTCTCACATATCCACATATGCCAACATTTAGACTCAAACCCACATGCACAAAGGTGAGATGGCAGTAATCAACAATGACAAGCATTTCAAACAACCCACCATACAAGGTAATGTAAACAGACAAACAGATGGCAATGTGATTACTACACATCTAAGTGTGGGGCCTAAACTGCTGTAAAACCAACAAAAAAGCTTGTCATATGCTCCTAATATACTGCACATACATTTATTACAGAATGGAGTATTTTCTCCATGCAACAAGAGTCAATCGTCATAGAATTTAATTGCAAGAAAATTCTGATTTTACAGTATTTTCAAGGACATGACAAAACTCCAGTCAAGAAATGCCGTGTGATATAAGTATGCTGTTAAAAGGATCTAAAATCAGACCGCTTTAATGGCCTAGTGGTTAGAGTGTCAGCCTAGTAGTTAGAGTGTCGGCCTAGGATGCAGAAGGTCAAGGGTTCAATCTCTGGCCAAGTCATATCAAAGACTTATTTTAAAAAATGGTACTAACAGCTGCCTCACTTGGTGCTCAGCATTAAGAGGCTAAAGTTAGGACTGGTCGGCCTGATGTCAGGATAATGTGACAGGGTGGGACATCGCGTTACATGTCTGCAGCATGATGCCCCAGTGCTAGACAGCATTATAATCTGCCACACTGCAGACATAGTAGCAATATGACTGATAATTTTTTAAAGCCATTTTAAAAATCCAAATCACTCACACAACACACACACACACACACACACACAAACACACACCTTAAAAAGATCCATAACATAATCATAAAGAAAGCTTCTTTGCAATGAAACAAAAGATAAAATAATCAGTGTTTAATTTGAAGATAACAGTTGTACCTGACAAAGTATTGGGTACTTTCCCCTCACCATCAATATTTGCTGCAGGTTGTCTCAGGGCCCTAGGATTGTCTACAGTGATCTTCATGCTGTAATACATCTGGAGAAAAAATAATAATAATTCACATTCCTAATTTGTCTAATGTATTTTTTTCACCCAAAACCAAAAAAAGACACTTTACATAATAAAATCTGTCAAACTTCAATGTGGACAAAAAATTCAGAAAAAAGTGAGTTGTATTAAGAGTATGGTTTGTTTGATTAAAAAAGACAAGATGTTTACCAAAAAAAGATGTAACTGTTAAAGGAAATCAAACCATTATGACAACTTGCTTTTAATGGCATCTTAAAAACCTTATTCCACTGAAACTTAAGTTTGTAAAATTACCTTTTCATCATGAAGCATAAAAAAAATCACCCTTGCTTTAGTCATGTTATCTGTATGTGTGCATGATAGAGATAATACTTAAATTGTCAAACTCTGACATTTTAATCTGTATAAAACTAATATTTTGTTTGTCTCAAAATAATTGACTATTATATCAATAAGACTTACTTCAGGTGGTGGTATGCGCAGACTCTGCCATGTAAAATAAAGGGTATTGATTTTGACAGGTATGGGTAAGTTGAAGGAAAGGGCATAATTGTTGATGATCCCTGTTCTGACATAGTACAGTTCTGCTGTGATACCTGAAATACAGATAAATAAATGAGCATAAAACATCAGTTAATTAAAAACTAAATATAATATAATGCATATATTCAGAACTTTAGAAGTACTAGTCTAAACAAGGCTAAAATATCCCATCTGGATAGCTCCATGAATTTAAATGTAGTCAAGGTAAGTTTACCATAAAATGATCATGTATAAATTTGGCAACATATGTATATAATAAATACCTAAACTTGGAAAAAAGAGGAAGGAGTAAAACCCTCTAAATTTGCTCCTAATCATGAAGAAAATGTATACAGTAAAACCTGCCTTGAAAGACTACCTCTTTTGCCAAAACATTATGGTCTCTCAAGACAGGTGGACTCACATAGCAGTGGTCTTTCAAGACAGAATTTACTGCAAATACAAATAACCACAAAAAAAAAAATATTTCATTTTTATGATGCCTACTAAAGTAATGTCTCTCAGATACTGATATATTTTTTACAGAAGTAATATTTTCTAAAGTTTCAAAAGCTACATTATGCCCAGCCTAAATCTGAAATTGGCACTTCAGTGTCAATCAATGGAACAATTCAGTTATTTCAGTGTTTAGTTGAAATCATGTCCTGTATTAAGTAACCAGTTCTTTTATTAATCCAATTTAACCTTGACAGTTTTAATTTGCATATTAGTGTTTCCATGCAAAATCAGAACAGCAGTTTTCAATGCCCTTTGCTATGTTGCATGGAAAATGAACTCATTAGAAATCAAATAATTTAATATGATTGTTCCTTCCCATTGGCATTTTTATAAAAAATTCCAATCAGCTCCATGATGCTGTACCGATAATTAACAAATGACATTTATCCTAATGGATAATATGGCACGACAGATCCATGAAACCACTACAATTACAATAATCAGTAAGCTGATTACAAAAGCTAGTCAGTTAATTTTTTCCCATTTGGAACTTTCCAGCTCATAAATATTCATAATATCAATAATGCAATCGGGCAGTCATGAATGCCATTGAGATAGCAGGGTGTCAATGGCACATAAGCTGACTTTTGTCTGGGGTTCACGCCACCCAATGTCCAGACAAGGAAAAGCAATTTAGAAATAATAAACAATTGAGATAGAACATCTCAACTTTTTGTATTTGTAAAACCTGCATATCTAGCTTGGGGTGTCACTGCTGTGTGGTGTGAATGTGAATGATAGCAGAGTGTCATATTAGATCATGTAAAAAGTCCAATGTTTCAAAACAAGTTCCATATCAGAGGACAGAACACTGAAACTCCATTTTAGCTTAAAAGAATGTACCAGAAAACCTAATCCATCTAATTCTACAAAAACAAAGCCAAATATCTAAGTTTTACCTAACGAATAAAAAAAAATTCTGACAACTTGTACTTTCAACATAAATACCATAAATTGTTAACTAGTATATTTCCAATCCACAAATTGACTTGCACACAATTGTTCCATATCCTTTCAAGCATAGGAAATGGAATAATCCTGTAACAAAAAAGCCAGGAGACTCAAGTGGGCCTGACAATCACCTGGCTGACACTTGTCGATAGCAAAATGCAAGAACTGGCCATAAAAATCTGGATCAGCAGGATGCATTCTAGGAATTTCATCCAATTATGTTAATTGTATATGTAATGAAAACAGGTGTTTCAACACTTCCCTGGTGTTTTTGTATACATGCTTTTTTTTCAACACTGCCCACTATATTCATTTTAGGATGAGCACCATTTCATAAATGTGACTGGCCTTCAAGCTAAGATGCTGTTAAATGCAGTCAAATTCTGTCACGAAAATTTTAAGATGAAGTTGTTGATAGTTGCTATTGCAGCACCTTAAAGTGGATTGACAGCAACTGAAACAATTTAAAAGCATATCATGCCAAGTTTCTCTATGTCAAATATGGTCAAAGTTTATTGAGACTGTTCTGAGGTATCTTTCAAAGTATTTTCTAATTTTAGTTGTGGTGATTAATGGCAAATTGTATAATCTGTAAAATCTAAAAGATGCTCATTCCAGGGTGCTTTCTGTTAAATTTGGTAAAATTTTAGTTAGCAATATTTGAGAAGTCAGTTACAGGTTTTCCTGTCTTTAGTACTAAATGCCTTTTTTTATGCCATGATAATTATAATAATGAATATATTTATAGTGGGTGACACATTAGTTGCATAGAATAATTGTCCTCGTGTCTCTCTATAATATGCATATTTACATTCAACACACACACACACATACACACAAGCTACATTTAAATATGAACATAATAAGCATAAAATGTAAATGACTATGCTCCAAATAGGTACACTGTATATTGAGTACAAAAGTTAATGACTTTATACTTCAAGTTGTTATGTAATGTTGTGTATTATGTAATGTTGTGTATTATGTAATGTTGTGTATTATGTAATGTTGTGTATTATGTAATGTTGTGTATTTGTCAAACTTTGTCCACTTTTCATTCAATTTATTAGATTAGATGCATCTATATTTCTACTTTCTCAAATTTCCTTTGGGATTTTTAATTAAAAGTTAAATATTAAAATATTAAAATATTAAAATATTAAAAGTTTTCTTAAGGAGTTCCTTATTTGATTTTGGCATGAAATAGTGGTTCGCTGAAACTGACTGGGAGTGTTGACTCATATAATAACATGAAATAGTTCATTGAGATATAATGAGACTATATTGTTTAAAACTTGGTGCATAAGACTAGCATTTCTTGAAAATATTGGTTCACTATTAAGATTCTTAATATTATTGATCGCATTTGAGATGTTTTTGGCAATATCTAACATGAATTTGCAATATCTTTTTTTGCAAGCAGAATAATTTGCAAATATTCTTGTCAGAAATGTTTCCTCATTACAGTGTTCTAGGTAAGGTTGTATATAGCATTTGCAATATGTAAACCCATGTTTAGTTGATAGACATGGCCTTATCTTGTTATAACCTCTGACATATATAGACTTTATGACATATGACTTGAATATGTTCATTCCACTGTCAACTATCACCCCAAGGATTTTGTCATGGCTGACCATTCAAAGGCAAGTTCCATTCAACTTCTGATTCAAATTTTTATTTGTGAACTCAATGAAAGAGAGGTGACAAAACACATGCACATGCATTTAGTCCTAATACAAATATGATCATTAGCATTTTTAATCTCCTTGTCTGCTAAAATCTACCATCTAAACCACATACTGTACATTTATCAGCTGAAGGGAAGCTGACACAAAACTTAAAAGGGCCCAAGCCAACACACAAAGATGTATATTTGCTTGAAAAAACTCAATAAATGCTCAACTTAGATTGAGGAAGGGAATTATGTCCTATCTTTCATGGGAGGGGGAGGAGATTGTGTCCAAGGAAGGCTTTTTCCAAAGAGGGATTTTATCCTGGGGGAAATTTGTATTCTGAAGAAAAAAAATAATTCTTGCATGAAATTACAGAAAATATGAGTTTCATAAATAATTAGCTTTGAATTTTATAAATAGTTAGTCATGGAAGGAAAATACCAACTGTAAAACCTAAAACAGCAGCAAATCCAAAACCAAAAATGCCACAAATTCTAGCACATTAATAATTAGGTAAATAAATGTTATCTCTTTTGTAAAAGGTTTGAAATTTTTAAAATTTCATAAATATATGCCTGCAAAATAAATTTTATGGCAAAATGTCCAGCAGCAGCCATTAAAATGTCACTATCTCTGACATGTAGACAGATGGGCAGACAAATGTGTGTGCATGCATGTTTACATGCCTGTTTGCATACAGATTTAAGTTTATATTCACCTATAGTTTTGTTTTATCTCTGAGAATGTTGATTGCTTAGTTGAATGGTGTTCATTAACACAACAGCACATGAATGACTATTTTATGCCAAGGTAATGGGAGTAAATGCCATGCCCAGGGATGAAACACATAGCTGGTAAAAACCAGTAAAGCTAAGATTCAATCATAAGTTATTTAGGTTTGGTATCAAAGCTGTCTATGACTTCCAATATCTGAGGAAATTTTAAAGATTTCCTTTTATTTCAGTAATCTGTCAGATTCTTTTTAAGAACAAATTTATTCACATGTCCATACATTTTTATAAATTTGAAGAAGTATTGTTGTTCATCCTTTCTCTCAATTTTGGCCAGACAAAAACAGCAAGATTTATCAAATATACCAATTTCTTGAATAAAAACAGCAAGATCTGGCAAATATACCAACAGTGGCTTAACAATAACAGCAAGATCTGTCAAATCTATCAAAAGCAGATTAATGCAGGTTAATTTCACAGGAAAATATTGAGAAATTAGTGAAAATGGCTCTAGGCCAGACAGACTCAACATTAGTGGCCTTGCATACCACTTCAAGATCTCCACTCACAATTTTTTAGGAGATCCAAGTAGCTTACTAACAGGGAGCAGATGGGGCAGTTGCCACAACTGCCAGAGATTTTTATCAAAACTGTTAATAAAAATTAAATTGCATGAAAATTGTTGGCAGGGCCATCATCGCCACCCCAGGTGACATTTACCCTTAGTATGCCAATGTCTCTCCCTGAATGTCACCTCAGGTAACATTTACCCTTAGTATGCCACTGTCCCTCTGTAAATGTCACCCCAGGTGATATTTACCCTTAGTATGCCACTGTCCCTCCCTAAATGTCACCCCAGGTGACATTTACCCTTAGTATGCCAATGTCCCTCCCTGAATGTCAACTCAGGTAACATTTACCCTTAGTTTGCCACTGTCCCTCTCTAAATGTCACCCCAGGTGATATTTACCCTTAGTATGCCACTGCCCCTCTCTAAATGTCACCCCATGTGATATTTACCCTTAGTATGCCACTGTCTCTCCCTAAATGTCACCTGGGGTGACATTTACCCTTAGTATGCCACTGTCCCTCCCTGAATGCCACCCTAACTATTGACATATAAACACATTCAAAAAATTTCCCCTCTTAAATTGAAATTAAGTACAAGTGTAAGTAATCAGTCTTAAGACAATGCTATGATATTATATTATACGATATTATATACTTCACCATTTAACATCTGAATAAAGGTTTGGAACATCCTGGCTGCTCTGTTAATGGTCTTATAAATTGATTTTTTTATCTTCCTTAAAATGTTCGCAAAAAATCCTTTGCAAACATTTTAAGAAAAGAAGAAAAAAATTGTGGATGAGGAAGGATAACAATAAAAAAAAGTTGTTGCCTCAATGGGAATACTAATTAAGAAAATCATAAATTAAAGCAATTAGAAATTTAAATGCTTGTAACAAGTTGTATATGTAAAATTGTTTGATATTTGCCAGAATAGAGATTTCTGATGTCACCCAGGGAGTCCAAAGCAAGAGTACTATGTAAATGCTGAGATTCCATACTAAATCCAGGGCATAGAAAGTATGTTACCACATGTCTGAGAGGCTCCATGATATCAAAGCCCTCAACAAAGAAAATCAATTTCTATTGGGTGAATCACACAGCAAACTTTATAGACTCATACCATTAAGTCAGCAACCAAGGAAGAAATGAGGAATTCAGTGGTCTCCTGTTGAAAATATTAAAGGGGCTTCCAATCTAACATACATTATCGAATGTGTCATCTTTTGAAGGACCTGACTTTCAAGATGAAGTGAAATTTAAAATAACAAACACTAAAACTTCTGACAAACAAATCTTAAAATCCATAATTTTAAAAAGCTTTTATTTAGTGTCAGCAGTGGAGCTTTAAAGGCTTTTAAAAGAAAAATTAAGGACATAGGAGTGCTGACGTGATTCAAGATTAATAAACAATAAATGCAAAATTCCTTGTATTAAGATCTGACTGTGTAATTACTTTAAACTAGTGAGTCAATGGAATAACATAAACTTCATATTTAAAAAGATGGTAAAAATTACTTTAAAAGATTAAAGTCAATTATAATCTACTTAAAATTGCTTCTGTTGTATTTTTTTCAATAGTATATATATATATATATATATATATATATATATATATATATATATATATATATATATATATATATATATATATATACTAAAGTCTCAAACCAGTCCAAACATATCCAAAGTCCTAAAATCAGTCAATTTGTGTGATACACATGTAACAGCTTCCAATGGGTTGTTTTCTTCATTTCCTATGGGGTTTGTTTTTCTTCTCAAAAAAAAATGTCTACAATTATTCTTGACTGCCTTAAGAAAGATTTCAAGTTTAGGTTTGTTGTTTTTCTTTCTTTCTTTTCAGTGACACGGAACTTCAAAATTGGGAGTATGACAAATATAACCCCAGATGATGGTGATTAAAGATTCCATTCATGATTAGCATTTGTTTTGTACAAAATCTAATTGGTAAATTATTGATTCATAAAGATTTTTTTAAAAAAGAAACTGTAATTGCATTCAATTTATCTCTAGGTTCCTTTCTTAACAAATATAATAATGTTTCCCTTTTTTTATGAGGAGTCTCAAAACTAATTGAGATATTCTATTCCAGTACAGACAAAATGACCACAAAATCAGTCAATCCCCATTCAATCCAAAAGCACACACTATAAATCATATGATAATTAGGAGCTTGGGTTTTTTGCCTACTGTATTACAACCCTATTTAATTTCAGTATGTCAGATAAAATTACCACCAGTAACCAACGTTGTATTAAGTAGTATACTATTACCATTGTCCTGAGCAAGGGAAGAAGTTAGATCAAGTACAGATTGTAATTACACTCCACAAAAGGAATTAGTTGAACTCTATAATAGACCCTGCAAGGTCAAGATATTCTTAGTCTATCAAAGTTCTGTGTTATAAGGCTTTTAATAGAGGCATATTTTTTTTATCAAATTTCTTTTTTAAAAAAAGACTGAAGTACAAAAGAAAACAACAATGAGACCATGATTTATGTAGAATAGAACCTTAATTCTATGGCAACGAAACCTAGAATCAGAATTTAAAAATCTAGTCCTGTAATCAGGCTCTCCAAACATACTGTTAACTGTAATATAATTAACTTTGTTGAATTTGTATTATTTTTCAGATGTACAAAATATTATTTTCCAAAATTATGCATGATAATTTGTATCATGAAAGCAAAAACTTTTCTCTTTTTGATAGCACTGTACTGAAACCATCTCTGATATTTTCAAAAAACACTAAGATAACAAATTTGGTAACAAAAATATTTTCTTACATTTCTGAGTTAACAGGTTAACAAGTTATTTGTAAGGGCAGGACACAATTCTTTGTCACTGCCATTGACCCTGAACTTAGCTGATATCATTGAACTTCTCTGAATGTACTAATTTGATTAAATCTATAATTAATACTTTTAATAGGAAAAAAAGCTATTTAAGTGGTATCATTCAAGGCAGTTATCAGATACATATATCCAATAACTGTGTATGACAAAAATGATTAACACTCATTTCTGTTATCATGCTCACTAACCAATACAGCTAGAAGTCCAAACCTCTGACCAAATCAATGTCAGAGTGCATACATTTCAACTTGTTTGTTGAAATAAAACTATATATATATATATATATATATATATATATATATATATATATATATATATAGTAACTACGATATTCAACAAAGTTTAAAAATACCAGCAAATATCTCTGAACCAAATTCCAGGGTCAATTAGGTCTTGGTTTTAAAACTCCTTCACAAATGAACTGATCAAGCTGGTGCTCAGATCTGTACCATTTTCATTCAGAATTAATGACATACTGTAAAGGTGGGGGTTTTTTTGTGGAAAGGTCCCAAGTCAAGTGGATAACAAGATTTTCAAGATGACCACTGCTGTGACATATTGAAGGTCAGATGAACACCTTTTAAACCAAAACCAGATATATGAGTATTATAGTAAAAAACATGTGTTGATAAGGCCATCAGTTCAGAAAATAAACCAAATAAAAATTTTCCGAATGGCCATCAAGGCAGCCATTTAGGAAGTTAGACCACAAATAACAAATAGATCTAAATTTATAGTGTGAGAGAAGTGTAAAATACTGAGATGCCCATGTGGTAAAGGACACACTTTTTAATTATGTTACACCTGCTGTAACACATGTCATGCTAAATATGAAATTTGACAATCAAACACCTCAACAGCTGTGTTTTAAAATTAAAACTTTTTTTTTTAAATCTGGGCAACAGAGAGAGAGAGAGAGAGAGATTTCTTAATCACCACAATATAAACCTGTGATGTAATGTGATGTGAGGTAATGTGATATAATGTGATGATGATTTTTAATGTAGCTTGAACAATTTCTCAAGAGATGTCTGCAGTGTGGCAATGTATAGTGATGTCTAGCACTAAGGCATCATGCTTAAGACATGTAGCATGATGTCCACCCAGTCATATTATTCCAACACCAGACCACCAGTCCTAACACTAACCTCTTAATGCTGTGTCACCGCCAAGTGAGGCAGCTGTTTGTGCCATTTTTGTAAGTCTTTAGTATGACTCAACCAGGGATCGAACCCACAACCTCCTGCATCCGAGGTGGACGCTCTAACCACTAGGTCACTCAATGAGTTGTTCAATATAAGCCTGTAACCTGTAGTATGTACAAACAGTAAGTACACAGACTTTACTTAGAACTCATGTAAAACTATCCCTGTGGTAGTTTATACAGTGAAATTATCTTAAAACAGGTACGTGCAACTTCCTCTCTAGGGCAGGGGCCTGATACACCTATGATTTAACCAAGTCACAGGCAAGATCAAATCTGCATTATCAAATGCAAAACATGATTATATCATAAATTAGAAAGTGTACAAGCATGATTCATTTATGAATGCAAAATAACAACATGCAGCTGCAATTCAGAGAAGACTGAGACATCTACAAAGCAATCCAGAAAACTTACTTGTGGTTGATGGAGTCCAACTTTGTAAAACATCAAGGAGTAAGGAAATGTTCAAAGACCAATATCGCAAAGAAATCTAGTTGAAAAAGGACAAAAATGGTGATTATCAGAAAGAAAAAAATCACACCAATATCATGAAAACAAATAACCAAGATAACCCAAACTGACAAATTCTCAGTCCTAACTGATGGCTCTTAATGGCAAAAGAGGTGACCAGACTGCTGTTATTTTATCTGGGCATATAACCATACCCTGAAGAAAGTGTGTCTCATCTACCTAAAGTAAAATCAAGATTTTATAGGGTTCTATTGCATGTTTGATTCTCACTCACAGTGAAGCTGATGAAAAAGCACATTTTCTATGCTGAAAAAAAGCTAAATGCTGTATATTTGGGGAAGTTTGATAGATAATACCATCCAGTCTCTAATGAGTGCAAAGCAGAAATCAATTTCTGCATTGCTCTCAACCACAAGCCCCTAATAAGCTAGCAAAAAAGGTAGCAAATGCATGTAATGAAGACTGTATTCCACTTTCCAATGGATTTTAAAGAGATAAACCTTTTTTTTGAATATTCATGTACATTGTTAGGTTTATGTGAGTGTGTACACACGAAACTTGCATTTATGTGATTGGTGACAAAATTTAAGTGCTAAGTTCACCAGTCTTTTGTTTGTAGCATATAAAATACTTAATAGAAAACATATGTTATTTTCTTTTATTCAAATTTGAATTTTGTGTCATTTTATTTTTCTTAAATGAAGTATATCAGGGGTCTTTCTGGCTTCAAAATAATATTAGAAAAACTTGTCCAAAAATATGGCAGGTATTTGACTGACAAGTATGATATGCCAAGTTTCATCCATTATTTCCAAAACAGCATTAATTTTAATGAAAAACAAAATATTCAGCCATGATCTTTGCAGTTATAACCTTAATGTGGTAAATAAAACACTTTTAATGATGATTTAAAATCACAAAAAGTTTCATCCCTTAATCTAAAACAGCTTAGAGCAGTGATACTTTCCTTTTTATATTGCTGAGATCATAACTGGACCTCCTGACCCTCAGGCTTATGATATGATTTTTAAAATTTTCTTTTGTTGACCCTTCACAGTCCTACTAAGGACAATCACACCCTGGTCCTAATTTGGGTTGTGAAGAAGTTGTACATGCTATATTAGAGTTATACAGCAAAAGACAAAATGTGATGGAAATAAAATATAGAGCCATTACCTCAAACTATAAAATGGGACCTGCAATCTGGTACAAAACACACTATCCAGTGATGATATTCAAGTCTACATAGTTTCATCCCTCAATCTCAAACAAACTTTAATCTTATAGAGTGAAAGTGAAAGTATAAGGAATGGATGAAGTACAGATGCTATGTCTCCACTCTTTGATTAAACTTCAAAATTTATAAACACAAAATTCCATTAAAAATGTCCTATTTCCATGTAGCAAAGTTAATATTCTGTCACATAATTCTGTCAAAATCAAGCTGCAGCTTCACTGACAACCCCTGCAATACAATAAGAAGAAAAAACCTAACTGTCCTGTCCATTTACTGCTACTTACATAGATTAATCCTCTATTTTATTAAGCAAGTATATTTTGTAATAAGACAGTGTTTGCTTTTTAAATATTTTGGTATTACTTAAATGCTTGTAGACATACATATATGTTGCTTTTACATGTAGAATTAATGCAAAATTAGGGACCTCAAAAGTATCAGTTTTTTAAGCTTGAGTGGTCTAATCGTGGGTTAAATAAGAGGATTATTATTAAAGCTAACTATTCTTTTACTAACTTTGGGTATCTATTTTACACCCCAAATTCCAAGCTGGATTCTGTAAAGCTTTAACCAATCTAATCCAGTGATTATGTAATGATTATAGGTGTAACCATACATCTATGGGCAAGGTAATAGGATCACCCACAAAAATCCCTTTCTGGGACTAAAGCTGGGGACATTGGTAGCCAGTGTCAAATCCACCTTTTTAATAGTTATGCAAACAGAGAAAAGGATATTATATGATTGGATTACCAAATAAGTTTAATATTGTGCCCAAAAAAAGGAATTTAGACAAGTTGACCAATAATTTATAATGGCTGCCATTACAAAACAAGGTCATGATGTCCTACTTTAAAGTGTGTGTTGTTTTGGGAATTTTTAAGGTATTTTTAACACTTTTTCAGTCATATCACTATGATGTCTGCAGTGTAACAGTACATAAGTGATGTCTAACACTTAGGGGCATCATGCCACTGACATGTAGCATGATGTCCCACAAAGTCACATTATCCTGACACCAGGCCAAACAGTCCTAACACTAATCTCTTAATGCTGAGCACCAAGCAAGGCAGCTGACTGTACCATTTTTAAAAGTCTTTGGTATGACTCAGCTGGGGTTCAAACCCGTGACCTCCCATATATGAAGTGGACGCTCTAACCACTAGGCCACCAAGGAGGTCTTACTTTAAAGAAGCATTGCCCAGGGTTACAATAGATCAATAAAGAGTTGGCCATGATCATTAAGTCAAGTAAATATTACTGAAGCAAAACTTTGTTTTTTGTAAGCAGTTCATGAAGACTGAGATGTAATTCCAAATCTTACAAATAATAGTTTGTTAGAATTGCTAGTAAAGCAAACATACTGAGAGTTAAAAAAAAAACAAAAAAAACAGCTAGCAGAGGGAAGACAGAATTGAAATTAGAAATTATGTGAATGTTGGATTGATTAACATAATATTTATAACAAAACTATGAAACCAAATTAATAACTTTCCACACTATTCAAGCTATTCAATTAATCAAGCTGAGCAATGTTTCTTGCAACATAAAAGCTGATGCAATCTGAAAATAATTTAAATCAGCACAATTAACCATACAAATGCGTGCTGAGAGACCTATGTCATGGGATAAGGTTTCTCTTTCCTTTACACATTACATCCACTAAATAGATAGGATAAAATTTTAATATGGTATAAATAGCATGAACAGAATCCATCTGTCATGTGCCTCCTAAGGTTACCAGAGAAGGATGGACAATTTAAAATTTAGATAGCTCCAAGCCTCAAGTCAGCAATACCAACAGTCTAGGTGTATAAAAGACTCAAGGTGAAAGGTATGACAGTTTAATAATTATCAACATATTTAACTATTTCATCTACAATTTCTCAAATAATACTTTTGACAAATACAAACAGTGACCTATTCCATTGCAAAGTACTATCCTCATATGAAATTACAGTCTTAAGAGAGTGTGTTTCCCATTGATGTTGCTTCTGTTACTCATCTGTTGTTTCTCTTACTCATCTGTCCACCTCTCATTTTTCTCTCCACACACACACACACACACACCCACCCCACACACACATGCATGCACACATGCATGTGCACATGCACACATAAACACACACATATTTGCATTGGAGTTAATGACAAATCTTTGCAATCCAGTCATAGAAGTGTTATAAAAAATTAAATTTAAAAATGTACAGGAACAAACTGCAAACATTTTTCCAAATGAAAGTTAATAACCATATGTAATCCAACAAGATACAACATAAAAGGAAAAAATTACAAAAATCCTTCAAAAGTTATATGAAACAATAATAAGATAAATGTTTAAAAAAAAAACTAAAATATTTAGTAACATTTTTATAAACTACATTCTTTTAAACAGTCGAAACTTTTCTCTGGTGATTCATCATCAAAAAGCTACTGATATCATCAATATTAACATATTCTCTGCCATATACTTAGAAATTAGAAATTTAATTCCAGAATATCTGGAATTTATGGTTAATTACAAGAAGTCGTGCCTTATAGACTCTCAAAAAAAATTTCTTTTATGATTTCTCTTTCATTTATTATAATTCAACATCTTCCTTACTGATGAAACAGTCCAAAAAAATCATATACATCGCCAATCAAGACATTTATTTCCATCCAAGAGCAGGTTTAATTGGTTTACTAGCTGATGTCTTTCATACAGCATCATACAGCCTTATACATTTTGGTTTTTTGGAAAGAGGTAAAGTTTTTGGTGTTGTACAGTACCAGTATTATGATGTACATACAAATCTGTCAAAAAACAATAGCACAGAAGCAAAACAGTGATCTGATAAATTAAATGTATTGTAAAAGACTTACATCCAGTCATGGTGACTTTTTATGTACACATATGCATCCAAAGATGGGTGGGGAGCCATTTCAGCAGATTTGAATCATCTATTAGTAGTCACTAGCCATTTAAAGAGTCTATTTATCATATATCAATTATTAAAATTAATTAATTAATTAATCTTCCATGCCTTGTGATCTATGTATTATCTAGCAAGGAATAAACATATTGGTATTCAAACAGACAATACATGTGCATTGTCATACATATATATTAATAATGTGTGGAATACACACTGGAAAATCATTCTAAATCTACTTATTATTGATGTCTCAAAAGAGATATTTATATTTCAACCATCTGTTTACCACTATTTAAATATTTCTACCGACTTTTATTCCAAGAAACTTTTAGATTCTACCAAGTGGAGTTTTAAATAGACAAATTTTAAAAAAGCTTTGCACTCAGATTAAAAGAAGACATTGATCTGTTTGATTCTGAACAACGGTAAATTTTCAAAGCAATAAAGTTGTTGCATGGAATCCAGAACCAGAAATATTTAATTTTGGATGCTATTTCTAAAACTGTTAGGAATTTAGTCCATATGATTTCCTACTACTTCAGTGAAAAATTATTAATAACAACATGTGTGACAAAGTTGTTAGTTGTTAATGTTAAAGTAATGATATACTGGCTATCTGGGTTTCCCCCTTCATGACAGATTGTATTGTGGATTCCTGCTAGTCTCCCTTAATACACTCAAGCATTCATGAGAGAATCAGCACCTGAAAGAAAAGTTGCAACTAACAAGTGTGATTATATTGGGCAAACTTCCAATAAGTAGAAGACATTTTGTTTAGCTATCAATGTCATCTGCAACCCTAGGGAAAAGGCACAAACAAGCAGTAGGACTTTTGATATGAAAGGTAGTGTAAATATGTCCAAGTCCATCATGCTGCAAACTCTGCAATTATTAGACAGAACTGGTATTCAAGTCACCTTTAATTAATGAGTTATTTTTACTATGAATCAATTTGAAGTATGCTTTTATTTTGGCTGCTGATCAAATGCTCAAGTTTTAAATTTGATTCTTCCACAGATTGCTGAGTTGAAGTTCATGTCAATTAAAATGGTGGCTTCTTAATAACACTCTCCACAGCAGCAAATGAACAAACATTGAATTTCTTATGAATATTCATAACATACATGTATCAAGCATTCATAATCAGCTATATTTTTCAATCTTACTAAAAAGTTCCAGGCAATTGAATAGCTTTTCTTCTAAAATCCTTCATTTATCAGAGTAAAATCTTTGTCCTATGCACACAATTTCATAATATTTTCCATAATGCAATTGGCAACGGTTTCACATGGCATGTTATTCTGTCATTGCAGGAAACTCTTTCAGAACATGCATTTTTTTAAAAGTCATATGTAAACTGGACAGTGACCTGAACTATGTGTTTCATTGTTATTCTGGTACAACAAAATTATAAAAATGTTATTTGGTAGGCACTCAGTTTGGAACTGTGGTGTTGGTCCAGCCAGTTAAGGACATTTTTCAAAAGAAATTATTTTTTCTGATAAACAGTGAGCCAATGTTAGTAATGAAATTTGATGATCTTCAGCCAAAGGAGTTCTTTTTGTATTGGAGCATGGTCACTTTGTCTCCATTAGTTTTATTGTACCCAAACTAAATGGGAAATTCTGACCAATTATCAACCTAAAATATTGAATACATTTGTTCATACAACCATTTCCAGTAAGATACATTTAAAGAACTTTCAGATCTCATCTAGAAATACATTTTCAATTCTAGTGAAGGTTGCTTGCTTTTAGTATTGCAACAAATACAGATTAACAGAAGTTTATCTGGAATGGACAAATTTACCAGTTTTATTTATTAAAGCTTTTTGATTTCCAAGGGTGTTCACTCTTAGATCCTTAAACCCATTTATGTATGTTTAGACAAAAGAGCATTAGATGTTCCTACTGTACTGATGACTCATTGAATCTGGATGGCAAGTTACATTCGTTAACAATGATGCACCGATTATGACTACAACATCAAACTCTTTAGGTTTGACAATGAATGTGGAGAAATCGGTACTTATTCCATCTCAAACAACAGTTTTCATTAGTTATGACCTGGACTCCATGAAATTAAAAGTTTTTCTTACTGATGAGAAAATACAGATAGCAGAAAAAGCTCATAACCTAAAGAAGTAACTTTCTGATAAAAAACATGTTATAATATGAGACTGGAATCTTTTCTAGGTATGCTCATAAATGCCTTTTCTGCAGTTCTGGAAACCCAAATGCACTAGCAAAGTCAGGAATGTGATCAAATTAAAGGGCTTGGTGAGAGCAACAATTTTAAAAATGAAATACAACTATCTGAGCATAGTACATCCAAGAACTGGAATTGTGGTACCAAAATGTTGAGAATTAAAATGGCAAATTAATCAGACAAAAAAGATTTCTTTTGTGGTTCAAACTGAATCATCACTCTCTTTGTGGAAAACTTATGAAATTTCTTTAGAAAGGTCATATTTTCTGGTACATGGACAAGGATTGAGGCTAACTTTCAATCAATTAACTAGAGTTATTTGCAATTTTATATGCATCACAAGTGTTTATTTCACATCATAAGATGGAATATTGGGATTCAATTTGACAATATGTTTGCTATCTTGGGAATTAATGATATGGGTGGAGTGCCATCTATTGAACTTGATCAGTTAGATAGGCAGATGTGGGAATGGTGCCTGGGAAGGGATATGTATATATCATCTGTAGAAAAAGAAATGATAACAACCTGAGTATCATTGTTAACAACTTCAAACAAAATATTCTTTCCTAGGGAAAAAGGTACACAGATATTTCAAGACTGGACTTAAGGAAATTTTTAAAATAGCAAACTGAACACTAGCAAAGAAATTTTACAAGTTCATTTCTAAGGAAATTCAAGACAGTAAGGGGTTTGCAGAGGCAGTTATTATTATCTGCAATAAAAAATTTAGAAATCTTTTGTCTTCATTTAATGGAGTACATGATGGTGAAGGAATCAATAACAAATAATTGTATAATTATTTGTTCTGATTTTATTTTGTTTAATGAATGTTTAGCATTTCTGAATACAATTTTCCTTCTGGATAACTGATTGCTATTTTGTTGTCTATCTTTAAAAATGGTATGCATACATGTGAGGAGGCCAAAGGCTTTACAGAAAATAATGGTCTCCTAAACCAAGCATCATTAAAATAAAGCTAGAGGAAGAGTGTATATACACCCACCCTTCCTTTGTTGGAAGTTAAGGTTTTACCATAAAGGGTTCTCCCCTCCCTTAATTACCTCTCACATCTATACACGATACATCATGTGACTTGTAAAAACACTCACCTTTTCTTTGAACATGCCTACTTCCTCTATTGACATAATAAATTTATGCCATGTGATGCCAAAGACTTTACCCCGATATTGATCTTCATCTTTCAAAAAATGCTCGGATGAAAGGAGATTATCTAAATTGTGTTCAGAATTTTTGAAATTTTAGATATATGATTAGTCAGCTGGGGTTTTTTTTCCGTACTTATTAAAGTTACAAGTAGAATGCTAACAGATAGTTGAAAGCTGTGCTACAAATGTCTGGTATTTCTATCCAATGTTTAAAGGTCCTCTCAGATCATTCAGCACTAACATCTTTGTAGGATGGATATTCCAGAAATTCCTAAAACATACAACTGGACTACAGCTACAAATTTTTAAATATTTTGTTTGTACGATATAAATTTAAATAAGAATTTATTCTTTTATACAAATGGTTTTACAATTGCAATGAAAGAATTTAATATTAGTGTTTTTCATTATCTTTCTTGAACAGTGCTGGTTTGTATATGCGAGGCTTTAGGCCAACAAAAAATAATGAACCTTCAACCAAGAATTCTTTATGCATTATAGATGGAGTGAATTGTTGTAATAAACTGGAGGTTGAGCATGTATAAACCTTCCCAGTACATGACAATGTTTCACCCTATTGTTATTTCTTTTTAGCCAACAAAAAAGGTCTTAAAACTGGATATGTGAAGTACAGACAGCTGTCTTTATAGGACCTGAACACATAAGCACATCTCAAGCAAACAATTTTGGTGAAAATGTTATTTTATACCTGCTCAGTCATTAGTTTACTCTAATAACACTTCCCATCCATCAAATCTAAACTATACTTGGATGGGATCCCATTTTCCACATTTTCTGACAAAATAATGTTTCTGAAAGATCTGAGACTTTAAATGGGTTGACAAACTTATGGTCTTGCAAGGTTTTACCATGGAAAGAAAATCTGAAATAATGAAAAAAATATGATCTTTGTAATTTTTAATTAATAGTAATTTCTGCAATAAAAAAGGGGACTTTATCAATTATTTGGCTAAAGATTGTTTAATGGGATGTACTAACACCAAGCTGCATGACCTTCTGTTGAACAATGCTATAAAAAGACCTATGGCCAGGATAGGAGGCTTTCATTTCAATAAATTTACTCTGAAAAATTAAGCATTGGTACTGGACCTTTCTAACATCAAAGTTCAGGTATTATTTTGAGGGTTTTAATAACCAATAATAATAATTTACTGAAATAGGGTATTAGCTAAAAGCTATTTTCCTTAAGGCCTCTTAATGGACAAACAAGAATCATATGGACAGACATTGAAACGAAAATATCTAAACAGTTCAATCATGTAACATCTTACAACATAGAAGTACCAAGTCAAAGAATAAGCAAATAAAAAGAATATAAGACAAAAACACTCAAACTGACTATCCATCTGTGACAAGTCTATATAGTAGATTTAAGTTCTTGCAAAATATGTAATCTAGGAAATGAGAATTATGCAGTATTGATAAAATGATTCGGCTAGATGAAAATGAATTTTGTATGCCAGTACATGAAACGAAATTTTGCTTCCAATCATACAAAGTGTGCCATTTGTTCCTAGAGATGACATCTTTGGGGAAAAGGATCTGTTAGATTATAGTCTGTGATACAATGAAAAGCCAAGTTTATTCATCTCAGAGAAAGTGACAGATCATTTGCCTCAATGTGCTTAATATCTGAAGATGAAGTTCTAAATGCTTGTAGAAAAAGGCAAATAGTTCAAAATGCTTGCAGAACAAGTATAAATGGTTCAAAATGCTCACGGAGCAAGACCAAATAGTCCAAAATGCCCACAGAGCAAGGCCAAATGCTTGCAGAACAAGGCCAAATAGTCCAAAATGCTTGCAGAACAAGGCCAAATGTTATAATTGCTTGCAGAACAAGGCCAAAATAATTCCAAATGATTGCTGAAAAAGGCCAACTAGTTCAAAAAGCTTGCAGAACAAGGCTAAATAGTTCAGTTAAAAATGCTTGCTGAACATTAGGCATGTAAGGATGCAAATTTCTGTCAATCTATGAAGAGCACATTAATTTGGGCAGGCGAATGATTAATTAGACTTATAGGGACCATGGCATGTTAAATCACCATAATGTACAAATAGGTAATGTCTGTGTCATGAATGAAGTGATTCTTAATGAACCATACATTTTTTTAACTGTCAGACAGACTGGAAGGATAGGGATTAACTTTCAATTTTGTATCAGAATTGTCAGATTTGAGATTTTACAGAATTAGTTACATGTATTTGGGAATTTAGAGATCATGCAGAGTACATTTTTTGGCACCTAGTAGAAAGGCAGGAGAGATACTTAATGTGGATTGGTTACGCTAGATAAGGGGCATGGTTCTCATACAAAATTCTTGGGTTCTAATATCCAAGGGATTGGATGTCTGGAAAGTCAATGGACACAATTTTTGACAGTAGAAGCACAAGGTATTTTGTGTCAGTCTCATGTAATTCACTGATATCAAACTAACAATTTGTTTGATTTATTTGCTTATATTTGCATGAATTTTGTTTAGATTTGTAGATCAATTTTCTTGATATGAGTATAACTGTGTTGAGTTCATTAATTGAATTCATACAATGATCTTTATCATATATGTCTGATGAATTGTTTGAATTTTGTTGTCTTTTTACTGTTATAGGAAGATTGGTTAGTCTACGAATTTCATGCCTTACCTTAGTTGATATGAGTTAAGAGAATCTGTGTGAATTCACTGACCTAAGATGATAAAGACTTTAATGTGTATTGACTGAAATTAACATTATTCAATGATGAATTGAGATTTCATATATGCTAGAGACTTAAATGTGTGTATTTGCTAGAATTAACATACTTATGCCATGTAATGAATTTCATTCATATATTTGTATAATTAAGATGAGAACAGAACTGTTCTGTGTCTCAGGTGATGATAATGTTAGTCAGGTTGAAATAGCCATCAGGAAGTACATTAATCTTATGAAACTAGGTTTGTTTATTATCTGCCATGTTTGGCTTGATCAGATAGCCTTTGGTATCTGTTTGAATTCCAACAGAACAATATCTGACATAACAAGAGGGGAATAATGATCCAATCCCAGTAGGATATCTGCCAGAAGATTTAGGTTGCTTCTTTGTTTATTTTGGAAGGCAAAATAGCTCCACAGGAGGTATTCATGTACCTACCTATCAAAGCATCATTGTATCACATACTTACATAATCCTCCTACCCACACAAAGTTTGAGGGCCAAAAGAGGCAAGACAATAGAGAGTTGGAGAAGGGAAAAGTGGAAAAGACCAAGAAAAGTCACAGTGAAGTTGGAGAACAGTCACAGTGAAGTTGTAATGAACTTGAAGTAATCAGGTTATGAAGTTATACCAGGCAATGACTTCAATAGTGCACTCAGTCCTATGATCAACTAATTTTATCATTTAAAACAGATTGGCTATTTATATAAGCATATTTGTGTTTGAAATAGGCTGAATGATTTATGCAAAAAATAAGAGTATCTTCCTAAAGTAATGCATTATCACTGTTGTTTATGAAATTGAATTAAATTGTTCTTTTTTTCATGTATGGGGGCTCGTGTCATTTTGTTTTATACATCTGCTCTGATTTCTATCTATTCCACCTATAAATTCCACACTTTATATTGATATTTACTCATTTCATGAAATAACACCAAAGGTGATCACCCTCTAGATATTGATAAATAAAATCCACTAAAACCCACTCCAACAAAATGGGGTACCTGGCAAAGCCAAATAGTTCAAATTGCCTGCAATAGTTCAACAAGGCCAAATAGTTCAACATGCTTGCAAAACAAGGCCAAATAGTTCAACATGCTTGCAGAACAAGGTCAACGAGTTCAACATGCTTGCTGAACAAGACCAAATAGTTCAACATGCTTGTAGAACAAGGCCAAATAGTTCAACATGCTTGCAAAACAAGGCCAAATAGTTCAACATGCTTGCAGAACAAGGCCAAATAGTTCAACATGCTTGCAGAACAAGGTCAATGAGTCAATGAGTTCAACAAGGTCAATGAGTTCAACATGCTTGCAGAACAAGACCAAATAGTTCAACATGCTTGTAGAACAAGGCCAAATAGTTCAACATGCTTGCAGAACAAGGCCAAATAGTTCAACATGCTTGTAGAACAAGGCCAAATAGTTCAACATGCATGCAGAACAAGTCCAAATAGTTCAACATGCTTGCAGAATAAGGCCAAATAGTTGAACATGCTTGCAGAACATGGCCAAATAGTTCAAAATGCTTACAAAGTCCAAATGGTTCAAAATGCTTGCAAGAGCCAAATCATTGTGTATAGGATCAATATCTACAGCCAACTTGCAAGCTGAACAGAACCAAATCTACCTATAGCCAAGTTTAGATCTTCATAAATTCCTGTATAACTGAATTAGGACCTACTGGTCTGCTCCCAAATCTAATTTTGTATTAAATCCAAGACCTATTGTCTCTTAGGTATGAGCATGAAATTTTGTTCATGGTAAAAGATAAGTCCTAAAACTTTAGAATATTCTGCAACAGGGACAAGACATTAAGTTACAGTTTGGGGTCATCATGAATTTTATGAAGTTTTCCAAAGTGGATACTGCTCAAGCATTCTAACCAATTCTCAACTCATCTCTGAAGTATATATGTTACTGACATTCAATAGCATGCATACCTTTCTACCTCAAACATCAAGTGGAGTTGTTGCTACTCTCTTTTAAAACCAACAGCAAATGATTAACCAAGTAACAAAGTTCTACTTAACACAAATAAGTTCTTGTATATTGTCATCACTCATTCAGGTGAAGCAAGTTGTCTGTATCACCTTTGAGTGGAATTGACACTGAACAGTGTGTGCATTCTACTGATCCAAATCTTACAGATACTTGGAAACAACATCATTCTTATTAGTATATGATTATCTTCATTATCATTGAGAAGGCACCTGCTAGAAAGTTCCTATTAAATACCAGATATATATATATATATATATATATATATATATATATATATATATATATATATATATATATATATATATGTATTAATGTAAACATCTGCAATTTTAAATTTATCCTCATGAGTAAAAAGCTGTCAGAAAAGCTAATTTTTATCAGTAAAAATGAAACTGCGCTGTCACTAATGAGTTCTTTCTTTCAAAATGCTTGAAAGCAAGTTTTATATCTGATTATTCACCAGGAAGCTAAACCATAAAACAGATAGCAAAATTGTTACTTGCTGCTGTGAACACTGGACTCTGAAAAAATAACTGACATGCAATGAGCAGTTACTTCCTGGAGTAATGCATCTAACCATATTCAGTTAAGTCTGATGTTGAAAATGGTGACTGATAATATTCTGCCTTTTGGTACACCTAATCCTGAGTACATCAAAGAGTCACACCAAATTTTACCTCTGAAATGGTTGTCTTTGAAAACAATTGGATATAATGATGGGCAGCTGGGGCCTTTAAACCTAGCTTGAATTGGAAATTTGTCCACACTTCCAACTGGTGTCAAAATAATTCTCAAAAATGAAATAGATAACTTTATGAAAACTTCACAAAAAAAAATGTTAAAATTATGAGTAAATGCTCACCTGAACTTCTGGCACACAAATCCACATTAAAGGCTGATAGAAGGATTCACACTGCCATATGTATTCACTTATAAGATCACTCCAACTGCAAATTGCACATACCCAAATCTGCTGCCACAGATCTATGCAGTTTGTTCAGTAGAAAAAGGAGCAGAGACCTGATCTGTGTATTTGTTTGCAGTTTGACTGGACTTATAAGTGAGTATATATGGTAGTTTGTTTCTGTTTGGGTATTGCTATTACTTTTGCTTCATATTATGATGGTGAGAAGTTGCCAGTTATGTTGTAAGAGTTGTACCATAAAAGTTTTTCAGAAGTTGATAGTGGATATCATCATGAATTCCCATCATTTGCTGATTTTAAATTTAATGAAACCTTTTCTTTCAGTTTTTTGGCACTGGAAATTTTCAGAGTAGTTCTCTGACAACAAAACCCTAAGAATGTTTTGACCAATATGTCTAATAGGGTAGTGACCAATGCGTCCAATTTCTTAAAGTGGGTAATACAACTGCTTATATTTTTGTGACTGCTTTTCCATACCATATTCCATACAGATTTAAAAGAGGTATAAGTATTAAACCTACAAATTAAGAATCTCAAAAATACTTTTCTTCTTGCTCTCTCATCTCAGGATATGCAGTACTTATTCTGATTTTCAACATTCTGGTTTGCACTGAAATCTCTACTCCCAGACAGCATTCTTGCAAGCTTCATCAGTCCATGTGTAAAGGACCAAATTTTTAGGTCAAACTCTTGTTACTGCTAATTTCAGTAGAACACATTAGTATAACATATGTATGATTAACCATATTTATGAGGATTAGCTGCATTTAAAAAGCCATAATGTACGGATTGGTTCAGCCAAAGTCAGGAGTTATCAATATATAATTAGTTTGTCTAAATTTACAGGAATGAAATTCAAGTTATGGTTTGTATGGAAGATGACAATTGGGACATTGACCAGAAAACAGCTGGTAGCCATTTATTGTCAGTAATCCCGATTCTTTCCGCTGTGAATGGGGCATAGTTCCACATGAAAAACTCAGTTTAAATGTGCAAGCAGCAAATTTTAACTTCAGTCTACACTTTTCTACAAGAGAAAACTACACAAGAACTGGAGTGACTCCAAAAATTTCATGAGTAAATCTCTCATTAAAATATAACCAAGGGAGAAACAGTTGTCTGGAGAATTTGACAGACACATTCTGGAAGTAAGAGATTGGAAAAATAAGGTATTTGCAACAGTCTTATGTAATTTGTTATACTACTATGACGCTTCATTTGATTTAGGTTGTTTAATTCTGTCATTTGGGGGTAAGGGATAGCTCAAAGTTCTATGCTCTACGATCTACACTCTACATATTATGTTTTATGAACCCAAAAAGGACACAACGTTGAAAGTGATGGAGAAATGGACTTACCAGCGCAAGTAAGTTAAAAGGGATAGTCATAGTGGAATTCAGACTGAAGCAAGACCATCAGGTTATAAAACTATACAAGTCAATGATTTTGATATATTTCACTTGATCTAAAAAATGATTTAAATTCTATTGCTTTTCCGATTGGCTATTAGTATCATTATTTCTTTGTATCTGAAAATTCATGCAAGAAGTTAAGTCAAAAAGAAAAAAGTATCTATCAATCGTACTGTATTATTAATACTGTTGTTAATGAACTTTATTATTAGAAATTTGATTAAATTTAGTCTATTTGTAACGGGGGTGTGTGTCATGTTACTCTGTTCTATATTTCTCCTCAGGCCCTTATCTAATCCACCCAAAATTTTCTCAATTTCTATTGATATTTACTCGTCTGGGATCAATTACACCATCGGCAATCACCTCTAGATAATGATTACCAAACCCATAACACCCACTCTAACAAAGCTGAGGTGGTGTATGACACCATGGTCTGCTGACATACATGTATTTAGGATAAATTACTTAAGTTTAGGAACTAAATCAACATCCTGGAGTATGTTAGTAAATTAAAGCATCAGAGATTCACAATGATCAACTGAAAAATTTGATTTGCAGAGGGGATGAAAAATATCCCAATCTGCATTATTGAATTTCAATCTCAGGCCCATCCTTGTGTTTGTATGTATAGTGACACTTCGTAGGAATATTAGAAACTGGTCACTACCACAGAGGTCATCACCATCTCCAAAAACAAATAAAAGAGATGGATTACCGATGTTAATACTATTGTAAAAATGATTAATTATATATAATTACATTTAGTTTTCCAATAAAGCCAGACATGCAGTGAAGTTAGTTTCTGATTAATGAAAGCAACTTTCAGTATATATTACTGTCTTAACACCTTAGTTTATCTTAATTATATTTTCAAGAACATTTGCACATTCAAGTCAGTTAAGGTTCCTTATGCATGTTGTTTTCTTTTCTTGGGGGGGGGGTATTTTAATGGCCCTTTCATGGCAATGATAGCTAAGTGCCTTTCCCAAGGGAACCACCGATGGGGCCTGGGTGGATATCAGACCCAACACATTTTCACAAAACCTACACTTAACACTTAATCTAAAATCAGAGGACAAAAATGGAGAAAATATTCAATAAGTAAAGATTTCCTGCTTTCTATATTACAAGGTGTGTAACAGAAAAATACACTCATGAAAAATACACAAAAATGTGTTGCTATTATTAAAAAAATATATTGTCTAAAATGTGCATGATTGTGTGATTTGTATTTTTGATGTAAGTTTTAAAATTTTTAGTCATATCACTACGATGTTTGCAGTGTGGCAGTTTATAATTATGTCTAGCACAAGGGATCATGCTGCAGAGGTCACATATAGCATGATGTCCAATCCAGTTACATTATCCTGGCTAACCAGTCCTAACACTAGTGAGGCAGCAGTTAGTACCATTTTTATGTCTCTGGTATGACTCACTGAATTTGAACCCACAACTTTACCACCAGGCCATGATTGTCTAGAAGCCATTGCCTTATCTCACTTGATTTCCCTTATCTCACTTGATGTTTGCAGTGTGGCAGTTTATAATTATGTCTAGCACAAGGGATCATGCTGCAGAGGTCACATATAGCATGATGTCCAATCCAGTTACATTATCCTGGCTAACCAGTCCTAACACTAGTGAGGCAGCAGTTAGTACCATTTTTATGTCTCTGGTATGACTCACTGAATTTGAACCCACAACTTTACCACCAGGCCATGATTGTCTAGAAGCCGATTGCCTTATCTCACTTGATTTCCCTTATCTCACTTGATTTCGAAAGTGTTATAGTGACATCATTCCAGAACAATGTTTTTTTTGTTGGTTTTAAAGGTACTTATCACACATTATTGACCATAATATGAAAAGAAAACTGAAGCTTAGGACACACCATGGCAGCCAACTAAGAATGGCCTGGTGGGTATCAAATCCACCTTCCTTCAGGAGTCCACTGCTTTACAACTGAGCTAATACAACTCCCCATTCCAAAATGAGCACACCATTCTTTAGTGTAGAGATGTATTGGCCAATGCTCATTTCAGATTTTTAAAAACACATTCATTTGTGCCACATATGGTCATAATTCTAAGTAAGACTAAACAGAGAAGAACTGCTTTCTTTCTCTTTCATTACCTCTTAACAAAGAATGGTAAAACATATTGCTTTACTCACTATATAAGTTGTGTAGTCATCGGTGAGTATTATGATGAACTATGTGAGTACTACTAATTTTCATCAAAGCACATCATGTGCAATAAAATCATCACAAAAAGGACATAGATAATTTCAGGCAATCAATCATACTAGTAAACATGTGAGACAGAAAAAAGCAGAATACTGACAAATATGTTGCCCACCTGGCACCTACCTTCATAGGGTACAGATATTCAAATTGAAAACATATCTTTATTTTAATCATTGCTCTAATGATTAATGATGGAGAAATAAAAACTGAAAATATAACTAGAACATTGCAAAAGATTATGTTAGGAGTTGATGGGTTGACATCTGGAAGGGATGGATCCACCATATCAATGAACTGCAGTTTATTTGCAAGACATGGCACTAATACTGACACAGTATCTGATGTACATATTTATCTTCACCTTCTACCTCACCTAAAGTAACATTGAAAAAATACAATCTACCCCCAAAAAGAAGAGATCAATCTACTGGATTGAACTGCACAGTACTTTTGTAAGTCTTCCCATCAAACCACATGATTTGGCTTTTTCCCCATTCCTATCTATTATTGACAAAAATTACTGAAGGTATAGCATGGTCATTTCAATTCCTTAAATTTCCACCATATGACTGTTCATTTTATATTCTTTTCCAAATTCCCTGTATTAATATTAAAATCTCTACTTTAGTGACCTCCTTTAGCAACAAGTCACTTCTGCATATATATATATATATATATATATATATATATATATATATATATATATATATATAGCTTAATACAAACAATACTATCATACAGGTTAGAGAAATTAAATTCATACTCTACGAGTTTCAAACCCAGGTCCAGGAGTAAATGGCACCCATCGACTTGCCTGCACACACCAACCCATATACCGTCATGACTAAGCACACATCACCAAAAAATGATGGCACTGAATCATTGTTATATAAGTTCATGCATAGCAGACACACTCACATGATGACCTAGCAATTAATTCTCATATATACACACAGGCTTCCAGATTCTTATGAAAGAAATCAAGGTATATAGGATTTTTGTTTTACAAATAATTATAAATATATACCAGACAGAACAGACTGTGCTATCCCTGGATTCTATAGTAGAATCTTGATAATAGTGGGCAGAAATAATAGTTTAATACAAACAATACTTCATACAGGTTAGAGAAATTAAATTTAAATTAAATTAAATTAAAGTTATTACATGCAGATATGTTAAAGAATTATGTATTATGTAAGAGCAACAAAACCAATAGTCTCTTAAAAAGGAATGAGGCTCTACTGGGTGAAACAAATTTCCAGAAATTTCAAGGTAAGTCTATTTCTTCCTTCTGTCAGAGTAATGACAAGATTTTCAAAGCAGTTGTTGTGGTACATGTACTGGATGTCAGCTTGGCACAATTTTTATTTTGGACCAAGAAGACATCAATTGAAGTCTTTGGTGAAAACTCCATGTCATAATGATTATCCATTCTGATTTTGGAAGGGGAGTGACAACAATATTTTTAGGATGGTCATCATAAAGAGCTATATTAGATGTATTACTGGCACTGTTTTCATTTAAGACAAACCAGGTATCTTAAGAAGTATTTTGGTGAAGCCTTCCATTTGGGGAGGAGTGGGAAATAAAATTATTTTCAAGATAAGACTTTCCATTCAAAATGAGTAGCAATAACAAACTTTTCAACACAGCTAATGTGGTAACCATAATTGACATCAAATCTGCACCATTTTTTAATTAAGCTCAACTGGACATCATAATAAATCTTCAGGTGAAAACCCCAAAATTCATATGACCCTTTTTTCAAGTCAAGCCATGACAACAAGATTTTTAAGATGACAACAATGGTAGCATATTGGATATCAGATTCACCCACCTACATACCATTTGTTTATTTGATACTTATTGAAGTCTATGTTCTTCAACCTTCAGTCCATGATCTGCATATATTTTATATGATGATAAACAGTCCTTAATTATTTTACTGGAAATAGTTTCCAGTACTACTTCCCATACCTTCCCATGTAATGACCCTTGCTTTGGGTAAATATACAACTAAGAGTGGCATAAGAAAGTGCACATGTTCATATAAATTTATTTCACAATTTGATCCGTAGCCATGAAGAAATAAAAAAAATATTTGAACAGTTACTTATTCCAGCATTTCACACATGATCATCTCAGTCAGACAACTTCATTAGCTAAAAAATTGTTTGTATCGAATCTCCAAGTTTAAATATGAAAAATTATATCCATTAAAATGCTTTGACAATAAATAAGGAGTTTATTTTTTACCATTCTTACAATGTTATACTGATCATTTATCACTATTATTATAACAAACAAGTATCCTATACAATGCAGATATAATTGCAGATTTATATTGTAGATTTAAATTGAAGATTTACATTTAAGAATTAAATTACAAGATTACTGGAATAACTTTACATTAGAATCTTTAAACAAGAACATGAAATACAAAGTTTTCTTTTATTCTCACCTGCCAAGTGTTACACCCTGAATAAACCCTCCAGTATTAAATTATATCACTATATATGTATCTTGAAACAGATACACTTTTTTAAGTGCATCCCTGAAAGTTTACTCTCTTTGTACCTCAAAAAGAAGTCTTTCTAAAAATGGCTATTGGAAAATGAGTACAATTATGTTCATGGAATTTTAATCCTCTGTAAACACTTGAACAAAGATGGCCAGTGAGATTTTATTGTGATCTTACATTTCAATTCAAGTCATCCAAATGTGTAAATTAAGATCTAATTACCAGCATTAGTATAAAATTCCCACACTCTGTAAATGCATTCAAGGACAGCAATGTGACAACCAAACAATTGGAATCAATATCTTACAATTAAATTGGCATCCTTTGTTATTTGTTCACAAAATCACTCATGTTTTTTAATATAGTCTTTGAATTTATGAAAGACAAAAAAGAATTGCTTCAGGCCTCCATTATGTTCACGAAAAATTTTCCATGAAATTATTAACTAAAAATTATTTAATCTTTTATTGAATAATGATCAAAAGTTTTGATATTTTGTCTAAACAAATAACAGGTAGTACTTTGAAGCTAATATAGATTTGCCCTAACAATTGCGGTTCTCTCCAACTGCATTCTAAAACAAACAGTTTGAATTCATCCAATATCAAATGTGAAATGAATGAAAATTTCAATTTAAAAGATAATGGATCCATTGGATAATAATAATGGGAGATGTGAAAAATTCTCCTCCAGTACCAGCATTTTTTAATAATAGATTGCAGTTATTCATACAATGATCAATAACAATGGTAAAGATAACTCAAGGCAACATTCTACTGGCACATCAACACCAGGATTATTTAGTGTGTGTGTTTGTGTTTTGGATTTTTAACATAGTTTTAAAAAAAAAAACTGTCAGTCACATCACAACAATGTATTCAATGTGGCAGTTTATAGTAGTTTCTAGCACTGTGGCATCATGCTTTAGACTTGTAGTATTATGTCCCACCCAGTCAAAGACCTCAGATTGACCAGTCCTAACATAAACATCTTCATACTGAGTGAACACATAACAAAGCAGCTGTAGTCCTAACCAACTCCTCAACTTTGTTGTGGCAGGTTAACTGGTTTTGGCTATCCTTATCTAGAGGTGATCACCCAGGGTGTAATTTGCCCAGATTGAGTAAATTTCAATATAAAGTATGAAACTTATAGGTGGAATAACTAATCTGAGCAGATATTTATAACAGAATAACCTGAGTCCCTGTTACAAATAAAGACAAAATTTAATCAAAATTTCATGACAATAGAATTCATATACAAGTGTGATAAATGTGACAATTTGAAAGATACACTTCTTTCTTTTTGAATCAACTTATTCAAGGAATTTCAAAATACCAATAAGATTATATCAATAGCCAATCTGTTAACAATAGAATCAAATCATTATTTAATCAAGTGAGATCAAATAACACTGCCTTGTATCAATTCATAACCTAATGTATCAATTCAGTCCAATCCACACCACCTGTTCCTCTTGACTTCCTTGTGCCAGTAAGTCTGGGTCTTCTCCACTCTTTCCCTTCCTTTCCCAAATTCTCCAGTATCTTGCCTCTTTCTGCCCTTCCAACTTTGTGTAGCCCCTTTTGTATTTGTAAATATGTGATACATCCTGTAGCTATCTCACCTTGCAAAACTATAAACAAAATCACCCACATTAAACTGGGGATAAATCATTACTCTCACCCCTCATGAGGTAAGATATAATTATATCGGATTCAAACATACCACAGCTATCTAGTCTAACTGGTCATGGCAAACCATACAAACCTAGTTTCACAGAATTAATGGGTGGTTAATTACCATTTAACACCACATTAGTTCCAGACTTAAATCTAAATCACACAAATGAATGAAATTCCTTACACTATGGTATTAATTAAAAATACACACAATAAAGTCGTTATCATATGTGACCTCAGCAGGTAAGAGAATTCACTCGGATTCTCTACATTCCAACAATTCGTCATTGTATATAAATAAAAAAATATTGTACAAATTCAGATAAATGAACTCAACACAGCATTCTAGATACATAATTTCCTATATAGAATAAAGCATAGAATTTTAAATACACAACTTCTTGGAATTATTGAGATTATACCATAACCATTTACTTCATACAAGCGCCTTTTGGCACCTCTATCACATTTGCATACAGGCGCTTTTTGGCACTTCTACCTGATTCACATAGAAGCGCCTTTTGGCACCTATGTAAACAGCAGCCATTTTGAGCGGGTTTTCATAGTGCCACCTTCGGGGAAAACCTCACTGGTGTGAATGACCATTACATCAGATCACGGAATCACTGTTTATGCTCTGGTCAAAATCTGCTATTTAAAGTAAGCAGGACGTATCAGTGTAAATTTCTCCACTTTCCAAAATGTTTCTGATATAGTTCAGTTCTTGCTGAGTTTTCACAATTAGAATCACAGCTATGAAAGCTTAAAAAACTTAGGTAAAGGCTGTGTGACTGATGTAGGAACCCATTAGTTTTTATATATTATCAAATTCAGCTGATTTATTTAGTGCAAATACCTTGTGTTTTTTTAAGCTTTTTGGTATCTGTCAATTCATCCAATCATCTCCCCTGGATGATTCTACAGTGAATTTACTTATTAAATTATACTCGTAGACCCTTACATTTTCATTTGTAGAAAAGGATACTGATTTTTAAAACTCTTTATTAGTACATTTAAACTGAGTTTTCATGTGAAACCATGCTCCCTTCCACAGCATGTTCAATGTATATGAAATAAAATTCCCACCTAGAAACACTGCAATTCATCTGACAACATTGGTTACCCATCTGATTCCCAGTAACCTTCAGAAATGAGTTTTCATGCAAATCGGAATTGACCCCTATTCAGTTCAATTTAAACGTAGCCCTTAATTAAATAACAATAACAATAAATTGTAACAGAGCCTGAACCAATCAATGCATTATGTCGATTTAACCATGAGCAGGTCTCCATAAATCTAACGTGTTTAACTAAATGTTTCCTACTGAGATCAACAACAACAAAAAAAGAGATCAATGTAAAAATTTGCTCCTTTACAGCTGTGTTAGTACCATTTTTATGTCTTTGGTATAACTCGAATAGGGTTCGAAATCACAACCTCCCTCTTCCAAGATGAATGCTCTAACCATTAGGCCACCAGAGAGGTATTTAGTACCAAGGCAATGTGAGTGTCCAGCCTATGGTCACACCACTGTAGACTACCTATGCTGATCCAAAGGTAGGATTTGAAACCACCCCCTTTCAGTCCTAGTCTGCCATGCTAACCATTGCTCCTTCTCCAGCAAAAGGGATCAATATACCAACATGTGAATAGACTGCAAATGTTTCATGTCTTTAATTACCAGAAAAAGCAACTCCACTGATGGTAGTACAAATAAAAATGTCATAATGTTTTGCATGCTTATAGTGAAGACATTTATGTTTATTATGAACATTTTAACAAGGACAACTATCATGTATTGACTAATCAAAGTACTAAAATTTCTGGTAATAATATATAACAATTCTTTGAAATGAAATATTTTTAAACAAATGTCTAATTTTCAATCTTGTATGGATTTCCGAACCAATTCAAAGAAAGTTAATTGAGTCATTATTATTGAAACTTCACATACCTGATCATATTACAATAGTTTTCAAAACGTATCATTCGGAAGGAAGACAGGAAGAGAATTTCAACAACAAATGTGAATTCCTATATCAATTATAAGCTGGAAGCATTCAAGACTTTTCTTCTTCCATTTTCATTTTCAACAATTTCAATGTCTCCAGCTGGCGACGGAAATCTTAAAACCCTGAATTGTTTATTGATAAAAGAGAGAGCTCCATTTGAAATTAGTAGTTCTGTGAATGGTCTGTCATTACTAGATGCTTGTAGTTGTACTGCTTTGGAGACAAATTAAGAGCTAGTGATACCATCTTATTTGTTCAATGTAATTTGAGATCAAACAACCACTTTTTTCTTTCTTTTTTAAATTAGCTACAATGAATGCACAAAACAGCAAGACTTAGATAATTCTGCATCCTTCTGCAAATGTCAACTCTTCACTTGGTAAACCTTTTCGAATAACAAAACATGGATTCCATAAAGCAGGGTGTTCAACATCTTAACAATATGGGCCACATGGACCAAAAATGTAAAGTTTGTGGTGCATGCATGCATCCATCCATACATCCATACATACATACATACATACATACATACATACATACATACATACATACATACATACATACATACATACATACATACATACATACATACATAGACTATAGAAAAGACTTTTTGCACATGTGCTTCAAAAAATGATCCATATGTCTGTAGTTAGACCACTCTGCCCTAGAAAATGTCATTTTTGTGGCAATCAAACATAAACATAAAACATAAACCAAATGTACTGACCATTTTCCACTCTATTTTGTTAAGTATTCACTTTATTACACCCAACAACAACAGAGTAAAAAATGTCCTGTGCTATTGGATAGCAGATTTCAGTGCTGCACATAGGATTCCAAAAGGCATGGAACACTGTGTCACCAACATCTAAATTTCAGACCTATTTTAAGGGACACAGGAAAATAGCTGTATATAATATATAATGCTAAACATCTGAGATAATCTAATTCGCTTCAACAGTTTTGCCACCATAACTTTGAGGCATTACTAGTACCATCATATTTTCCTTTCATACATAAATTTCTGCAATAAAATCTTTATCATATGCTAAGTACATCATGAAAACATTAACATATTTGAATATCTGGTCAGTCTAAAATGAGATGCACCATGTAATTTTCAGCTTGCTCTTATCCAACTTTAGTATATTACCAACCAGCATTAATTATATTAATGCCAATGTTTTCTAAATTACATTTCTTCTCTAACCAATAAATGGTAATTTTGTGATAAATTTGTGTACTTGCATAAATCTGGTAATTATTTCAACCTCAAACTTAATTTAATCTTCCTCTCCTTTGAGGGGCTTTAATTTCAAAATATGTTAGACTAATGGCTGTCAAACATGTCATATTTACAACCAACTAAGCTGACTACTAAAAACCTTAAATGGTTTGATTGTTACACTAATTGCTTTAAAATAAGTATTCAATGTCATATAGTTTTCATTACCTTGCTTGACTTTGGTCATAGCATGCACATGCATATATAAACTAATGAAAAGTTTATTATTTTTTTCTGACAAACCATGCCTAGATGGGTGCACAGGGACAAGATTTTAGAGACATGGGGCAAAAAAAAAAAATGCAGGGAAATCCATGATCCCTGATCAATATCACGATTACTGGACTTGATTTATTACCCTTTATGTGGGGGGGGGTCCTTCCCTGATAGTGACATAATCCATAAGCTGGCAGGTGGATTCCAGTAATGATGTGGTGTGGAATGAAAGTCACACCTGGTGATAAAACTACAATTAGACACAGGAGACTTCACAGGCACAGTTCAACAAACTACAATTATAGCTAGGGTACTCTGCCAGCCAGAGTAAAATAGTCAATACAATACACTCTTAATATAAAAAGTCAAACCATAACATGGTAAGAATGGCCTCCTTGGAAAGGATACTGCTAATTAAAGGTAGGTACATTTCTTTGGTATTCAGATTTAATGGATCCTACCAATTCCACCATTTAAACTAGGTGAAGCAATGTTTTAAGTGTTAACATAACCTAACTTGAGACATGACAAAGCTTCCTGGCTAAACCCAGTGTAATATATGTTGTATCAACACTATCATTCAATAGATTTTCAATATATTTTACCATATACTTAAAGGTTCTCTGAAACAATATGGTACCAGGTACTATATTGACAGAAAAATGAAAATAAAAAGAAAGAAAAAATTATATTAATTGGCAGGATTTTTTTCTCAGGTCTGGCAAATATTTACTAAAGGGCCAATGCCAAAACTTGTTTAAAGATCTTTATTTTTCTACATCAAATAGGCTCAATTATGCATGCCTTGGCAACAAGGATTTGTTCAGCCTTAGGTTTTCCAACATTAATATCCATTTCAGGCACCAACCTTTTTCTTTTGCAATCATTTCCTATTCTGCAGATGATTACTTGCTATATAGGACTTTCTTTTTCCTTCAATTAATTAAAATTAAATAATAATGTTAAAACAACACATTCTTCTTCATAAGTGAATCTTAATTAAGTTCAAAATTTTCACAAGATAGAATTTTTACCTATGAAAAATGTTGGTTATTATCATTAGCATCAAATAATAAATCTTCTCATACAGGAGAGATAGGAAAACATTTATAAATCTTTCCCAGACAAATTACACAAAAAATTACTCCACCAAGTCCAAACATTTACATACTAGTAAACAAATCTGCAATATGGGGACCTGTTTTAGGTGTACCAAGTAGATAAATGGATGATTTGTGGCTGTAAAGGAAGCCATGTGCCATCTGGTCCATGCCCTGGTACCAGCTGTTGTAGCCAGATTGGGGTGCATGGCAACCTCAATATCTTGAATAAACATCCCATGCCAGCAGACTAAATAAAACTACAGCAGAATCTGTACCAGCAATGGTTAATCTTCCTACATCCACAAGCCTTAAAATCAGAAGAGATTATTAAAAAATAAAGCCATTTGGGTGCCACTGCTCATTTACAAACTTCATTAGGCTTTGAAGACATAAAAGTCAGAGACATTTTTAAGGCTTTTCAAGATGTGTGTAATAACTTTCAAGGACCTTATTAATGTCATATAAGACAGTCCTTTCTTTTTAATATATCCCTCTAAAACAAAATTTTTGGATGAATTATCCACCTGTTTACTTTGGCTGTGGGGGTCCTTGGTGACCAAGAGAGGCACATTATCTTTACAGATCACTCACACATCTAACCACTATCCACATCACTAAAGTCTTGACCAAGGTGGACATATGAGAAAACCTGCCATTAGCTTTCTAAAATGTTGTTGGTTCCAGGTTTTTCCTCCACCAAATATACCAGCCTCAATGTGCCTATTGAGTGCTGCAAATTGCTGTTACATCCCACAAAGCCAAAGCAATCTTACCTTGAGTGCACTCTAAAACATATTAAGTTTAGAATATGGGCTGTTTCTGTTTCAATCATTGCAAATAATCAAGATGACTCCAACTGTTTCAGAAAATGATGCAATCGACATTTGACCTTTCCTATTTCTATGAGTTTAGAGACTTTTCAAATACTTTTTTTTAGAGATATTAATTTCCAAGCACATTTGAAGCCCTAAATTTTGCCATTCAAGTACTATCAAATATTTCAAGCTTCTGTATGAACCTGATAATGTACCACATAATTGGGGTCCTTTACTGTCAGAAATTTACCTTTTATACATTTTTTTAAATCTCATTACATGGCACCATAATCATTTATTATGAAATAATATATATGTACTACTATATCCTTGTAGTATTCAGCATTTTGTATTAATTCTAAGCCTATGGTAATAGTGAAAAATTTGCTTGCATAAAATATACCTCCACCTCTCCTGCATCTACATCCATATCCAAATGATGGACTTCAGTCAACAGTAATTACTTCTCAGAAAAAAAAATAGTCTACAGTTAAATTCAAAAAGAAGTATTTTAAGTGTCTGTACTGAGGAACCTAACCCACTTTCACAAACTGCAGGGCCTTTTCATGGTTTATGAAGCAAATGGCAAGACAACAACTGATGGTTGTAATTTATTTGGGGTCAGGTTGTAATAACCTTCTAATTCTTTCTGAGATGCTTGGAAAACTTGCAAATTTAAGTTAGTTACATACTTTGTTTTAAAATAAATGATATGGTTACAGAAATATCTGTTGCTACTTTCACTTTGATGTCATGATGTATAAATAACACTGCAGTCTTAACAATCTGGGACAAACATAACTGTCTGACATGACAAAAATTGCAGTTTCACAATTTCTTTCCCTAAACTTCCTGCATGTGTTTCTCATAAGGATGTGATTCGGATTTTTAATGTAGCTTTAAACATTTTCAAGTTATATTGCTGCAGTGTGGCAGTTTTAGAATCATGTCTAGCACTGGAGCATCATTCTGCAGACATGCGGCACCATGTCCCACCCAGTCACATTATCCTGACACCAGGCCAACCATTACTAACACTAACCTCTTAATGCTAAGCACCAAGCGAGGAGCTGCTAGCACCATTTTTATAAGTCTTTGGTATGACTCATCCAATGTTTGAAACCTGGACCTATCTGAGGCAGATACTTTAAGCACTTGTGTGTCTGATAATCAGTTTAAAAAAACTCCGCATTAAAATTACACTTAAAGAAAAGAGGCACTCTAAAACCAAAAAACCAATAACAAATTGAGGGCTACATGTGAAACTGCATTTTCTCAATTTAGTCCCTTATTTCATGGTTTGGACCTGCTTTAGTATCAAACTGCTCTGGTAATTTTTAAGATGAATCTAATAAATGTATAAGCATACGACAAGGACAAGAATCTGTTGCATTACAGACTCATCCCAAGGACATATGCTCCTACTAAATGTTCCGCGAACCCTGTTAGGCACTAAGTTGGACACAGCTTATCCAAAATTCAGCATACATTATGTTGCATTATCTGGAAATAACTCCATCAGAATGAAATTAGGTAATTTTTAATGGTGGGTTATCTTCATCATCTGAATCGCACTTTGGTTGCTATTAGTCATGTTACGTGAAAGCAAAGTGGCGAACTGCATAAAAATTATATTTTCTGTACCTTCTGCTCTGGCTGCTGCTTTTTTACTGAATGCAAGTATTACATACCTCACTGCTCAGAAAATTTCCAGGTAAAATACGAGAAAAAAATATATTTTCTTCAAAACTACAATAGCAGCTCATTGGCTCCATTAATGTAGTGCTACCCTGATGTGAAGACAAGTTTCACCAATGTAATACATTTATCTCCATCTGTACACTCTAGCAACAGAGGAGTATGACAGTGATCTTGTCTCCTGTGTAGTTCTGTCCACACGATATGTTATCTTGCAAGAATGTGGTGATAAATAAAAGTCTAAACACATAAGACTCTTATGCCATACTTATCACAAATGAAGCTTCCTTAACACTGTTAAGCTAAACAGAAAATAAATCAGGATTTGTAAAACTATTTTATTTCAATTAATTATATTTTCAAATATTAAACTTTAAAAATGACAAAATGCAATAATTTTTGGCCAAAATTTCCATTATGGTTGTTGTTTTGGAAATAACATTACCACAAATTATTTAAAAATGATACACCTAATCTCTCTATAAAAGTAAAACGTTGTAAACCTGTTTGCACCTGTCAGGAATTTTGAGATCCACTGGCTATAAATACAAAACTGCATAAATATTAATTGGCTAAACAATAGCATACAAACTTTTAAATCAAAAGGAGTGTCACAAACACAATTGTCAAAAGTTATGCTAACTGTTGAGAAAGGTGAATTTTAGAATTTGATGCATTCAGAACAAATAATTTATTATTTCTTAGAAACAACCAAACCAGTAACCTCAACATATATTTTGCTCTCAATGTCAACCTGAATGGACAAATGAAACTGTTTTACAGAATAGGATTAAAAAATGTTCAACTTCACAATTCTTCTTAACAAAGACCAGTTATGGTGCCAGTGCCAGAACAATTATCAGTGTACAATCAAACTGAAAGATCCAGAACCACACCAAGTATTAAAGTATTATCAAAATTGATTAAGCTTGTCCTCAGGAAGAATGTGGGGGTGGTGGAATTCCCATTTTCTTGCTAATGAAGGTCAATGCCTGGGAAGCCATGTTGGACAAAAATTTGATACATTTCCTGACAAATCCTCTCCCTAGCTTTCATCAAAATTGGCAAAACAGTTCTACAAAAAAAGTAAAAAACAAGTTTGTTTTTTTTTATTTGATTGCTACAAATGCCACACTACAGCTAGGACAACCACTCCAAACACAATTTTTATAAAACATAGCCTAGGAAAAATTCACATAAAGTTTTATCAGAATTGACTAAGATATTCTAGAAGATAAAAACATGTTTTCCATATGGTTACTATGGAACCAACACTATTGCTAGGGTAGCCACCCTTCACATAATCTTGACAGATAATATATTAACAAACATTCCTACAAAATTTGATTTTAAAAAAAAAAAATGACACTGTTTGGTCAGAAGAGCTAAACATCAGAGAAAATATACTAATTATTTATTTACAACTACACTGGGCTGCAATATCAGGTGATTTTCTGTTTATTTTGAGCTTTTTTATAAGGTGCAACAGTTTTCAGTTGATGAATTAAGCAAGATAATGATAATGGATTGATCATAAAAGGATAATTTTTTAGATGTGCATATTTTCAATTAATGATAAAAATGAAGGTAAAATTTTATAATTTGTATATTTTTTGAGAAGCTCTTCAAAGTCTTCCCCAGAGAATGGAGTGATTTAGGCTGCCAAAGGGTCACACCTGACAAGTGTACCATTTGGAAGATGCAAAGAGATAATATGTCTTCAATATTCACAGTAAGCCATCCCTTCTTTTGTTGTGTGCCTTCAGATCCTAAAGTACACTGTTGCCTGTCACTCACTATCAGTATTGTCAATTCCACTGTGACACAAATTTGGAAGAAGATAAATCAATGTAACAAGATAAATAAACCTAAGTGTGGTAGTTTTATACAAAATTCTTCTGTTGATAAACAGACTGCAGACCCTACCAATTGTGTTTAAATCTCTGCAACACAAACAGTTTACCAGTTGTCCCTAACATACCACTATAGAGTCCTGAAGCTGATCAATCACACTGCCATTATTTGGAGTGCTGGGATAATCATTACAGTGCTCAAGTTTGAAGTTTTATTTATCAAATTTAATCCTTAACACTTAGGTCCTGACAACTTCACTCTGTAATTAAGATGTATATCAGTCAATGTGTGAAGGAGCTGACTTCCTACATAGATCATGATTATCTACTTGTGATAGGTTTAAAGAAAGACCCATGGAGATGTGGGTTGTTGTTGTAGTAGTTTGCATTATTGGGTACTTACAAAATATTGAGCTGAAATATTCAAATGCATTTAGTTGTGTTTAAAGCAATATGATTAGATAAATAATAGGTCTTAATTTTATTTATCATTTATGTTATATGGTTGCAAGCTCTATTTTTAGATGAATGTGGCTGGATTATATTTTAGTAATGACAAGTAATACACTAGCAGAAAGCAAAAGTTGACTATGAACCAACAATGTCTTGGGTAAAGACCTAAATCTGTATATTATATATTTGAAAACCTGACTAGCAGTACATCTGTTCTATTTACATCCATGCTATCAAACAAACCAAGATTTCAATAAATGGCACACAATTTTCCATCTCCTTACCTTTTCTCTACCAATGACTTTGACCTCTGACATGACTATTACATGATAAGATGTATTTGACCAAGGTAAATTTTGATCAAAATATCTTGAAATTAAAAAGTGACTAGTCTACATTAAAGGTTACAAAGTTATGTCCCTACAACAAGATAGGTCACTGCCATCACCTTGACCTTTGGAGCAAGTGTGTGGTCTAAGGTATGTGACACATTGTTTAGTCACAATATATACTAGCTTAGATTTTCAATAAAATAAATGCAGTGAATCAAACACTACACTCCAAACAATGCTACAAGTCTTTTACATTTTGTTCCAGCTGTGACCTTCACCTTGTCGCAAGGAGTGTGGCTATTATATATGATACCTGTCTACAGATAAGATATAATCATACAAGGATACATGTCAAAGAATCACTTTCCTTGCAATGACCGTCAGGCAGGTCAATCTTTAATAAAAAAAATATCTCTCACTGTTACAAAGTTATGGTCAGGAGAATTTTGTTGTTGTTTCAGGGTTTAACACCATTTTCAGCACAAGATAGGATATACATGGCTACCAGTATTAATGGTGGAGGAAGAACCCTGGAAAATCCCAGGAAGAACTACCAACCCACGAGAAGCTACAGGCAGGCTGTCTCACGTACCCATGTTAGCTGAGCCTGGACTGTTGTTAGGAGAAGCAGCTTTCAGTGGATGCAGGGACAAAATAAACCTAATTTACAGCAGGCATCATCATTCCAGTGGCAATTTTAATTAAGCCACTTCAACAGTTTTATGAAAAGTGTGATGGAGGTCATTGCCAAGTAAATTCATCTCAATGTTGAATAATATTCCTTGTTAACACACATTCAAATAGATGCTGTGCATTAACTTCTTTTGCCCTTATAAGATGCAAAATGTGTGTGTGTGTGTGTGTGTGTGTGTGTGTGTGTGTGTATATATATATATATATATATTCTTATAAATTGAGTCACACTGCAAACAAGAAAGATCCTGTGGCAGCAAAATGCACCTGCAGATCAGTGTGTTGTTTGTTCTACTGATTACTTCTAACAAACTGCATGTACCCACATTTACCAGTGCATTGGGGGACAGCAGTCCTGGCAGTTAGAAGTTATATTCATAAGTAAGTATATACAGTAGCACTTCAGATCTTCTCAAATGTTCGTGGCCAATAATGTCTTCGCTCTCACATCTCTTGGATGAAAAGTTTATTTGCACCATCATAAATTAAAACTCAAGAGAACTTAAAATTAAACAACAAAAAAAATTTTCACAAAAGATTATACATAACATTTTTAAGATAAACTGCAAAAAAATAAATTAACTCAAGCTGATTGTGAAAATATCAAAAGCATACTGTTTTAAAGTGATTGTTTCTTATGGGGCTGGGAGGCAAAAATTACTCGGAGAATCATACTTAGGTTTGACATGAAATAGTAACTATTTTATTTCTCACGTCTTTGATAAGTATAAACTTTTTTGCATCTACAATTTGGATAATATGTAAAATCCATCATAAATATGGAAAATAAAACAATGTGAAAAGATTTCTTAAAAGACACATAAACGACAGATACATAAAGTATATCTTGGAAGGACTTTTATTCAAGCATCTTTCCCCAAGTGACAAGACACAGGTGTGAAGAGTGGCACTATTGCACAAATCACAGAATGATCTTGTACACAATTCCTGACAAAAAGAATTAAGCCAGTCTGTCTGTCTGTGTGTGTTTATGTGTATGTATGTATATGTATGTATATATATATATATATATATATATATATATATATATATATATATATATGTGTGTGTGTGTGTGTATATATATATATATATATATATATATGTATGTATGTATGTATGTATGTATGTATGTATGTATGTATGTATGTATGTATGTATGTATGTATGTATGTATGTATGTATGTATGTATGTGTGTGTATCTATATATATATATATATATATATGTATATATATATATATATATATATATATATATATATATATATATATATATATATACACACACACATACATATATATATATAACTTTGTTACCAGATAAGCTATTGGATTTATTAGAGACAAAATGGAATGGTCTAATTTGATACTATCAGACCACTTCTAAAACCATTATGTAGGAAAGAGTTGGTTATCACCTTTTTTATTGACATTGATTGATGGAAGCTTCTGGAAGCATTTCTCCAGTATTAAAACACAATGGCTATTGGTTAAAATATACACTGTATACTCACTTACAGGTCCAAATGCAAACACACAGTACCAGATCTGCTATCACATAATGTGCTGGCAGATATAGGTCTATGCAGTCTGTTAGGAGTAATCATTAGAACAAACAACATAGCCACTTATATACCAGTGCATTATGCAATGAGAATTTGGTCTCTGGTGTAGGCAGTTGGACTTGTAAGTATGCAATGTATATCAATAAATGGTTACCAATATTATCTAAAACACAGCCTGTTTTTCAAGAGTCTGTAAACCTACTTCACTTTTTAAATTAAACCCTGATAAGTGATATTCTTTCATCAGAGACAACTTTTCTCACTTTTCAAAAATGGTTCTTAAGATAGGATTGACCATAAAATAGTGATCCATGATTCTTTAATATTAAAGTGAAAACCTTCTATTTCACTGAATACGAAATAAAAAAATTTTTAAAAAAATACTAACAAATTCTTCAATTAAAACAAAAAAATAAATTCAAAACAAAATAATTCAACTTTAAAAAAAGATGTGTATGTTTTGTAGCCATGTTTTCAGTACATGTTATATATTCCTAAAATGAAGGAGTATCCAAGTTCATTCTTATAAATCCTTATTTTGATCTTTAAATATGACCTTGACATTAATAACTTCTGTCAGCATAACTGTAATTCCACCCAGTTAAGATCTGTTATGCAACTTATTACAAGTTACAAAACATGTACAACTTTCAAAATGGAAAGATACTTCTGAAGATGTGTACTAATTTGGTGTTTAGAAAAAGTATCTCACACAGCATTTTGAGAATCACTTGCCCCATATGGGGAGTTTGCATACAGGTACTTTAAAGTGACCCATCATTTTGATGAAGTGAAACCATGGCCTCAATCCTTTATTGATTCAGTATGATCTGGACATTTTCTTGCAGTATTAAACACATATATAATATTGTAAAAAATATTGTTAACAGGATTTTCTTAACAAATGTCAGCATGCTCAGAGAAATTAATTACATATTGTAACTAAATTTTCAGCCTAAATCTGATGTGCATGCCAAAAGAGACTGAGTGATTCATTTGCACATCAAATGAACCATCTTCACAATGGAGACAACAAACAATAGCTCCTGACATCTTTAAAAATAAAACACAACAGAATACATGGTACAAGGCCTAAAGTGTTTATGCCCCTTTTACAACTCTCTTTTGTGGAGCTCTACTGACTTCTACAGGAATCATATCTTGCAATGAATTTGGCACATGCATCAAAACTCTGCTAAGATTAAATGAACCAGACCAACCTGTTTTAAAAATCAACAAGTCAACAGAAAGATAAAACAATAATTTTTAAGATTGTTAAAATCAACACATTATTTATGGCATTCCAACAATCATGGACACCCAGGTCAATCCTGTCCTCAATCAGACAACTATATTTTTGATAGGCAGGAATTGCTATGACAAGTGGAATAGAAACAAACTACAGCACTGGGTCAGCTCTGGTAAAGACTAATTCTAATTCAAGCAATACATGGAGTGAATTAAATACATTTTTTCATCTCTCTGTTATTATTGTATAAATCATCTAAACATGCCCATAGTCCTTTCAATAGTCCTTGCGGTGTTTGGCAATAGGTGGCAGTCCCTAATCTCACATGTCAGGTCTCATCCTGGGTACCACTCAGTAGGCTGGTAGATTATTATTTGTGCAATTGTCTATCCAACCACAATCACTCTGCATCAAGTATGTGTAATGTGCACATTACTATTATGAATCTATGCAGTTAAGCTTGAAATAATGTGTAGCACGCAACAAAAAACTTTATTAAATTGGAGCTTTTATTCACCTATTTTAGTTTTCCTGTAAGACTTTGCTACAAAAAAATAGTATAATCTAAAATAAAGCATTTATTCATTTGTTTAAAGACAATTGTAAGGACTTTCCTAAGGAATCATCTATTTTTTAAAGCATTGTCACACCACTAAATAGGATTTAAGAATACCCCCACCCTCTTAATTTTTAATTAAATATTTCGCTCTATGTAAAGTCGCCTTTCCATAAGATAAACTTTTCTGCTGTCGTTAGAATCCTTAGACTCCATAGGTTTCACTAAATTAAACTCTTTTTCTTTTCCAATAATTAAATCAATTTAGCACCAGGAAAAAAATCCGAAAGAATGTGATTTATGTAACAAATTTTGACCTCATATTTTAAGGATTTTTTATTCTTTCATCTTTTATTTGATTTACATCTTATATAAAATTAACATCTTACCTTTTATCTTTAACCTTGCAGTATCTGTTTACATTTATATTTCACTCAACTCAGCATTGCAAATGATATCCATGTCTGTAGTTCAGTGAATTTTCAAATGACTCTCTCAAAATGTGGATAAAAATTACCTAACACATTTTGAGCACTAATGATTTCAACACTCTTGGCATCAACATACAGAGCAACACCATTTAATTGACACTTTCTGGTAAAGAGTGGTCTATGTACATATAATCTGCCAAGGTGGTCCTAGAGTTGTAGAAGAGTGTGACTGACAGAGGTTACTGGAGCTATCATATGCCACAGGGAAAAAGTCATCACCTGCTCACTAAGTTAAATCACATCATAAACAGACATTAAACTGAAATTTAAAATATTTAAAATAATTAAAACTAGATGATGCAGATGATGTTTGCTTCTATGACATAAGATGGCGCCCATGGCTCAGTCCTTATTTAGAACAAAAAATTTCCATAACTTCAAGACCAACATCGTAGTAGACCCTACAAGGAGCACTCTTTCTCAGCATGTATTGAATGTATGGCAGTGCTATGTATGTTGATAAAATGGTGTTGAAATCATTCATGCATGAAATAAATTTGGTAAATTTAGATACATTTCAAGACACTTGTACTAAAATTCAGTGAGCTATAGATGTATATAGATATAATTCATGATGCTGAGCTGAAAAAATTATACAATGATTTAAAATTCCTAAAAAAAATTCTGCAATATTTTATATTTACATCTTTTAAAGCTTTATTCTTTAATCAGCACCATATAACCATAACTGTGCTGATATTCCATTAAATGTACATTTTATATATATATATATATATATATATATATATATATATATATATATATATATATATATATATATATACATACACACACACACATGTGAAACCATAAAAATCCATCTTTTAACTGCTAAGATGTTTGCGTACAAAACTCTTATTCCTCTTATTCCAGCCACAGAAGCTGTAGCAGCTCAGTGGTAAGGATGCTGGACTTGCCACCAGATGGATGCAGGTTCAAATCCTACCACCAGATTAGTCAGAATTGGCTACCAAGGCATTTTATTTCAACTGTCTCTGCACTAAATAACCAACTTGTGTTGCTGTGATATGAAATCAAACCAGTTATTAACACAGCGCTCCAAACAAAAGTTTCAACCAAAAGTAATTTTAATAGCAAAAGGTAAATTTAAATAGTTGCACATATACATGTTCTCTTAAAAGTTTAAAGTACAAAAAGGAAAACCATAAAATAATTTGCCAACAATTAAATACTACTATCAAGTGTATTCATGTTTCTGACCCTTTAACTTTCAACAAAAAGTATAAATGTGATTATAAGCAAGATAGAAATATGCAAAGTTTTTTTTTTAAATTAAGGTTTGCCGTAGAAAAACAAATTTTACTTTTCAAATCCATCCAATTAGCCAACCTAGGCAGGCATGAATAATGTGGTAATTTGAAATTTGATATTTTATTCTTGCAGACACAGGATTTTACAAGCTCTGATTATTGTCAAATATAAGTCTGGACATTAATGATGATCGCTTCTCCTTCAGGACAATCTTCTATCCTCCTTATGTACCAATTACTGAAAATCTGTCAAACTTAACAAGCAACATTCTGAAATATGAGATCCCTATTTATTTTACTGAGAATATGCCCTGCATGATCTCACTCTTCTAACATTATAGTTTTCAATGCAATTTCAGTTTAAAATGGTAAAGCTTCCATGAACTTGTGATATTCATCTTAAATTCCTTAAAAATTTGATTAATTAATTATGCTATTTAATTATCATGTTAGAATAAATAGTGTTTATCTCTCAATATTTTGTCATCTTTTGATTATATAAACACATAAAATATTGAACCTTACTCAGGTTTAATTATAAGAGTTCCAATTCATGTTATCAACCAAGCTCTATGATTTGTTACAAGCCAAACTCAACCAGTAAAATTATTATCAGCTTGAGTCTACCAGTTCAGACTGTTATCAGCCTAAGTCTACCAGTTTAAATCATTATCCATTTCATTCTATCAGTTCAGACTCTTACCAGACTGAGTTTACCGGTTCAGACTGTTATATCCCTGTTTTGAGCATATAGTTTGGTACTAAACATTAAAAGAAAAACATTCAAAATAAATATAGATAGTTACCGAATTACATCATCAGCCGCCATATTTGTAGTCAGCTGGCAGATTTACCATTGACTTTATATGATGTTTGTAAGTTGAAATAAATGCATTAAATCTCATGATACTTTTATGAAAGTTACATACATAAACAGAATGCAATTCAAACTTTCTGTTGTATATATATATATATATATATATATATATATATATATATATATATATATATATATATATATATATATATATATATATTATGATTATAAGTTAACTTTGCTTCATTGTGCCTTGTTAAAAATGGCTATGGAGAAACTGACAGGTTGCCCATTGTCCAGGTAAATGGGCAAAATATTGTCTGCAAGTGACATCATTGGAAAGCATCTATTCAAAGTTTAAAATCTGCATCTCATTCATTGGGAAGAATACAAGTATAAAAGGCATGTCACTGCCTTGAGTCTTTTCAAATTACTCTGAATAGCACATGCTGCAGTGGATAAAAAAAAATCTAGGACATAAATGTTACAGAAACATGGAAGCAACATTTCCAATACATCAGTCTTTATTCCATATAATTCCTTGATTAATTTATCATCTCTACCACCCTACCACCCTATACACCCTCCATACTGCACTATACACAAGGGTTCAATATTACCAACTGTACTCAATTATAAAATAAGTCCAACTGCACAAAGATCTGCTGTCACATAATATGCTGGCAGATCTGGGTCCCTGCAGTTTATCAGGAGTCATCAAAAGAACAAATAAGATAGATCCTGATTTCCTGTACAATAATATTATGTTAAGGCAGATTGGAATCGTTTTTTTTGCAGTTTGACTTGACTTGTATGTGAGTATATTTGGTATACTGTCTCTCTATCACTTGCTAATGACAGCAGCTGGCTGGCAGTACAGCATCGACTTGTCAGACCTTATCATATCTGGTTCCATTGTTACTTGTGTTTCCTGCACAAAATATGTGACATTCAGTAAGAAAAAGTCAGCTAAGATAGGAGTTTCATTTTCTTAATTGCAAGACTTTTTTGCCATGTTTTAGATTTGCCTGACAAGAACTAACACTGGTATGGATGCCAATCAAAACAAAAATGTCTCTATCTACCACTTCAGGAGCTGATTTGTCAGATCATGTCATCTAGGAAGGACATGCCCAGACTGTGCTTTACTTCAGAAGTAAAAACTGACAAAATTCTGTTAAAAAAAACAAAATGAACCATTTGTTCTGTTACAATCTTTCTGATTCTTGCTCCTTAAAATTGCTCAAATGCTCACAATATTTAAATGTAGTAATATCTGCATAAAAGTGTGTGTGTGTGTGTGTGTGCGTGAACAAATGTTTTCATAATAGTAATGAAATTGCATAAATTCTGTCATTTTCAACCAAATATTACCTGACTCGTATCCTTAAACACTCATATAAACATTTAATGAATGCATAAATTCTGCTGTTCTTTTCCTTTTCAAATGTACATCCCATTTTCAGGTCCATGTATGGTGATAATTGCATTTGATCTATGCTGTTCATAATTTGTATTCACCTTGACAGCACTTTTAATACATTGTTGGTTGAATCCTACAGAGGAAATGGAAGCTGACTTTCCCATGGACACAGATGGATGACCAATCTGGGCTGGCATGGGTAGATATCAAATCCACAACCCTTGGATTACAAAACCTAAGCTCCCCTATTCCAACCGAAGCACCTATTTTCATATGCAAAGCATAAGGTTGCAAGGAATGTTACAAGACATTTCCATTGGCTAAACCGACTGTCAAACAACAGTCTATAACTATTTTGATACAAAAAAAAATCCAGAGCCATGCAGGACACAGCCTTATAAGCTGGTTCACTCATCACTTATCCAGGCATGAGTTGAGTTAATCAAGGAAGTGGTGTGTGTGTGTGTGTGTGTGTGTGTGTGTGTGTGTGTGTGTGTGTGTGTGTGTGTGTGTGTGTGTGTGTATATGTGTATATATATATATATATATATATATATATATGTATATATATATATATATATATATATATGTATATATATATATATATATATATATATATATTACCATGTAATACCTTGATCTATGTAGATTTTACCATTTTGTGCCTTGATCTATTTAGATTTCACCCTTGTGTACCTCAAACATAGATTTTATCCTTAGTGCATAGATCAATTTAGATTTTACCCATTTGTGCTTTATATATGTAAATTTTAACCTTCTGTGCCTGATCTATGTAGATTTTACAATTCTGTACATGAATCTTTTTGGATTTTACCCTTGTGTGCCTTATTTTGATGTAGATTTTACTCTTTTTGTAACTTTATATAGATTTTACCATTTATGTCTTTATTGATATAGATTTTACCCCTTGCACATTGATCTATATCCTGTACCCTTCTGTGCCTTGATCTATGTACATTTTTACCCTCTTGTACCTTGACCTATTTAGATTCTACCCTTATGTGCTTTGATTTATGTAGATTTTACCCTTTTGTTCCTAATATGTAGATTTTAAGCTATGATGCCTCTATCTTTCTTTTGTATACCTTTAGATGCTGCCTAAATTTACTCAGCATTATATAGCCCAAATGGGGGTTAATGTCGCAACATTAACCCCCATAATAATACAATACTCTGTGTGTGTGTGTGTGCGTGTGTGTGTGATCACTCACTGAATATAACTTTCAAAACTAAAACTTGGGAGAACTTTTCTGATTAACAAATGGCAAATATTAGCAACTTTTTCACCATTCTCAAGTTTCCCTTATGTTCCAATCTTGTTTTGCAACTAAGCATTTTTGATTACATACGTTTAAGGTAGACAGGGTTTGGAAATGATCAAGTAAACAGAGTTTTTAGAAACTACTTGGCCAAAGATAATGAGATTTTATTCTGAATTAACTATATTTAAATACAAGATGAAATACAAAACCATTGTGATATACAGTTTGAAAGACTGCCTTTCAAACAAAACTTTGTTGTGTCAACATACTTCTAGCTTTCTTAATGTCAGAAAAATGAAAACAGATATTCTTAACTGTATGAACAAAGTTTGTTATACATGAGTTTTCATGTTCTACAAAAAAAATTAAAATGTATATTCATTACACAAGCTTCATAAAACAGACATTGAAACTATTCAGAAATTTTTATCCTGTCATATGAAATAATCTCATTTATAAGATTTTTTTATATGCATAAAAATAATGTAGATGATTTCAAGAGGAAACAAATTTGGTGATTTGACTCACTTATAAATCTAGTTCAACTGCAAATTACAATGACCTAGACTTGCTATCACATGATAGGCTGGTAGATCTAGGTCTCTGCAGTTTTCTTTGAATAATCTGTAACAAGAGTACCATAATATAATGATTGAAGTCAGGCTATAGCCTACTGAAAATTCCTAAAAATCATTTTGATGATCTTTTGGTCCATGGAACTGTACCGGTTTTTATTACTAAAATATAGCTACCTGTTTTTGGTTGAACTCTTAAGATCCTTTTAAGTATATTTAGTACTCTAGGGTACTTATGTTTATACATAAAACTCTAGGATTTCTCTGAGTATACATACTACTCTAGGATCCCTCTTAGTATATACAGTATTCCAGGATCCATCTGAGTATATATAGTACAGGTACTCTAGGATTGCTCAGACATTAGGCTTTACCTAATGTGTAATGCTGATTAAAATGGTATCAGCTTTAAACACATTACATGAATGAGACACTATGTGAACAATAGACACTGGTCTCTATAAAATACTGTCATAAAATCATTTGCCTGTTGTCATTGAACATGTCTCTATAAAATACTGTCATAAAATATTTGCCTGGTTGTCACTGAACATGTCAAAAAGCCTTAAGAGACCTTAAAATATACAATGCACATTGCAGACAATACAGAAAATGCCATACTGTGTATAGCAGCTGAAAGAATTGCAATCAGGCCTGCTGTTTCCAAATGTGATGGCAGATCTAGGATCTGGTTAGAGTGGGATCTGGGAGCTTCTCATGGTGAGGATCTAGGATCTGATCATTATGGGGATCTAGGATCTGGTCACAGTGGGGATTGAGGATTTCACCATAGTGAGGTCACAATATACATGAGAAAATGTTTTATTTATGAAATATAGAAAAATTGAATCACTGAGAGGTCTAGCATTGAGACAAGTATAACATTTTCAAGGGGTTACATTATTTGTCCTTTTTGAGAATCTGTAGACACTTGTTTTAATATCTTGGTTCCAAACCTACATTGATTACTTTTCCTTCCATTTTCTTTCTTAAAGAGGATGGAGAGAGCAATCATCTAATTTTATACTATCACATCATTTACTTGCTTTACCTGCAAGCACTCAAGGCATATCAACCATGTCATACAATATTATGATGTAATTAAACCATCATCCTTTCTATGGTAACCTAAGAAAACCAGATCAAGGCAAGATAATAGACCATTTCATGGAGACTTCGAACTAATTTGCTCTAATTTGCTTGAATTTTGTTTTGATCATGTGGCAGGTGGTCAACTGACTGCAATATCCAATCTATAGCTGGTAGGCAAATAGTCTGGCCCCCTGCTTAGTATGCTCCCTAGTATAGTATAGTGGAGTGCATTGCAGGAAGCATACTAAGCAGGGGACCAGACTAGTGGTCAAAACAAGGTGGACAATTCCGCATTAGCATCAACTATTCCGACTACTTAAGCTTTGTTTATAGAGTTGAAAAATGCCTATTCAACAGCGATGATGCCATATATATTGACGAAATTTAATATTGGAACCATCCTGTCTTGTTTTCTGGATTTTATAGCCATACAAGAGTAGCTATGAGCTGTTTTACATCTGGACATGTACATTCGAGTATGGAAACAGTGTAGATGTTAAAAATTTAATCCCTTTTATTACCATAACACTGCATTTCATAAATGGAGTTTCGTTTACCAATAAAAAGAATTTTTCATATTAATCGGCAGTATAACAAACCTGGAATATTTTTCGACCGTAAAGCTGCAGAAGTCTCAAGCATTTAACTGGCAGGTATCAGATATTTCTTAATTTGTTTTAATCTGATACGTCTAAACAACAATGTATGCCATTTTGTTATGTACAGATGCCTACCATCGTTCGATTGGCTGGAGTATAAAGTGACTTGGGAGGTTATTCAGATAATTAGGGAGCAACCTGGTTAAATCAATAGGAAATGGGCTATGGCTGCAAATCATAAGATTTCTCTGTTGCATGGGTGAGAATAGGATGACAGTGTTGTTTTTGATAAAACTATTGATTAGTAATCAAAAGTATTGCTTACAGAGCTAAAATGGATTACAATATTTGAAAGGATTGTCACAGCAGTTCCTGTTTACAAATATCTACACGGAGCAGCACATGAGTGCTTATAAGATTTAAGAAGCCATGGTAGAAACAGTTGGTAGAGTGTCAATACTTGTAATTCAAACATCCGGTCAATGACCACCCAGGCCATTCTGGATGGCTGTCTGTGTGTCCTTGGAAAGGTACTTAACTCCTATTACTTTGGCATGATATAGCCAATAATGTGTTGCAAACTTGCATAAAACCAAAGCCAAAAGGAAACCTATACAAATTATTCATCCCATTTTAAACATTTTACTAGTTCAGGTTAAATGAGAAGGAAATCTTCACCTGCCAAAATTAAAAACAGTACCAGCAGCAGTTGGGTTCAACACAGACATGGTCAACTATTTCCAGGATATGGGCAACTTCCTCTAGCGTATGGACCATATAAAAAGATTTTTAAAGCCACACCCTGTGAAGTGTTAGTGTATACCTGGTTATTAAGAAAACCTTCCAGTATAAAATCTTACAATTTTTTAAAAAAATATCTTGAACATGTACCTGTTATTATTTGATTACATGTACAACTGAAGCTGGTATTTATAATACATGTATATCTGATGTGTTCATCTAATAAGTTACTGCTTGCATGATACTTTTATTCTTTCTTAAGTGGCCTCAATGGTTAATAGTCTTTAACTAAATGTGTCTGCACTATCTATACATAAATTAATATTATTATTATTATTATTATTATTATTATTATTATTATTATTATTATTATTATTAGCATTATTAGTAACATTATTTATTATTATTATTATTATTATTATTATCATTATTATTATTATTATTATTATTATTATTATTATTATTATTATTATTATTATCACTTAATCAAATCTCAAAATCATTCTAGAAGATAAAGAAATTACTTTTTACACTAAAAGTTGCCCAAAATGTTCTGAGTTTTAAAAGGCAAATTACTTTCAACTCAAGGAAACATTTCTGTCTGTGATAGATGTATAAATATTTTAAGACTTTAAAACATCAAAATTGTGACAAAACTTTCATGCATAAGTAACGCAGTCTGCAATTATTATGTAATTACATCATACAATTTCCTGCTTTATTATGTAATTACATGCTTAGATTCAGTAAATGGATGGAAACATCTCCAAATTTCTCCATACAAAAAACAATAATAAAAACAGAATAAAGTGTAAACATCTAACATAGTTTATACAGATGTGGTCATTTAATATTCTGTGCTTCCTAATATATATAATAAAATCTGACAAGTGTATGAAATGTAGTCTTGGTAAGATGAACAATGCATATATTTGCATAAATAATGAAAAAGAATATGAAATGACTGACCAATAATATTAGAAAATGACCAAGTTATCACATAAACACAGTTTAATGTACCATAAATCATCCAGATTTAGAAAGCATAAAATCTCTGAAATTTTTTCAAGGAAATCTACTTTCAGGTCTAAGGATCAGTGAGTTTTGAAATTATTTAGTTAAGATATTGACTTGACTGCATATTTTTAAAAAAAAGACACTAAAATATCATGATTTACTGCATAGAGAAGGTTCTCAGGTAGTGTCAAGAAGAATTATAGCACTTCTATGAGTTTGGTAAATAAATGGGAGACATACAAGACTCATTCAAATACCAAAAAAACAAGTTTCAAGTGGGTGTAAAAAACATCCTGTTCTATTTGGTCTCATACTTTATTCAGCTTTCAACAAAACCAAAGAAATAAATATTGACACCTTTACAGCAAATTAAATATAGGCAGTCCAAAAAAGTTTGTGTGTACAAAGTTAGACTACTAGACAGTGTGTACAGGTTAAACAGTAAACTACAGTAGAGCTCTTCTGCTCAACTGACTTGGTTGAGCACTGAGATCCCTTTCAATATCTATGTAAGAAAAAAAAATAAATAACTTCAAGTGGAAAATTCTAGAACTTAAAATTCCACCCCTTCACCTGAAAAATATGAGAATTTTCTGAATATATATGTAGCAATGAAGATATAAAGGTAGGAATTAAACCAGGACACATAATACAGTTGATTTTTATGCAATACGAGAAATCAGCATGAATCCTACAACTGTTCATATAAGTGCTGATTCAGAGTAAAGTAATAAAAGTGTAAGGACAAAAACTACTTTTTAGGAATACAAACCATTCAAAATTAATATAGCATGAGTACGTAAAACAGACTGCTGCTCCAGATCTGAATAGAATTCAGAAATTCAAGATAAGACAATTTCTTCTTTATATCTGCCGATGTTGAAACCATATTCAGTGATACAAATTTTCAAATTGATTTTCAACTTAGCTGCAATGGTGGCCCATAATGGATGTTAGTTTGGCACCATTTTCATTTAGAACGAAAAAGACATAAGAAGCCACCTGGTGGAAATACCAAGTTCGATATGACTTTCCCTTTTGGAGAGGTAATAATAAGAAGATATCAGATTGGCTCCATTTCTATTTAATATCAATCAGGCATAATATAAGCACAATGTCAATATCAACAACCATCTAGGTGAAATAATAGCAACAAGATTTTTACCATGTGGCAGCCACATTAGAAGTGGATCAAGACCATTTTGATCTAACTATTTTCATTTACAACCAAACTAACATACCCATAATAAGAAATATTCCAGTGAAACCCCCATGCTGATATCACCATTTATTCAGGAAAAATTGTGATGACAGCCACTCCCGGCTTACTAAATGTCTGGATGGCACCATTTTCTTTTAGAATCAACATGTTTAGTAAAAAACCACATATTGATACAACCACCCATTTATGATGATTATAATAATATTATTTTTAAGATGGCTGCTTTGGTAGAAACATTGTACATTAGATTGGCAACTTTTCATTTATGATGACGTCTAGGCATCAAAAAAAATCTTCTGGTAAAAACTCTATCAATATAACTTTACATTTACTAGGAATATTGTTAACATGATTTTAAAACTTGCAAATGTGGTAGCAATTTTATACATTATATCAGCACCTTTTTCATTTAGGACCAACATAATGTCTTATAGTGAAACTTGGATGTTGATATGACCATAAATTTATGAAAAGTAGCAATATCAAAATTTTCAAGATGGCATCTGTGAATAATGACCACAAGACTGGAGCCATTTTCATTTAGGACACCACTTGACATATGAAAAGTGACATCCCATGCTGATATGACCATCCATTTATGAGCAGTACCAATAACTAGAATTTCAAGATGGCCACTCTGGTGGCCATATTGGACATCAGATTAGCAGTATTTTTAATTAGGACAGCCTAGACATCATAAGAAGTCTTTCAGTTAAAATCCTACATTGATATTACCATACATGTAGGTGGAGTAGGGATAAGAACATTTTCAAAATGGCCATTATGGCAGCCATATTGCATGTCATATCAGTACAATTTTCAATCATGACTAACTAGACTTCATGAGAAATCTTTCAGTGACAACCCATATTGATATGACTATCCATATAGGAGGAGTATTGGTAGCAAGATTCTGGATATGTAAAGGAACACCATTTTCATCCTAGGTATGAATCTGTGTGAAAAGAAGTACTTAAGGAAGAGGAAAGATAACAAATGTGTGCTAACAACGGATGAACAATTGAAAATGGATGATGAGAAATAGACCATCCCATAAGCTCTTCCGGTCTATGACCAATAGTACCTAAAAAAAAAACTTGCATACATTGGTGAAAGTTGATGCACTCACAAGGAATGTATTGTACTGTAAGTAGGCACTGGCACGGTATGTGCTTTTGTCAAAGTTTTCTCATTAAAGGGTATGTGTTTGTGAGGTAGGTGTATCATTTACATGTAAGTGATCTGCACCTCTCCCCATTCTAATGCTATTCCATGCATATAACATTATAATATTATGGACCCCATTGCTAAAATTATATCAATGTATAACAAGGAATGCAAGGAAACAAAAGTGAAACTTAAGTCTTACATTTTATTTCCTCTCAAAGCAGAATTATTTAATAAATTTTGTATAGTTCCTGCTATACCAAGGTTCTGTATATTACTCTATTGTCAGTATATTGTGGTTTTGTATATATTGCAGTTCTCATTATAATGTGGCTACAGTATATACTCACTCATTAAACGAATCCTACTACAAACTGCAGAGATTCAGATCTGATATCACTTAATGCACCAACAGATCTGGGTCTGTGCATTTTGTTAATAGTAATTAGTAGAACAAAAATAAACCATAATCTGCAGGTGCATTATGATACGGCAAATCAGGATCTTTGTTGATTTTAATTTGTATGTGGAAGGAATAAAGAGCAGTCAATGATAATGGTCCCTTGCTAAGATGTTAAAACACGGAATAAAGAGCAGTCAATGATAGTGGTCCCTTGCTAAGATGTTAAAACATGGAATAAAGAGCAGTCAATGATAGTGGTCCCTTGCTAAGATGTTAAAACATGGAATAAAGAGCAGTCAATGATAGTGGTCCCTTGCTAAGATGTTAAAACAAGGAATAAAGTGCAGTCAATGATAGTGGTCCCTTGCTAAGATGTTAAAACAAGGAAGAGCCATACCAACTATAGCACCTTGTTCTATGTGTGGTATGTCATTCTCTAGTTTGTAGAGTTTTCATTCCTGATGTTTTGACAAGTACAGTATCTTGAACATATAATGATCTATATAATAATTCAAGTTAGCATGGATCTATTCTATCCAGAAATGGGTGACTGTAGGGTAGCATTGACTGCTCTATCTGCACTTAGTCACCCTTAATGCCAAAGTAACAGCATATAATATTTTTTCTAGATTTTATGATCAAAATCTTGCTCTCTAAAGCTTGAAACATTAACAGGTTGTTGAATTTAGGTCTTTTGCTTTCAGTGTGGAAAAAGAATCTTAATGATGACAGCATTTGTTCTTGTAGAGGTTCCAATGTAAAAGTGGTTTCATTATGTAAATATGGTTGTAATATCTGCTGTAAAATGGTTTCTTTCAGTGAACTGTCTTTTTTTGTACCAAGAATTCAAAAAGAAAAAAGTGGGTTTGGGCAAGACAACATAGCTCAGTGAAACATTGTACATTGGAATGTGACTCATGATACAAAAATAGTATACAGTATGTATTATTCAGTGCTGTAAATCTATTTCTTGATATTTTTGTGATTGGTTTCATATAAATTGTCTGTTCATCATTTCGCTGTTTTTTTAATCTAGACCTTTTACTGAATGATGCAGCAAATGATGTACATATTACTTGCTTGTTCTATTTTGATTTTTTTTAAAATTACTATTATTATTACTTTTTGTAACAAAAGAAATACTGTTCAATTTAGACAACTGCAAAATTGATTTACATTTAAAACATTTAAATTTCTTTAAAAATAAATTTATTACCATCTCAAAAAGAACTCTGGCATCAGCTTTGTTTTTTACACCATTTCATTTGGAAAAATTAATAATTGTTCATTTACAGCTTACAAGAAATTATTGATCATGCACGAAACCATGATCATGAAATTTAAATTTATCATTGATCACTAAGAACAAACATGATTGATCATAAAATTGAAAATTACCATAGATCACTTGAAGAAACTAATGACTAATGACTGATTGGAAAATTTTAAATTGGTATAAAATTTAACATGCTGTGATTGTGATGTGATTATGATTTTTAACATAGCTTTAACAATTTTTCAGTCATATTGCTATGATGTCTGCAGTGTGGCAGTTTGTAGTGACGTCTTGTACTTGGGCTTCATGCCGTAGACATGTAGCATGATGTCCCACCCAATTACATTATCCTGACACCAGTCCTAAGCTAACCTCTTAATGCTGATTGTCAAACAAGGCAGCTGTTAGTACCATTTTTGTACATCTTTGGTATGTTCACTGACTGTTTAGGAGAAATTAATTATCTATTATAAAATTAAGAAGGTTAATGATTGCTTTTGGAAAAACTATGATAATAAATTATGCAATTTAAAACAATCATTGGTCACTTAGAAGGAATTTACGACCAGTCATGAAATTTTTATAAACTGTAGCAAATTTGCCATCACTACCATGGGATCATCATTTGAAAAGAAAAAAAAAAAACACTGACAGTGTTTAGAATACCATATATACTCACCTATAAGTTGAGACCAACTGCAAAATACATAAACTCTGATCAGCCATTGCATAATGTGCCTGCATATCAGGGACTATGTTATTTGCTCTATTGATTACTCCTAACAAACTGAACAGACCCTGATCTTCTGGCACAATACCCAACAGCAGATCCAGGACTGCAGTTTGCAGCTGGACATGACTTATAAGCTAGTACATGTGGTATGTTTTTGCAATCCAAGTCTGAACAGTAGTACCATGTGTGCTTGCTTACAAGTTGAGACAAACTGCAAACAACAAAGATACTAATCTGCCATAGCATAATATGCTGACCCATCGCCAGTGTCCATGTTTGTTCTACTGATTACTCCTATCAAACTGCACAGACCCAGATCTACGAGCACATGTGCTGGCACATCTGGGTCTTTGCAGTTTGCAGTCAAACTGACTTATAAATAAGTATGTCTGGCATTCTTTATCTGATGGTACAGACTTGGCTGATAAAACTCATGTATTATTATTACAATCTTTTTGTAATGTTTATTTACATAATCATATTAATTTAAAGTAGTTAAGTATGAATCTGTCACACTTTCTTTTAATCAAAACATGATGGTAACACTAAGCATTATGATAGTACTGCACTTTTCGATAGAATAATGAAACTTTCCACTTTACCTAGAGAAAGACTGGTTATCAACTCAAATATTCCAGTTGAATGTAAAGCTATTCTTCAATTTATCAGTGGCACATCAAATTTTAATTCCATCTCAAATATTATTGAAGGCCACTGGGAAAGAAGAGAAAAATCCATCTCCAGCAGAGATAGAGATTAATTTTCTTCTCAACTAACAAAGAATACAATGTTTGGGATTTTATCCAAGTAAAACAACCAAATACTGAATTGTCTACAATTTTTTTTCACTCTTCAGTTTGCTTACCCCATCTGCAGTATTTCTGGCAGAGACACAGCACCATTGACCATTATTTTCCAAGAAAGCTGCCTATATGGTGCCATTAGGATGCCAAGAAAAGACCACAGAACATACTGATTAAAAACAAAATCATTAGTTTATTTTAGATTGACTAAATTGAATGCACCACAAGATAGCTTACTGAACACTGTATGCACACTGCACAAGAAGCACAAGATGATCAATTTCCTTAGCTGAAATAAATATCTTATTGACTTTGATTAAATACCAATAGCATGAATACCAATTAAGAGCATACAGTCAATGATCACAGATTGAAAATGTAAAGAAAAGATGATGAAATCTTCAGTATAACATTCTGATTCAATTTGTTTCATCATTTAACATATTTGTTTTCGGAGGTCCCATGTGGCTGGTTGATCTCAGTAAGGCACTGCCCTTTACATATCACTGTATATCACCAGTCTAGTTTGCTTGACCAATGTGGGTATGTGAGAAAGCTTGCCAGTAGATTCCAAAGGGTCAATGTTTTTTCCTGGGATCTTTCTTCATCAAATATTCTTGTCTTACACTGGCTACAATGTATGATCTATTATGTGCTAAAAATGGTATTAAACACTCATAATGAAGTCATAATAATACACCACTAAGTCTTGACAATTTAATACAACTACATAGTTATATGACCATCCATTACTAGTGGTGACAAGATTTTCGAGATGGCTGCCATGGTGGCCATAGCGGATGTCAGATCTGCACAATTTTTAAAAAGAAAAAACTAATGATCCTAAAAGGTCTTTTAGTGATAACTTCGTGTTGATATGACATTTAAGAGGAAGTAGAGATAACAAGATTTTCAAGAAAATCAGATCAGTATGATTTTCATTTAGTTCCAACTAGACATCATAAGAATTCTTTCAGTAAAACTCTATGGTGATATAACCATGTAGGAGTACCAATAACAAGATTTTAAAGATAGCTTAGTGGTGGTGTCCCTATTGAATGTCCTATGAGCCCCATTTTCATTTAGGACCAACTAAGCCGTGGGTTGATTGTATGTGTAAAATTTCACTCAATCCTCTATTTAATTTAGGAGTAGCAATAACAAACTTGTTTGAATGGACAGATGCATTACAGACAAAAGACCATCCCAGAGGCTCTTCTGTGTCCCAGGACCAGTGGACTGAAAAATGGAACAGTGCATGATTACTGTATAGTGATAGTGTATATGACAAGAGATGTCCATTACAGAGCAAAATAATTTCAAGCTTGCCCAATTATCCAAGCTGTTAGTCAGATGTAGAAAATAACTAATTTTACTCTGACCTGAACTGCTTATTCTATTTTCTCAAGCCAAAATAACACTCTATTAAATATGAATTCATTATTTTCTTTATCTCTGTGATTTCATCAAATAGCTCTGAAGTCTGAAATACTGGCAAAACATATGGCCAGGCAATGTAATTATTAAGTTCTGTGTATAAGAAAGATTAGGTCTGGTGCTCTCTTATTACATTTTGTCATGATTAATAAAAAAAAAAAATTATAAATGATTAGAAATAAAGATCAGTAATAAATAAATTTAGATCAAATTTCTAGTTTCCAAAATTATTGAGGAAAAGTAATAAATGCTATGCTATACATTGATTTCGTCTTAGAGGAGTACAACATCTAAATACAATATCCACAACAACCAAGAAAGATTTAGGCATCTATTTCAACTAGATTTGATCTCAAACAAACAAAATTGGGTAGCACCTTGTCTCATCTAGGTCTGCACTAAAATAAATAAGCTCCCTTTTCATTTTTTCCAATGATTTTTTCATTCAATTTAATCTAAAAGACATCAATCATCTCTGAGTAACTTTTGTTTTTAAATTTCAGAAATGATACATTGAAAATGATGTTGTCTACCAGAGAAAACACAATTTTCTCAAAACAATTATTACAAAAATCTAAACATTAAAAAGCAAACAATCTGAACATTCATGGAAATATCAAACAGGTAAATATTTTTTTTACATGTAAACCACAAGGACTTTATGACAAGATTTACAGAATTTCCATCTTTATTAAAACTTATATCAGACTGTGGAGACTCCTTGTCTTGAACTAAGTTACCAGAATAGCTAAACAAGTTTTGTAAAATTCAGCAAATAATTTATTTCCCTAGAATACAAAGTGAAAATTTAAAAGGAATTTAAATTGTGAAGTAAATCCAAAATAATCTGAAATTCATATCACAAATCCAAATTTTAGCATTCCAAGTGAATTCCTATATAGAATGTGCTGGTGTAACAAGTCTTGGATGAGTTGATGTGTCACAATAATATAATCCAGAACAAGGGTATCAGATTTATTTGCTATGGTGGGCCTGATTTCATACAAATGTATGTCACTCAGGCCATAGGTATCAAGCATAAAAATGGGACTCTTAACAGGAGGACTAATTTGCCTGGTGGGCTATATCCAGCATTCAGGCTGTATATTGACACCTGATATAGAATGTCCTTGAATGGATTCACCCTAATCCAAAAATATCCAAAATGTCCATGAACAACTTTTTAGTTCCAATTAACACTTTTTAAATAAATGATTCCTCTCAAATTATATCTGAATACAAGAAATACAACACTAATTTCAGAACTAAACTTAAAGTAAAAATTGTTTCATATTGATATACGGTCACCTTATGAAATAACAAAATTATGCTCTGGACTTTGATAACTTCCAATGCAAATTTCTATCAAATTTAAAAACAATGCCAAATCTTTTTTTTTTCTTAAATTATAGCAAAAAAACCTGACAAATATCAGGTACACCATGATTTTTGCAAGGGAAAAACCAATGTCCTAAACTCATATCAAAGTAAACATCAAGTTTACAAATGATCATTAGCTGTTTTTGCTTTTTTTTCTTCTTTTCCAATGGGCATTATCATTCCAAAACAACCATTCCTACAAAAATGAAAAAAAAAAATTTAAGTGTAAAAGCTGGAATAGGTTCATGCATTACTCTAGCCACATATAATTCAGTCACATTCATTCCTCCATTAAGATACACCAAATTCATGATCTAGTTTATTCCTTCTATCTTCAAAAGCATACCCCAGAGAATGCATCTTCTTACAATCAGGTGGAAAAGTTTTGTGCATGTTTTATTATTACAAGGTAATTCTTTACCCCATTAGGGATGACAGGAAACACTGGTTTAGGGTAATTAGTGATAAACTAGGCATGAACAGAAACGCCAAGTTTACCATGTGCTCTATGATCATTAACTTGTAACCTTAGATATAACCTATTATTGCCAAGTCTTTACAATCCATTGAACCCATCCCTCCTCTATCAGCAGTACACAATGGAAATGCATTAAAACAACATGTGCTGCTGTTGTTATTCTAGCAATTCTGCATATTAACATACACAAATCCCTATTAATACCCTATGCACTTCATACTATGTACAGCACTCACTATATAAAGCCCTTTAACACCTACATTTAAAAACCAGGTATAGTTATTGACTGCTTTTCATTATGTAATAATGAAATTTTATACATAAAGTACTTCATTTTGTCACTCAGTTGTATATGGATCTGCCCATTGTACCTCCAGATGCTTGATTGGATACACAATCTGGGACTCCTAATTTCTCTAGATTCGTGCATTTAGAACTTCCCATTTAGAAAGCCTCTACATGTACCCTGAGGCAAATGTGCCAACATTGTATCTGTAGATGCATTACAACCAAACAATCTCCTTATTCATCTTAATCCCACACATGATGTAGTTTTATGAACCAGATGTCAAACTTTGCATGATCAAATTTCAACCCACCTTTTGGCATTTAAATTTGTCCTCACTTACAAATTAAAAAAAAAATCAGTGTCAGAAAGACTGCACCATTCTGGCTTCCAAAAACAGCACATTGGTTACCAACTCCCAAAATACTTATATTTTACTCAGTGCCAATTCTAAAAGTCTTCAACAAATCCCCTCCTTTTCCAGATTACATTTCATAAAATCCAAGCCTCCTATAATGACCATTTATGTCTCCAGATGGTTCAAAAGACAAAGTTGTTGCCATTGTAACACCCCATGGTATAATCTTGAACCAGTTACCAGCTAAATTGAAGTTTTACTGCTGATGTACTAAAAGCTTTGAATTATACTGAAACCTCTCAAAAGCCAAATTTCATGATTTTTTTAAATTCCCCTTCCACACTGAAAGCCTTGCAAAACCATAGATATCCTACTTATTGCAGAAACCTGTGAAAAGAAATGTTCTTGGGCAACAACTTCCATCTACTTCTATCAACAACTTCCATCTAGGTCACATCTTAACTGCAGTCTTTTGTCACTGAGCTCAGTACCCCAGAAAACTTTTGGACCTACTGTGTATTACACTCATAAAAATAATTGAGTGTACTTTGATTTTTACTAAACTGTGCATTTTTCAATTAAATGATAACAATTTAAAATTGAAAAATACAAAAATCAATTTGCCTACATACATATTATCTTTGGAGACAGTTTTTACTGAAGACCCGCTATATATTTGGTGTACCCTCACAGGCCAAAAAACATTTCACTTTGTATTTGGTAGACTGCAAACATCTTAGTTTTCTCACTTGCATTAATTGCTTCTGATATATGATACTGATTATCCTCACAAATTAAGTTTCTTACTTTCATTCTGGAAAATTACATCAATATTTTAAGTGAATGAAAAATGCTTCCAAATGTAGTATGCATACTGGAAGAAAAAATTAGATATTTAACTGTTTTAACTGAGTGAAATATGCAGATACCTTGCTTACCTGGAACACTGTAAACTTTTGCTGAAATACAAAACTCATAACTGTCACATTTGCTAAGTCCCAGCTATAAAGTCATGTATAAGCTATAATCTACCTGTCTTGGGAAAATTACTGCAAACTTGTTTTTGATCTCTAAAGATTGCCACAGGCTAGTGTTAAACTCCTACACAAGGTTACATGACCTGCCATAGACCAGAATCTTGAATTGGCAAAGGCTATATATAGATCACACCATCTAAACAAAGGCTCTAAGTTATCCCACACTGACAGACAACTAGAAGGACATTGTCCTCTATGATTGATTGGATCAGTTCACAGCAATATCCAATCTAATTGAGATAGAGGGTGTGATTACAAATCTGATCCAAATGATTCTTCAAACTCTGAAGAGAAAATTTAGTATTTGCCTAGAGGGATTGCAGATCAATTGGATTAGGATAAGAATGAAGCTACTCCTAATTTGGCAGCAAAAGAGGTAGAAGAGGTAGATTCTAAGGAAAGACAAAGCTTTGAAAAGGTCAGTAAGTTTTTTGCTCAATATTTGCAGAATATTTGCGCATCATAATTGTAATTATTTGTAGTGTGCATGCTTAATTACTAATACGGTTTAGTATGCAGAATTACATTGTAGTTTTTCATTTCCAAGCATATTTGAGTAATAGGCTTGAGCCTACATAGAGAATTATTAGATGTGAGGTGGAACTATGTAGATTTTTAGCTTGTGGTCAGAATTAAGTTTGTAATTCACTATAAGGTTATTTTGTAGTAAACTAGTGCATTTATTAATGTGTTATGTTAGAAACTACACAAGCTTGAATTGGGAATTTGGGAACTTGGTTGATGTATGTAAGATTAGTTGTAAGCACATGTGTACATCAGAGCATGGATATTTGAATATTTATGTACTTTGCATGAGTTGTAAGGTATAGAAATGTGTCTGATTATTGTGATATTTGTTTAGTATAACACAATTAGGAATATGTATTGATGTGACAGAATTTACTGAGGTAGGTAGGGGAAGTAACTGATACTGTGCTTTTTGCAACGTTTGTTTTGCCATGCAAGAACATATGAGTATCTCAATACGCACGAATGCATGACCCAAGAAATTTAATTGCCGTTATCTAATGATAGGTTGTATGTAGTGTGAGATGAGGGTGCTAAGAAAAAAGATTGAACAATCCTCGTGTTTTCACAGAAAGCTTTCAAAAGAAACAGAAATTCGGGTTCCACTGAGTCCCAAGTCTTCAAGATTTGGTGATGGAATTGAGGTTGTAGCCGAGACAGTCTAAATCAACTGAATAGTCATGGTAGAGAGGCAGAGGAGGAGGAGAAGAGCCCTGAGAAAGTCGAGGAGGACGAAAAGGAATTTGGAGAAAATTTGGGGAGGCAGAGAAGAAATTGAGAGAAATAGGAGACAGAAGGATACACCAAATGAGTAGAAATACAAGGATAGGTGGAAATCAATCTCTCACTTCTAATCAAGTGATGCAATAAGACTTATTCAAGGGTCAAGCAGGAAGAGCATCATTTAAAATTTTGAGCTATTTGATTATTGAATTGTTATTCACTCAATTTTAACCTTTTTTGTTTATTTAACCATCTAACCATCAGAATTGTTGACTGGGGGCTGTAAGCTTTACATCTATCTTTTACTAAAATTTAATTTCCAACAAAATAGAGCCTGGGTGGGACTTCTATAAAGAAAACATTGAGAGCACCCCACCCCAACCATAATAACTATCCCCATACTTGTATAGTATTTAATAAATTATTAAAAAATACATATATGATTAGTTTTCCTATCTTTGACATATGCTTCTATGACCAGGAAAAAGATCCAGTAAATACTGTAAATGTCACATTGAAAACCTGCTGACTCAAATCTATATATTGTCTTTTGGCAAATTGGAAGTCCTGAACCCTTCTTTTTCTGAAAACCAAGGTCAAGACGGGGAAAAAAGTAAATCCAGGTTAGAACACTGGGTCTACATGTGCACATAAAATTATTATATGCAAGATAAATCAATACAATTTAAATGAAGTAACTTTTATTGACAATTATGAGTTACAATTATTTCTTCTGATTGGATTTTAATATCCTTGCCCTAGCATATTCACTTTCTTAATCTAAAAATGGTTTATATCTGTTTATTTGTTCACATATTTTGACACCTAGGGAATTTTTGCTTACAGAGAGTAGAGGAAAATGTGATGAACAGGAGTCAAAGTTTCAGAAACTTCAGGGTCTAGGGCCAGTCTGCAGGATAAAGAGCTTTTGAGAACTCTGGTTCCAAGACCAGCATTTGAAGGACCATGATGCCCTGGAAGCACTTTAAGAGCTTGTGTGACAGCATTTCATTGCTAGGCTCACACTGTATTAAAATGGGAAATGAAATTCATAAATCATGCTACATCACAGTGTAAATGCAAAAGAAAAGATTCCCCTGGCAATAACTGCTGTTTGACAATTAATTTGGTGAGTCAGAGAACACAAACCATTATGCAAACAATGCAACAAACTCACACAAAGGACAAGTTATGACTCTCTTCCTACTCTTCTTCTGTTTTGATTATCCCTATGGAGATTCATCTGACAATTAAGTGCCAGATTAAATTAATTATGCTGAATGAACCATTTTGTAAGATATCATCCCAAATTGATCCTTGGCACACACAGATATTATCTAATTAAAACAATCAACAATTCAGTATCAGATACAAATATAATCTATATGGCACTCTTGTTTCTTCTGGTATGAAAGATAAGAAAAAATAAAGCACTGATTCCTGTAGGCTTTCCTCCTGGTTGTGAATTAATTTAAATGGACTAAATAAACTTTTTTTTGTGTGCAAATATTGGACAACCACTAGTGCAGTTTGTCACCCATTCTATCCTGGCATGCAACTGTCTTCAAAACAATTAAAACAAAACTGTCACCATTTCCAATCTATCTTAAACTTTGCAAATATTAAACTGAAGTAAAAAAAAATGCAAGAATAGAAAATAAATATTTAATGCAAATAATAGCCTCAGATAAAGTTACAACTTATTTAGTGCAGGTCATGTGATCTTGTTTTCAAGATTTACAAATAATATGAGTATTAATCATATGCTTGCTGATTTGAGAAATAAATTTGACCACTTGGGACATAACACTGACTTCCATTTGAATAAGCAGGCTTCCTGCAACAGATGTACAATAAATACAAATGGTTAAACTGATGGAAAGAAAAGACCAAATAAAAGTACCCCCTCCCTGCCCTTTCCATGTACTACAAGCCATAAGGCAAAAACAAGGCTTTACTTAATAAGCCAATAACCAGATGATTTACCTGATTATTTTCACTTTACACCTAGCTACTTAAAAAAACCTATATCCTCATTGGGGGAGGTCCCCAACCCCCCACCTACCTTGACACCTCACCCTCCAACTTTAAATCTAAGGGAATGTCCTGCATAAAATGGTTTGCAAGTATTATACACTATCGTAAGATACAATTAAATTAACACATGCAAGGGCAAATGCTTTCTATTTGAAAATTATATCACACACTTGAGAACATATAAAATAAATTTCCATGCTTTCAATGCAAACAAATAGTCTAAAATGTGCCATGACTTTAACAATGCCTAGCATTGGAAATATGTTCAACAGCTTCCTATTTAGCATTAAAATATTTCTCAATTAAACAAAATTCGCTGACTTTTTCTAAAGTGTAATAACACCTCATAAATGATGGTGCCACTGTAACAATACTGAATAAGAACAGATGTTTTGCTAACAATGTATCCATTAAAGCAAAAACATTACCTGCTTACAATTTTCATGAGTTCAATACATACACAAAACTGCATGTTTGTTCTTAGTCGACAGAAAGAACACATTTGATGTAGCATAGGGTTAATATAAAATGAGTTCTTTCACCCCACACAATAAAAAAAAACAACAAATGTGGTCTTGTATTTATTACATAAACCTTTCTCATGCTTTCTGAATAATTTTATCATTACTGTATGAATAAAATTTAAAAGGAACTCAGATTGAAAGAAGTTTGAATCACTGTGTCTAAAAATATAAATAGTACAAATCTGGGTGTACAATACATAAATATGGATTGAACTGCTGTATTGAATGCCATATCAAGCTTCTCCGATTTTAAATGGGTATGTAATAAAAATTTAGGCAAACAAGTCATGTTGCAATTCATTCTTCAAGTGAATGCCCTTCAACTTCCCATTGGAAATAAAGATAATATCTCATGAAGACAACTGTCAATTATTCTGGTCATAACTAAACATTAAATAAATCTGATAAAGTACCATATATTCTCACTTATAAGTCCAACTGCAAACTGCAAAAACCAAATCTGCCGGCTTCCTTACAGTTCATATCTCTTTTACCTTAAGGTTTTCTACAGAATACAGATATAATATGAACCCCAAAATATAAAATTATCATCATCATTGAAAGTTCTAAAGTTGCATCAAACTGCAATTGGAGTTAATCAATGAGACATACTTGAAAAAATAGAAAGTTAACAATTCTGTATTAATATTTTTCTTCTGGGGATCTTGTTCAACTTTAGCTTGCCATAAGAATAAAAATCATCTTTCTCTGTCAAAATTACCACTATTCAGCCATAAATCACTTATAAAAAGCCTGCTCATGCATGTACTGTATTCTATCTCTGAATAAAAATACAACTGTAAATCTGCTACACTGACACAAAGGGCATGCCGAGTTGATTTATTCAAATCTTTTCAAATCTTCTCTAAGTCATTAAAAGTCACATAAAAATCCAATATGCCATTCAAAACTGATCTTCATAAAATTTGTTATTTCCACTAAGGTATAAATTTATTACATATCATGAACCATCCCTTGCATTTCTCTATTGAATTTCTGAGGTTTTTCAATCAGAAATTTGAAAACAAGGTGATAAGAGTTGAACTAGGGAAGTGTTAATCACTGCAGGGGGCTGACAGTGTTGAAATTGTGTGATGATAGCTGCTACAGAGTCAATTATCTTCCTAATTAGAATCCTATACAACCCTATGTTAGTGCTGCTTTTAAGAAGCAATACCCCCTTCTCTCCCACCCTTCCAATTTAACCCCCATGGCCTGAATGTTGGGCATTAACTAAACCCACAAATGCTAGGAAGAGTGGGAGGGCTAAGAGAACTACATGATGTTATATTCTAAATATAAACTGGGTAAGAGCTAATGAAATAAGAGTTATGGACCCCATGGCCTTCTACAACAAAGACATTATCCATGAGCCTGATTAGTACAAAGTGACAGGTGAGTGAGTATATTGTGTCTTATTCCAAAATACTAATTAATTTCATATTAGGCAACACAAAGATGAAGGTAATCATTTAAAAATATATTACATTCTTGACCCTAAAGGCCCCACCCAGGGACATACCCATAGGGCAGTAGTGATAAAGAGAGGTAGATAGGGAAGTGTGCAATAATATTACAGTCTTAACAAGAGTGAAATGGGTAAGCTAATTAATTATTAAGAAGAAAATTGCAATGAAAATAATTACTGGATTTCCTTATGAATATGTAATTTTTAAAAAAATTACCTTAATAAAAATTTAGTTCTTTACCACATGGCACCTCCCAGGGATATAACCATGGGACTCCAGAAGTACTGTGGGAAGGAAAGTATATGATGGGGTTATGTTCTAAATATAAATAATAATGGGTAAAGTTTGTTGTTGTCACTTAATCTAAATATTCCCTGCATATTTAATCATTTATGCATTAAGAATGAACATAAATTACAAAATTTGCCATGCCTTGAAAACTTGTAAGAAATTTCCAAAACTCTTGTATCTGTGCTAAACTGAGCAAGGGATGGTTACACATACACATTTCATAAAAATAGATCTGAACCAACATTTTTTTTTACCAAAGTATATATATTTCTTGACCTCATGATGATCCAGCTCACCTAGCTACAGAATACATGAA